>JAPFFP010000089.1:457316-488393 GCA_026153255.1 Solanum medicagineum
GTGAACAAATACATCAGTAGTATCAAGTAGGATATTTAAAGATCTAAGTATCAAGGGTTCTTGGAACAATTTTTACAGGACATTCAAATATCAAGTTTCGCCCAGTATGTAGGTCATGCCAAAATACCAGACATAATCAATTATCAAGGAGGACCGAAGTCCTGTAACAAGAAGGGTGAAAACCCAATTATCAAGAGAACCAAGAACCATATTAAGAGTGACTTTCTAGTTAGTGCATAAAATAGACTGCTTCCATATTTAGGGTGGACCAAAAATTTACAATCAAGATGGAAATTGATCTGAACAATAGCATGCCAAAGGTGACAAAGTAACAACCATAAGAAGGACAAAGTCCACAAGGATGTCAAGTTATCAGACAATTCATACAAAAGGGCGAATTAAACAAGTTCGGTGCAAGTCCAAAAATATATCAACACAACCAGATAAAATAATAAGAACGTAGCTGAGATACCAAGATAACATTCAAATTAACCAGTAGGTGATAGAGGCACAAGAAGAAGTTTCTAAACGAACCTGAACCTTTTATCACACAACTGACCCTACCGATTCCAAGTCGTGGATCAATACAACATCTGTTTCTTCAATTAATTTCCTTAAGATTATACAAGAGTGTGAGAACCTTAATACTCATTTACATTCTTATTCAATATTCAACACTTTCAATAGGTAGAAACTAACAAGATAAATGCCAAAACTGAGTCCTATTTCTTCAATTCACACTCTTCTCGGCAGCTTTACTGCCTTGTATCGCAACTAGATTTTGAATTGGTAAATGGAAAAGCTAGGCATTTTGATCTACATGAAAACTGTAGGTATATGAATGTAGGTTACAAAAGATTATGAATCACTTCAAAATACCCTTTTTACAAGTATTTACAACCGAAACACTAACAGCACACCCCTAGGGATTTCTATGTCAAAACTCTAGACAGAACTTGTCCTACCTTACGTCCACTGTTTCGTAACTACTAAATTAGGTCTCAACAAAAATATAAGAGTTGTAGATACATGTATTGGGATTGTAAAGAACAAAGAAGCATCACAAGTTACATCTCACACATCAAGATATGATTAAAATACTAACAATAGTACATAGAAGGCTTCTCAGATAGAAAACTGGCCAGAACTTTCACTGTGTTTCACACCTTCTTTTGATACCATAAAAATGGATTTAGATTTTCACATAAACATAAAAACTGTAGGTATATGAATTATCTTTCCAAAACATATTTAAACACTAAAATCACAGCTATACAATGAGATATTCTACAATTACTACACACTGTGCAGTTTAAAGATCGAATTCAACTACTTACCAAAGGATAGAGGATTTCTCAACTTTGCTCCAAGAAATGATTTATTTCGTGTATGTTTGTAAAATATGAGGTTGTGAGAGGGTTTATAAGATTTTATAAGGTCATTAAACATAGTTTTGGGAAAACATATTTTATGTTAAAAGCAGAGAAAAATGGTCCAATATGGTGGTTGCCCTAATTTTCTCTTTTTCCTTCCTTAATTATTTTGTTCACATATAATAATTATTATTTAGTCTAGTCAAACATTTATAATTTCACAAAAGTGAATAAATTTCACTAAAATGAACCTCTCCCTCATTCCTTTCTACGATTCAAGAAAACAGATTTCTCTAACGACACAAACTCAAGTCAAAGAATTGTGAAGTCGGGGTTGATTTTATCTTGAGGGAATACCTTTTGTAAAGTGAATACATTATTTAATAATAAGGGCATTACTACTCTCTACCCCTTAAGAAATTTCGTTTCGAAATTTACCTTATGCTAGTCTCGAAATAAGTGTGGATATTGGGTCTACATGCCTTCTTCCCTCTCCAGGTGGCTTCTGCTCCAGAGTGGTTCCTCCAAAGTACCTTTACTAAGGGAATTTTCTTGTTTCTGAGTTCTTTTATTTTCGAGCTTGAATATGAACTGTTTGCTTATCATACGTCAAATCTTGATTAACCTCAATAGATTCAACTAGTAGGACATGTGAGGGGTTAGAACGATATCTTTTGAGCATTGACACGTGGAAGACATTGTGGATCTTGTCCAACTTGGGTGGTAATGCTAATTTATATGCAACTAGTCTCAATCTTTCAAGTATTTCATAAGGTCCAATAAATCGGGGACTAAGTTTTCCTTTTCGGCCAAATCTCATAATCTTCTTCCATGAAGATACTTTTCAGAATACCTTACCCCCAACTTGATACTCGATATCACTCCTTTGAAGATCAACATATGATTTTTGCCTATCCAAAGCGATCTTTAGACGATCCTTGATCACCTTTACCTTGTCTTCTATTTGCTGCACAATTTCAGGACCAGTAAGTTTTCTTTCACCAAATTTACTCTAACAAAGAGGAGTCGACATTTTCTTCCATATAAAGCTTCAAACCTAGGCACTCTAAGACTCGATTGGCAGCTATTATTGTACGCAAATTCTACTAACGCCAAATGTTTGTCAAAACCACCCTCAAACTCCATGATGCATGCTCAAAGCATATCCTCCATAATTTGTATCACTCTTTCTGACTGCCCGTCTATATGAGGTCAAATGATGTGCTAAAATTTAACTTGGTACCCAAGGCCTCCTGCAAGCTAGACCAAAATCTAGATGTAAACCTTGGGTCTCTTTCGGAGACAATATAGATAGGGATTCCGTGCAGCCTTACAATCTCATTAATGTATAATTCTGCTAATCTATCAAGTGAATAATCCATCTTGATTGCTAAAAAATGAGCACTCTTCGTTAACCCATCCACTATTACCCATATTGCATTGTGGTTCTTTTGAGTGCAAGGAAGTCCAGAGACAAAGTCCATTGTTATTCTCTCACATTTTCATTCTGTCATCGGCAAGTGTTGGAGTAGCCAACTAGAACTTGATGTTCTGCTTTTATTTGTTGACAAACCAAACATTTTGTAATGTACTCCGCAGTGTCTTTCTTCATACCATTCCACCAATAGTGTTTTTTAAGGGTCCGGTACATTTTCCTACCTCTAGGGTGCATTGGCATATGATGAAGTGTGCTTCATTCAAAATTTCTCTTTTCAGCCTTTCATCATTAGGCACACATAACATACCTTGATAAGATAAGACACCATCCTCTGTTAATGAAAAATCATGTTTTTCTCCAGCTTGAACCTTTTTGGTTAGCTTCATGAGTTTCTCATCTAACTTTTGTGTGTCTCTAACTTGCTCAAGCAATATGGGTTTAACTTGCAGTTGGCAAATAATCAATCCAGATGAATGAAGTACAATACGAGAATTCATTGCTCTTAACTCAACAAACAAAGGCAGGGGACTTAAGGATAGGATTGCAAAGGACTTACGACTTAAGGCATCTCCAACAACATTAGCTTTTCCTGGATGATAATCGATTGTGCAATCATAATCCTTAATGAGCTCAAGCCATCTACATTGCCTTAGGTTCAACTCCTTTTGTGTACCCAAGAATTTTAGGCTTTTGTGATCGGTGAATATGTAACATTTTTCTCTATACAGATAATGTCTCCATATCTTTAAGGAAAATACTATAGCAGCAATTTCTAGGTCATGAGTAGGATAATTTAATTCATGTGGTTCTAATTTCCGAGAGGCATAAGAAATAACTTTTCCTTCTTGCATCAAAACACACCCTAGACCACGATGAGATGCATCACTATATATCACATAATCCTTCCCCTCTATTGAAGAGTAAGTACTGGAGCTTGTGTCAATAAGGATTTAAGAGTTTCAAAGCTCTCTTGGCATTTGGCACTCCAGATGAACTTTTCTTCTTTCTTCGAGAGATTGGTCAAAGGGGAGGCTATAATGGAGAAGCCTTTAACGAACCTCCTATAGTATTCCTCCAAGCCTAGGAAGCTTCTTACTTCGGTTGGACTTTGGGAGGCTTCCATTTAACAATTGCTTGGATTTTACTAGGATCCACCTTTACACCTTCTGCTGACACGACGTGTCCCAAAAAAGGTCACTTCATTTAGCCAAAATTTACACTAGGAAATTTTTGCATAAAGTTCTTTCTCCTTCAAAATTTGCAAAACAATTTAGAGATGCTTATCATGATCTTCATTACCCTTATAATACACTAAAATATCATCTATTAAAACTACCACAAATTGATCTAGATATGGCTTGAATATTTGATTCATCAGGTCTATGAATATTGCGGGAGCATTATTCAATTCGAATGGCATCACTACAAATTCATAATGACCATACTGAGTTCTAAAAGTAGTTTTAGGAATATCTTTCTCTTTAACCCGCAGTTGATGATACCCAGACCTCAAATCGATCTTTGAGAATATGTATTAGCACCCCTCAACTGATCAAATAAATCATCAATCTATGGAAGTGGATATGTATTCTTGATTATTATTTTGTTGAGATGTCTGTAGTCAATACACAATCTAAGAGTTCCATCTTTCTTCTTTACAAATAAAATAGGGGCTCCCCAAGGAGAGACACTGGGATGGAAAAAACCCTTTTGAAGAAGTTCTCACAATTGAGTTTTCAACTCTTTAAGTTCTACTGGGGCCATTCTATAAGGAGTAATGAAAATAGGAGTAGATACAGGAATAAGCTAGATTGGAAGTTCTTCCCTCTCCGGGGGTAACCAAGGAAGATTTTCTAGGAAGACTTCTGGAAAGTCGCACACAGTAGGTATATCTTTAAGACTAGGGCTCTCCAAGTGTGTATCCTGTATGTGAGCAAGATACGCATCACAACCTTGCCGTCTTTCTTGCCAAGGCCATAGAAATAAAACTAGACGTCAGTGTTCTTTCACCTTTTACAATAATATGAGAAAATGCAAGGTCCTTAAAAGTCGCATGCTTTGATCTACAGTCCACTACTGCATGATATTTATAAAGCCAGTCCATCCCAATAATAACATCAACATCTTGGAAGGACATTTTAATCAAATCCGTCGGGATAACTAGGTCTTCGATCAAGAAGGGACAAGCTCGGTAAATTCCATTACAGACAACTCGTTAGCCCAAGGGACTTTCAAAAGAACATTATAATGAAGCTTCAAAGATTTCACATTTTCAGGAAGAATGAGTGATGAACAAATATAAGAATGTGTAGAACCAGGATCAAACAATGTAAACATACATAAGCCAAATAAGGGAAATTTACCAAAAACCACATCTTGGCCATCTTGATCATCTCTCTGTTTCATAGCATAAGCTCTTGACATAGTCCTTGGCCCACTAGGTTGATTTTCTCCACTTGCTCTAGCTGCTTGGATGTTTTTGGGTCTTGCACCCCTATTAGTTTGAGGAGTAGTAGTAGAAGGCTTCTGAACCGAGCTTTTAGTGTGTAAGGAAGGAACCTGTTTAGGACAGTCCTTTATGATCTAAGTTGCCGCTATTAAAACACGCACCAAAAGCTCTCTTGCAAAACCATAATGATTCTTCCCACATTACTTACATATAGGAACAGGAGTCCTGCCTTGGCCATTATTTGGAGTGCTACCTGTGGAATAATCTGATCTATTTTGATTTGATTGAGATGACCTGTTAATATCACTAGCCTTAGAATCATCAAACCTTCCCCTTCTGTATGGATCTCCAAAATCTGATCTAGGTTTCCGGAGGTTATTTTCATGTCTACTATCTTCTTCCTTATCAAGTCTCTCCCAGGTAACAACAGCGGAAACTAATTAACAAAAGTTCTCATGTTGCAAGATTGCCACATACTTTCTGATAGAATCATTTAAGCTATCTTCAAATCTCCTGAACTTATCTTTCTCCTCTTTAATAATATCTCTAGCATAACTAGAAAGCCTTAAGAACTTTTGTTGATATTCAGCAATATCCATACCTACTGCCTCAAACTTGAAAGCTCCTTTTCTTAGCATCATAGTAGGCAGGTGGAACATACTTCATATGAAACTCCTTAACAAAACCATTCCAAGTAAGAACTGGAGGTTTTACCTTGGCATTTGGAACACTCACCCACCAATCATAAGCATCCTTTTGTAATAGTGAAAGAACATACTTAAATTTTGTAACTTCTGTACACTCTAGTTGCTCAAACAACTTCTCCATGCATTCCAACCATTGTTCCGCATCAGTGGGATCAACAGTACCTTCAAATTCTACTCCATCCATTTTCCTCATTTTCTCAAAGTTTATCTCATTAGGATCATGCATCGCTTCAACCATACGATGGAAGAATTTAGCCATCTGTTGGAAAGTGAGATTCATAACCTGAGTACTATGGCTCATTTAAGAATGTGAGATAGGTCTTACACCTTGGTTTCCCACTTTCAATCCACTAGTGTGGGGGACGTATTGATCAGAAAGATGGTCGTCCACCCCTTCTGGTGCACGAGCTTGAGAATAAAAGTTATCTGATCCTTCTCATGTTGCTTCCATAGGTCTATTAGCAGAAGAGGCCATAATTTAATTCCTTCAAAAGAGAAGATCACGTTGCATTGGGGACATGTACATGATGAATATGCACTTTACAGGCACTAAAATAATATTAATCATGTAACTGAACAAATAACATAGCTTGGACCTTTGACCAAATAGACCAGTATACAAGTAATTCACATCAAAAGTCCCAGAATGACAAACCTGGGCTCTGATACCAACACTTGTGGCAACCCTCGCGGGTGGATGCCACTTCTGTATGTTCTAAGCTTATATAACACTTACTAGCATAGGAAGGATTTAACACGTGACATATTAATCATATTTATGTAATAAGTTAAAAATAGTTAAAGGTATAGGATTTCATTTTAACGGTCGTTTAGTTAATTTCTGGCTCATGTTTTTGGTGTAAGTACCTTGCAAGTAATTTAAAATACTATCTTGCTAGATATTCATATATCGCCCATACTGTTGTAGCACGCTGAAAGTATTACTAATGTTAAAATCCAAGGACATAAAATGTACTAGTTTCGTTTCATGCAATCATCATAACATAACTGGTATTTTACTATAGAAATAAGCTCGCCAACTAAAATTTAACTAAACAAGACAAAACATGAACTTACAAACCATGGTGCCATAATTTACACTAGCCTTTCAAATTTATACATACATATGCAATAGGAGAATCATGTACATGTTGCAAAACTACTACAATATCTATGTCTAGATGCAAATGTGATCTTCTACACAATTCCCAAAATTTATCTTCAATGGCCATCCTCAAGCATCATCTCGGATACTCCCTATGATAGAAACAACTATCACTAAGTATGAAGCTTAGTAGTGTAAAAGCTAAAAGATGAGAACCTTAAATCCCTCAATTTACCCTTCTTAAGTCAAAGAAAAATACAACTGGAATATAGTAAATAGACCAAGTAAACAAATACATCAATAGTATCATGTAGGATATTTAAAGATCTAAGTATCAAGGGTTCCTGGAAATTTTTTTATAGGACATTCAAATATAAAGTTTTGCCTAGTATGTAGGTCATGCTGTCACACCAAACATAATCAAGTATCAAGGAGGACCGAAGACCTGTATCAAGAAGGGTGAAAACAAATTATCAGGGGAACCAAGAACCATATTAAGAGTGACTTTCTAGTTCGTGTATAAAATGGATTGCTTCCATACTTAAGACGGACAAAAAATTCACAATCAAGATGGAAATTGATCTAAATAAGAGGCATTCCAATGGAGACAAAGTCTTAATCACAAGGACAAAATCTACAAGGAAGTCAAGTGCTCAGGCAATTAATACAAATGGGCGAATTAAACAGGTTCTGTGCAAGTCCCAAAATATATCAACACAACCAGATAAAAAGAAAAGAATGTAGCTGAGATACCAAGATAACATTCAAATGTACTAGCAAGTGACAAAGGCACAAGAACAAGTTTTTACACAAGCCTGAATCTTTTAGCATGCAACCGACCCATCGATTCCAAGTCGTGGATCAATATGACATCCGTTTCTTCAATCAATTTTCTCAAGATTGTACAAGAATGTGAGCACCTTAATACTCATTTACATGCTTATTTAATATTTAGCACTTTCAATAGGAAGAAACTAACAGGATAAATGCCAACACTGAGTCCTATTTCTGCAAATCACGCTCTTCTCAGTAGCTTTACTGCCTTGCAAAGCAACTAGGTTTTGAATTGGTAAATGGTAAAAGTAGGCTTTCTAGTCCACATGAAAACTGTAGGTATATGAATATAGGTTGAAAAGGATTAATAATCACTTCAAAATACCCTTTGGACAAGTATTTACAATTGAAACATTAATAGCACACCACCAGGGACTTCTATGTCAAAACTCTGGACAGAACTTGTCCTAAATTACGTCCACTATTTTGAATCCATAACTACAAAATTAGGTCTCAACAAAGATGTGAGAGTTGTAGATACATGTCTTAGGGTTGCAAAGAACTATGAACCATCACAAATTAAAGCTCACACATTAAGATTTGATTAAAATACTAACAATAGTATATAGAAGGCTTCTCAAATAGAAAATTGGCCAGAAATTTCACTGTGTTCCAGGCCTTCTTTCGATACCATACAAATGGATTTAGATTTTCACATAAACATAAAAGTTGTATCTACATAAATTAAATTTCCAAAATATATTTACACACTAAAAATTCAACAATATACAATGAGATATTCCACAATTACTACACACTATGCAATTTAAAGATAAAATTGAACCACTTACTAAAGGATAGAAGATTTTTCAACTTTGCTCTAAGGCACTGATTTATTTCGTGTATGTTTGTCAAATATAAGGTTAGAGAGTTTATAATAAGGTCATTCAACCTACTTAGTTTGGAGAAAACATATTTTATGTCAAAAGCATCTTAAGAGAAAAATGGTCCAATAAGGTGGCTGCCCTAATTTTCTCTTTTTCCTTCCTTAATTATATTGTTCACACATAATAATTATTATTAAGGCTTGTATAACATGTATAGTTGCATAAAATTAAATAAATTTCACTAAAACAAACCCCTCGCTCATTCCTTTCTTTGATTCAGGAAAATCGATTTCTCTAACGACACAAACTCCAGTCAAAGAGTTGTGAAGTATGTGTTGATTTTATCTTGAGGGAATACATTTTTAAAGTGAATACATTATTTAATAATAAAGGCATTACAAGTCTGCTCCCCATAAGTGTTCTGGCCTGGGTGCGGACAGACACTGAAAATTGAAAAATTAGCGAAAATTATTTTTCACTACAGGTCTTCTAAAATCCGGGTTATACCCATTTCCCACTCAATTTTGCCCCCGATCAAGAATATGAAGTCGAATTTTTGAAATCATGCACAAATTTTGAGATATATGAAAATTACAATTATGGGGTATTCTGAAGCACATGAGGGGTGTTTCAGCCTCACAATCTCTTAGATGTATGACTTGGCATACTCCTCCGCAGTTTTAGTTATCTTGACTACAAATGAGTGAGCCGACTTAGTCATCCTATCCATTATCAGCCATATCGAGTCTGCTTTCAGGAACTCGGTAGACTGGTAATGAAGTAAAATGCTGATCATCTCCCACTTCTACGCAGGAATCTCAAAGTTCTGTGCCAATCCACATGGACGTTGATGCTCAACTTTGACTTGCTGGCAGTTCGGGCACTTAGAAACAAACTCAGCGATATCCCTCTTCATCCCACTCCTCCAATAGACTTTCCTCAAGTCATGGTACATCTTGGTAGAGCTAGGATGAATGTAATACCTAGAGGTATGAGCTTCCGCCATGATTCTTTCTCTTAGACCATCAATATCAAGAACATATAACCTACTTTGGTATCTCAACAACCCATCTCCCCCTTGGGAGAGGACCATCACTTTTTGTTTGTGGATGACCTCCTTCAATTAGAGTATGAGGGGATCTCAATCTTTCTTCTCCTTCACCTCTACCACAAGGGATGATGTTGATCCACTCTGGACATTGACTCCTCCCTCATCATTCTCCTCAAGTTGAACTCCCAATCGAGCTAATTTGTGCACTTCCTTCACTAACTCTTTCTTTTCTTCCTCCACATGGACTGTGCTACCCATTGACAATCTTCTAAGAACATTAACAACAATGTTAGCTTTACCTAGATGATAGAGAATGCTCATCCCATAATCCTTGAACAACTCCAAACATTTCCATTGTAAGTTAAGCTCCTTCTGATTGAAGACATACTACAAGCTCTTATGGTCAGTGAACCCATCCACATGCACTCCATACAAGTTGAAGCGCAAGATTTTAAGTGCATACACCAGTGTTGCCGACTAAAGATCATGGGTCGGATAGTTCCTCCATGAACCTTAAGTTGCTTGGAAGCATAAACTATCACCTTCCCTCTATGAATCAACACACCACCCAACCCAACTCTTGATGCACAATAATATATTACAAAGTCCTTCATCCCATCGGGCAAAGCCAAAACAGGTTCAGTAGTCTATCTAGTCTTCAACTCTTGAAAGCTCTTCTAACATTCCTTAGACTTTTGAAACTTGACCTTTTTCTGAGTCAATTTGGTCAATGGCACGGATAGTGAAAAACCCCATCAACAAACCTGAGCTTGCCAACCCAAGAATCTTATGTCAGTTGGAGAGGTCGGTCTAGGCCAGTTTTAACCGCTTCATCCTTCTGAGCATCCACTAAAATACCATCACCTAAAATAACAGGGCCTAGGAAAGCCAATGACTTGAGTCAAAACTCACATTTTGAGAACTTCACATACAACTCATGGTCCTTAAGAATTTGGAGGACAACACTGAGGTGATTGGCGTGCTCCTCTTCATCCTTTGAATACACCAATATGTCATCGATGAAAATGATTACAAACTATCAAGGTAAGGTCTGAAAACTCTATTCATTAGGTCCATAAAGGCTGCAGGTGCATTCGTTAACTCAACTATAATCAAGATGCTCAGTCATGTGCAAGAATTCAAGACTCAAGAATCATAAGTTTCAAAGAATGCAATTAATACTCAAAATCTCGACTCAAGTTGATGAAGGGGCACATGGATGAACATAGTCTAACACTTTAGGTAGGTTACATACATGGAATTGAAGAAATGTTTGACCTTGCACTCTAAACCCTTGCTCCTCCTCTTGTTTCTTCAAGAACAAAACCTTAGTTTTGTGAATTTGGTGCTTAGGATTATGTTTTGGAAGATCTCTTCTGATTAAAAATACTTAATTTAACATGGTTTACGTTTATTAGGGGTTGAAAAAGTCTAGAATGCCCCTCATAGAAAAAGAAAAAATTACAATATGGAATACCCAGTCCGCGTTGTGGACTAGGTGCGCCCGTGTAGTTTTTGTACAAAACTTATTTGAACAAGTTTTCCCACTCCTGTCCAAAAAATTAGAAAAAATATAAGTTAGGGTCCATGTCCAGAGCACCTCGCGGCCTTGAGGCTTACCTCACTCTGTCAATTTTCGGATCAAAAAATTATTTTTCGATCTTGTTGCTCTAAAATTCGAACGAGGCGATTGTTCTACTCAAGTTTTCGAGACGATTGCAAATGCGGTCTCGGATTTGCAAATGGAGCATGAGAAGACTGTTATGCCCACGTCCCTCCTTTAGGGGTATTTTAGTAGTTTTATTGGGCTTTACATCATCCCCTCTTGGTATAATTCATCCTCGAATGATGAGCAGAGGTGGGTGTGAAAGCACGAATAGGCTCAATACTCATCTCATTACTCACTTGACAATTTAAACTCTTTGACTTCTCATTGACCCTAATAAACTCTACTCAGACTCAAAGACGGACACATCAACTAAACAATAAAAGTATCACTTGAGTCAAAGATAGGAACATTACCTTCAGCGTTCTCCTCAGTGGGCGCGAATAAATATGGGTATTTAGCTCTCATATCCTCCTCAGCTTCCCATGTGGCTTCCTTAAGAAACTGATTTCTCCATAGGACTTTGACTGAGGCAATCTCCTTGGTTGTCAGCTTGCAAACCTAATGATCAAAGTTTAGACTAGAATCTCCTTATAGGAAAGCTATCCTTTACACTAATGTTCTCAATGAGGACCACAAAGGAAGGATCTCCTAAGCACTTTTTTTAACATCAAGATGTGGAATACAAGATGAATTGCATCTAACTCAGAAGGCAATTCTAACTCATACGGAACCCTCCCAATTCTTCTCGCTATTCGGTAAGGGCCAATAGAGCGAGGACTCAATTTCTTATTCTTTCCAAACCTCATAACACCCTTCATCGTGATACCTTCAAGTACACCAAGTCATTTACCTCGAATTCTAAGTCTCTTCTCCTCACCTTGGTGTAAGAATTTTGGCGGCTCTGTGCAGTTTTCAACCTCTCTTTAATGACCTTAACCTTATCCATTGATTGGTGGACAAGATCAGGTCTAATCAACTCAGCTTCTCCCACCTTGAACCGCCCAATTGGTGATCTATATCTCCTCCTATACAAGGCCTCATAGAGGGCCATCTGAATGCTTGCATGATAAATATTGTTATATGCAAATTAAATCAATGGTAGATGGTCATCCCAATTCCCCTTGAAGTCAAGGAAACAAGCTCTCAACATATCTTCTAATGTCCGAATGGTGCGCTCTGCCTGACCATCTATCTATAGATGAAAGGCTACACTCAAATTTACCTTCGTACCCAATCCCTTTTGGAAAGATCTATAAAATTAGGAGGTGAATTGATCCTCTATTTCTCGATTTTCAGATGGAAAAGTTGTTTTTTTCAATTCAGTTGCGCTAAAAATCGAGCGAGGCCATTTTTCCACTCAGTTTTCATGCTGATTGTATATCCAGTGTTAGATTTTTAAACAAAACATGGAATGATATGTTATGCACACGTCCTTCCTCTAGAGGTATTTTGGAAATTTTATCGGACGTAAGTCATGGACTTTCAAAATTGGCCAAAGTTTGATTTTGGTCAATATATTTTGAAATCATACCTGAGTAATAATCTGATAGAGTGATTAGCTCCAAAATGTCGAGTTTTGTCTAGAATGACCCTTCGTCCAATTTTCGAGGCTTTTAAACTCATTTTCGAGGTCCTGGTAGATTTTGGTCAAAGTAGCAATTTTAGAGTAGGACCTACTTTTTTCTAAAATGACCGTGTATCGAAATTCTTACTATGCATTTGAGTCTAGAGCATTGAATTTCGTAAGATGGCATAAATTGCTTGTACGCATGGGGTTTTGAATGAGTCCTAACAACCCCATAATAGAATTTAAAAGATGGAAAAATTTATCATTCTTAGTTGATGCTGGTGTAGGTCAAACTATCCTTCACATTCGCGGCCCCTTGATTGTGCGCACGAAGGTCTGGGTAGTTGGCTTCCACGATTGCAGGGCGTGGATTGTGATCTTAGAGGGTCAGGACTTTTGTTCTCTGTGATTGCGAGAGATCCCCATGGTTAAGAAGTTAAACTTACAAATGGTTTGTGATTGCGGGCAACAATAGTTGCCATCACAGAGATCAATTATGTCTTATCCTTATTAAACGAATAGAAATGATCAACTTTATTTCAAACATTCAAGATACATATTTCCCTCATTTTTAGTCCAAATTCTGCAATTCAAGGCTCTAAATTATGTGGCTTTTCTGAGAGAACATTGTGGTGTCATTGGAAAGTTGTTTAGAGCTTTGTTTAAGGTTTTTCTTATCATTTTCCTACTACCATTATTGTGTTTTATTTGTAAATTTGGGTTTTTATTGCATGCGTGTTCTTGGTTGTTTCAAGTCTTGAATTGTGTTCCATTTTGGGACACAAGTTCAAGAAACTATTTAGGACCCTTTTATGGAGTTCATTCAAGAAGTTTTAGTGTAGACCCCACATTCGCAATTTCGAATCCAAAATCAATCTATCTTCATTTCTTGTGAATTAGTAAAAAGAAAAGATCATAATGATGTTGTCATTATATTTGTGATAGTGTGATAGTGTTTAAAGGTCATTTAGAAGAAAAAACCTCAGGTAGAGTGACTTGAAGCACGCATGATCCGCCTTGAGGTAGGCTACGATTTCTCTTTTTTTTAGATTGAGTTTGAATTCATGAATTATGTGAATCTATATGAATATGGGCAGGAAATTAGCTGAGTATGCCTATCTTACTAGAATTTAAGCTTTTTGTGGGTACTATAGGCACTTGTATTGTTATTATTGATTATCTATACCTTATGGCCTGATTTTTATGTGATTCATGTGCATAAAGTGAGCATGTTGTCCTTAGTTTAGGCTTAGCTTAGTGGAAGCCACAAACTAATCTTTCTAGACTAAGTAGGCATTATTTCTTCTTTTCGATGTGGATCCAGATGGCCTAGATCCTAGTAGACTAATATAGTAAACTTGGATCCGATGGAGGTAGGCTTTATCTAGAAAGTGATGTTGCTTCTATAACTTATCACCTAATCCCGATTTCACGATTCCATTAATTGCATTGGTGCAGTGGCCCTTGTTGGACAATTCATTCATGAATGTTGATCTTGGTTCGGGTGGATGGAGTATTTTGGCATGTAGTTAGTATGATTACCTTGAGCAGTCACTAGATATCCTAGCAAGCAATCAAATTCACACTTTGACCTCGACATAATCATAACCTTTCAATGAACATCCAACATTATGTTTTGGCCTCAGAATCAATGGACTTATAGAGAGGATTTGGATTACACTCTATCGTTGCCTCCAGAGACACTCTTAGTGAGCATCTGCATTTATGCTCTAGCCTTGAGTACAAAAATGCTTTTGGCATGTATCTATATTTATGCTTTAGCCTTATCAATTTCTCTGGCATTTGATTTTGAAATAAGGTTCTAGCTCTATGATCTTAATCTCGGCTTGTAGATAAAGTTCTTAGTGGATTTATCTATTTTCTACACCTGTCAAGATTATTCAGGTTCAAATTTTTTCCCCAATTTTGTTTGTATATGTAGATTTTTGGACTAATGGGGGCTCAATGGGAGTTAGTTACTTAAGGATTCCATGTTTTTGCATCCGTGTGCATACCTTTATAGCCTTTATCCTTCATCATTGTTGTGTCTTATTCTAGTACAACCTATTATTTTTATGGTTCTTACTCAGTTGGCCTATGATGCATAAGAGGTATCTTTATTTGGTACCCATACTATATTTTGCATCTACTTTTGTGATGTAGGCTTGAGTATTAGTAATCAGTGCTAATTGTTTGGGCTTGAAATTTTCATATCAAAGACAAGCATGAGCACTTGGCATTGTGGATCATTATAGTTCCCTTTAGTTATTGTGGCCTATCTTTTTCTATTTAAGACTAGCCTGATGTGTATATATTTTATTCTCTCCCACTTTTAGGGCTTGTATCTATTTTGTTGTAGCTCTATACTTGTGACTTCCATGTTTTGGGAAGGATCGTTTGGCTTGTATGTATCTATTTATTTTGGTTTCGCTCTTTTATTTAGTTAATCTTTTAAACTGTTGATTTCTACTTTATTTGTATCGTTAAACCCATAAGTAATATTTCTGAGTTGGGTTAGCTTACTTGCTGGCAGGTTATGATAGGTGCCATCATAACTCAATAAATTTGGTTATGATAACTTGGTAATAGAGCCCCATGTTCATCGGTCTCACTTGTATAGAGCTAATGTTTAGCAGAGTCATGCAAATTAGTGCGGAGACATTCATGACTTATCTTTTGTAGGCTATAGGATGTCACTAAGAAAAATTTCTTTTTTGTACCATTATCGTGCACCATATGTCTAATAGTTTTCATAGAATCTTACTTGTTTTACTCTTTTGTAGGGATGGATGGATGACGTGGTGCCACTAGTGGTGGCAACCCACTAGGAATAGTAGATAGAGCCCCAGCTAGGGGTAAAAGTCAAACATAGGGTTGAGGTAAGGGTGCAACATTAGCCTAGAATAGAGATTTAATTACAAATCTTGCAAGGAATACTAGGATGTCTCTATTCGTCCCTAGTTAGAGAGGCCAAGATTGGCACAACACCCCGCCACACCAATTATAATCCTTGCTCTATAGGAGGCTATTGCTTAGTTGCTTACAATTCTTGAGGGCATGCAGCAACCCCTAATACCATCTATGCCAGCTCTGCAGGGTCAGCTTGCAATCCTAGTTCTAGGGAATAAATCAGCCTTACTACCCTCCACCATTTAGCCAAATATTGCAGATGGTATGATACTATTATAGGAGCAGAAGTTATTGGGTTTCTTCCTAAGATTATCACCATTGAGGTTCTCTATAGAAATGGGATAGGATACGATGAGTTTGTAACCTCTTGTCAAGAGCGGCTACATACTTAAAGGCTAGTGGAGTCGAATGGAGTCGACTTTACAGCTTATGAACTAGATGGGCCTGCCTGGTGGCGCTAATATATAGAGACTAGACTAGTTGGTCACCATGTTGACTTGGGATAGGTTTTCAAAGGACTTTTTGGGTAGATTTGTTCTTCTGAGTCCCAAAGCTAAGCTTTGTGACCTTTTCTTGAGGCTAGAACTGAAACTATGTCAATGTTTGAGTATGTGACTATATATTAGGAGCTGTCCAAATATTCTACCATGATCTTGCCTACAGAGAAAGAGAGGATTTAGTGTTTTACTTGAGGATAGAGGACACAATTGACGATTAAGACTTAGACATTGGTTATAGCAGGCTACCATTTCTGGATATAGTTTACCATGCCTACACTATCTAGTAGCTCCATCATGAGGACAAAAGGAGCAATGACAAGAGGGATCGACATAATGGAAGCTACAACAGGCCCTGATACTGACCTATGAAGCATTATGATAGACCCCAATAACATTTTCAATAGGGTTGATCCATTCGGTCTATTTAGGCTTCAATTCTGACATCAAAACTGGTAGAATTATGGTACCCCAGACTAGGGTTTTTCCCTCTTCTATTCTAGGCTCGAGGAAAAGGGATTCTATACCAATGACATTCCATCAGGGAGTTCCTAGTTAGGACATAGTTTGAGAGGATAAATTCATTCCCTAACAACCATGGCTGAGTTAATACTAGTCATTCTTCTTAGGGTTACTATGACTACAACAGTATTGATCACTGGTCCCAGTAGTGTCCTATTTGAGATAGTTCCCCCATAGAGAGTAAGACGGGTACGTCCTCTAGTTAGAGGAGGATATTAGGGACACAGATGCAAATTTTATCATAGAGTGCTCAGGGTGGTCCTCAGGGAGGCAGGTCAAGTTGTAATATAGAGGGTCATGGTGGAGACTGTCAAGTCCATTTCAATGTTTCCCTAACAAGGGTAGAGGCTTAGTCATTAGATGACATCATTATAAATACAAATTCTCTACTCTAACAGCCTGCTTTAGCCTTATTTGATCAAGGTTTTAGGTAGTCTTATGTATCTATGCATTTTTTTCCTCAATTATGTGTGAGCCGTAACCCACTTGCAAGACCATTGCATGTTACGACCCTTGTAGGTGATTTTCTAGTGGTGGATCAATATGTAGATCTTGTGTGATCACCTTACAAGTAAAGTATACTTGAGTTGATCTTATATTACTTGATATACTTGATTTAGACAATAATTTGAGGATAGATTTGCTAGCTCCTCATCGTGTGGTTTTAGACTATTATGCTAAGATCGTTGCCTTACCCATGCCTAGCATATCCATGGTGGTGTGGTACGGGTTATATAGTATTGATCACAATGATTAGGATTATCTCTTATACTCAATCCAGGAGATTAGTAAGTAGTATGTGCCTCTTTCGCTTATATTCATGATGCATCTACTGAGTCTCATTTTGTTGGTTCAGTTCCAATGGTCTATAAGTTCCCTGATTCATTCCTAGTTGACTTGCCTTCCCTACCCCAAGAGAGAGATATTTACATTATTATAGATTTGGAGCTGGGCACTAAACCCATTTCTATTCCATCTTATAAGATTTCCCTGCAAAGCATAAGGATCTCAAAGTCCAACTTCAGAGTCTCTTATATTAGGATTTATTTGGCCAAGTGTATCTCCGTGGGGTGATCTTGTCCTATTTGTTAACAAGAAGGGACTAGTTGGATATGGTGTCACGAAGAACCATTTCCCACTAATTAATGTAGATGATCTATTTAATCAGCTCTAGGGTGTTGTAGTGATTTCTATGGTTGACGTGAGATTCGGCTACCACTAGTTGAGGATTAGGGCCACTGACATCCCTAAGACTACTTTCCATACTCTGTATGGCCATTATATATTCCTGGTGATGCCATTTGGGATGACTAATGCCCCTACTGCCTTTATAGATTTGATGACTCATGTCTACGAACTTATCCTGACTCGTTTATCAAATTCATTGATGATATCCCAAATATACTCATGGGGCAAAGAGGTACATGCGCAATGTTTGAGGATTGTGCTCCAGACTTTGAGAGATCAATAGTTTGATGAAAAATTTTCAAAGTATGAGTTTTATTTAGAGTTAGTAACACTTCCAGCACATACTCTCATGACCCAAACCTAAGGCCTAGACGTGACACGACAAATGGGAACCCAAGGTACCCCAAAAAAGCCTCTTAGTATATACTTTACACATCCTTGGTTGCGGAAGCAATTAAACAACAACAAGAGAGTATAAATGAGGGTAAAGGGACTAAGGGAAGTCTTTGATAGCATAAGAACATAGAAGTATCAAAGATCAAAGCATAATTACATCATTTGTTCCAATGACACCTCTAATCATAGATTTAAGCGGGGGCCAAGACACTTTCCAGGCTCACCCTCATATTATCAAGAGTTCTTCAACATGAAAAGAAAATAAGTGACAAGAGAAAGATAGCTAATTTCCCCGAACTTGAGGACTTACCAAAGCTCTTCTTCCAAAATGCGAAGACTAGCCATGGGGAGGATGATTAAGAGGGGCTCCGGTTCCTACATGGTAACATCATCTAGGCATAGAGTATGCATTAGTACATTTGAATGTACTAAGTATGTAGGATGCAATGCAACACGAGATAGGCAACATAGTCAAAATACAAATCATAAGCAAGGGATAACTATAATAACAACATGGCATGCATGACCAATGCTTGAAGTAAAACATGCTTGTATAGAAAATATTACATGTGTAGGAAGAGACCATCATCATAAACCAAGCAAACTAGTACTTGGAATCCAAGGCATATCACCCCCTTGGAAGATGATTGAGGTATCTACCCCTCCATTGGTAAATGGCCATAGCACCCCTGATCATAGTGGTTAAGGTATATACCCCTCAACATGGTAGATGAGCATAACCACCCCCATCAAAGTTGTCAAGGTATATTCCCCTAATCATGGTAGATGGATATAACACCCCCCATCATAGTGGTCAAGGTATGTACCCTTCAGCATGGTAGATGGACATAGCACCTCCATCAAAGTCATTGAGGCATGTCATCCCCTCAACAAGGTGTGGTGAACTTGCAACACTACAGATACTTTTCATGCATTCAAAACACACATACAATCCCTTCATCATTATAGAGTCACTTGATTCATAACTCATGTAATATATCATCAATAGCTCAAGAATCCTTGTCAAAACATTTTATGAAATACTTGGCAGGTCTGCAATGTTAGTTCAAAATTATGCAATTCAAGAGTGAAATAATGTAATAAAACTTAATGTAAATCAACCCACCAGTACATAGTAAAACCCTCATGTAAGATACCTTGGAATCCCTCATCGAACTGCATAATAGGTTATAGTTTCATAGCTCAAAACATGCATAGTCACAATAGACAAACCATCACATAGTATTAACTTAAAATAGGTAGACATGTGATTCCAATCAACATTTCATAAAACCCCAACATAATTTGTAATCAAAATGAATAATTATCCATATCCATAAGTAATGCAACTTGAAAAATGCAAGTTTAATGAAAAGGAAGGTTAGGCACCATGGGTGAAAGAAGCCAATGGTTGAAATCCACATACTTTGAATTTGGAGATTTCCTTGATGTAGATTTGAATGAGAACTTAGAGCTAGAATGAAGTTCTTGAGATCCGAAAATGAGTTTGGGACAGCTGAATTTGGATGAAACATTTGGTTAAGTGTTAGAGAGGGTTTTGAGAGTATTTTTATGTGTAGTATAGTGTTGAAAAATGGCTAATTATAGGTGCTTTTATGCATAGGTTGGCATGGAGCCAAGGCCCCAGGGCCCTTAGTCTGAAATACAAAATTAAGGAAGTCACAACATTGCTCCGCGATGGGTCCGCATCGCGGAGCGAACGCGAACCTTGGAAATTGAAAAGTTGGCTAAAATGAAATTTCGCTACGGGTCATCTAAAATCGGAGTTATACCCATTTCCCACTCAATATTTCCCCCCGATCAAGAATATGAAGTCAAATTTTTGATATCACGCACGAATTTTGAGATACATGGAAGTTATGATTATGGGCATCTCCGATGCAAATTTTAGGGACTTTTCAATATCTCCCCCTTGGGAACATTCGTCCATGAATGTCAAAGAAATGTACATAAGAGAGGTAATCAAGGTGATTTCAGCCCAACACATGAATACAACAAGTGCATTTAGACATTATTTCAAAAATCTCAACAAAAGCATGAAAATCACCATAAACATGTCAACATAAACATCAATGCATGGAAATGACATAAGGACTGAAGCTTAAGATTTGAAATCACATAGGGGACCTAAATAAGTGCCTTAGGCTTGTGTAGAATAGAAGAGATATGGATATCACTTTTGCATGTCTGCCTCGGCTTCACATGTTGCACTTTCATCTTGTTGGTTCATCCAAAGACCTTAACGGAAGCTACATCCTTGTTCCTCAACCCCTTTACTTGTCTATCCAAAATTTCTATCAGAATCTCTTCATAAGTCAAATTATCTTCCACCACACCCGCAACATCCAAGGGAACTATAGCACTAGGGTCACCTATACAGTTTCTCAATATAGACACATGAAAAACCGTATGAACCATATTCATATCAATGGAAACTCCAACTCATAGGCCACCTTATCAGTCCTCCTCAACACTATATAAGGACCCACAAACCTTGGGCTAAATTTACCCTTCTTGACAAACTAGACCCCACCCTTCATAGATGAGACCTTCAAATAGAACCAATCACCAACCTTAAATTCACGGTCCCTTCTCCTCACTCGGAATAGGACTTTTGTCGACTTTGGGCTATTTTCAATCTCTCCCTTATCAACCTTACCTTCTCCATGGACTCCATAACCAAATCCAAACCTAAAAAGGCATCTCTTTCACCTTAAACTATCCAACCGGGGACCTACAACGTTGACCATAAAGAGCCTCAAAAGGAGCCATACCAATGCTTTAGTGATAGCTATTGTTGTAAGCAGACTCAATGAGTGGAAGATGTTCATCCAAATTACCCTTAAACTCCAAAACATAAGCTCTAAGCATATTCTCAAGAGCTTGGATAGTTCTTTCGGCTTGGCCATCTGTGTGAGAGTGAAAGGCCATGCTAAGATTAAACTTGGTACCAAGACCTCTTTGGAAAGACCTCCAAAAGTGAGAAGTGAATTGAGCACCACGATCTGAAATGATAGACAAAGGCACCCCATGCAATCTAACCAACTTATGAATATACAATTTGGCATAATCATTAGCACCATAAGTAGTTTTGACTGGTAGAAAATGAGCCGACTTTGTCATTCTATCAACCACAACCCAAATAGAATCAAAATGCCCTCTAGTCTTAGGAAACCCAACCACAAAATCCATGTTGATTTCCTCCCACTTCCAAGTAGGAATCTCTATATCTTGGGCTAGGCCGACCGGCCTTTGATGTTTGGCTTTCACTTGTTGGTAATGATGACAAACGGATACAAACTTAGCAATATCTCTCTTCATACCACCCCACCAATACACTTCCCATAAATCTCTATACATCTTTGTAGAACTGGGGTGAATAGAATAGGAAGAATTATAAGCCTCATCTAAAATCTTCTTTCTTAAGTCATCAACACTAGGTACACACAATCTACCTTTGTACCTAAGGGTACCATCTCCCCATTAGGAGAAAACCTCCACCTTACCATCTCTCACGAAGCCCTTTATTTCTACCAAGGCGGGGTCAAGATCTTGTTTTTCCTTTACCTCCTCAATCAAAGAGGCTTATAACCATCAACAACCACTACGCCACCATTATCAATCTCTTCCAACCTAACTCCCAAGCTATTCAACCAATGAACCTCTCTAGCCACCTCCTTGCCACCATCATCAACATGAGCTAGGCTACATATAAACACCCTACTGAGAGCATCGTCCACAACATTAGCTTTACCGGGGTGATAATACACACTCAGATGATAATCCTTAAGGAGCTCTGACCACCTTCTTTCTCTCAAGTTGAGATCTTTTTAGGTGAACACATATTGGAGACTGTTATGATTGGTAAACACATCAACATGGATTCCATACAAGTTATGACGCCCAATTTTCAAACCAAATACCATGGAGGCCAATTCAAGATCATGGATAGGATAATTCTTCTTATGCACTTTAAGCTGTCTAGAGGCATATGCTATCACCTTACGAGTTTGCATCAAAACACAACCCAGGCCAATCCTTGAGGCATCACAATACAGAACAAACCTTTGCAACCCATCCAGTAGAGATAATATAGGAGCGGAGACAAACTTATCTTTCTTGGAAACTCTTCTCACACTCATCGGTCCACAAAAACTTTTCCTTCTTTTGGGTCAACTTAGTCATAGGAGAAGCAATATAGGATAACCCATTCACAAACCTCCACTAATAATCCGCCAAACCCAAGACACTCCTAATATCTGATAGAGTCAAAGGTCTATGCTAATTTCTAATCACCTCCATCTTCTTAAGATCAACTTTAATGCCGTCACCCGACACCACATGACCTAGAAAAGCACCTCCTTCAACCAAAACTCACATTTTTCATGTTTGGCGTACAACTTCTCCTCCCACAAGATTTGCAACACTACCCTCAAGTGATCCACATGCTTCTCGTCATTATGGAAATAGATCAAGATATCATCAACAAGAACCACCACAAACAAATCAAGGTAAGTCTAAAGACCTATTCATAAGATCCATGAAGATAGCTGGTGCATTAGTTGACCTGAAGGACATAACCATAAACTTATAGTGCCCATACCTAGTCCGAAAGGCTGTCTTGGGAATGTCACACTCCCTCATTTTCACTTGATGATACCCGGACTGAAGATCAACCTTAGAGAAGTGTAACCCCTTGAAGTTGGTCAAAAAGATCATCAATACTTGGTAGAGGGTACTTATTCTTGATGGTGACTCTATTAAGTTGCTGGTAATCAATTCACATTCTAAGAGAACTATCCTTCTTCTTCACAAATAACACTGCTGCACCCTAAGGTGACTTACTAGGCCATATAAGACCCTTTTCCTACAAATCCCTCAATTTCTCCTTCAAATCCTTTAACTCCACCGGGGCCATACGGTAAAGAGAAATAGAAATGGGTTGAGTTTCAGGAAGGAGGTCTATGCCATAATCTATTTCCCTTTCGGGAGGAACACTGGGAAGCTCATCGAGAAAGCATCAAGGAACTCATTAACCACCGGGACCGACTTTATAGGAAGGACCTTGGACTCAACATCCCTAACCCTCACAAGATGACAAAGAGACCCATTAGAAATCAACTTTTGGGCTTTAATGCGAGAAAAGAATCTACCTTTGACCACCCCATCATGACTCTCCCACTCAAGGATAGGTTCATTAGGGAATTGAAACTTGACCTACGGGTTCTACAATTAATAGAAGCATAATATGCATGCAATCAATCCATCCCAAGAATGATATCAAAATCCACCATAGCCAATTCAACAAAATCACAAGGCAAGATTTTATGCAAAATGAAAATGGGACAATTTCTGTAGACCTTTCTAGCAATAATGGACTCACCAACGGGGTTGACACTTCATATGGCTCACACAATAATTCGGGACTAACATGAAGCTTTTTGGCAACAAAAGGAGTAATAAAAGAAAAAGTGGTACATCGGTCTATCAATGCATACACATCAAAATAAAAAACTTTTAACATACCGATGGTGACATCAGGCACCTCATCTACCCCTTGTCTCCCTTGAAGAGCATAGAACCTATTGTGCCTTGGAGCACCACCTTGTTGGACTCCTCTTCCCTTAGGACCCGCATCTGCATCTTGGCCTTGTGGACGACCATCTCTATCCTTGTTGTGATTACGAGGACAATCAATCGCCTTATGACCCACTTCACCACAACTGTAACAAGTATTAGTGTCCTTCAAACATGGGCCATTATGGCCTCTACCATATCTTGGACACATAGTATTAGGCACCACAACACCACCACCTTGGACCCTTGGGTTGTCATTAGCAAAACTTCTAGTAGGAGAACTGGAAGACCCTTAGCCTTGATGAAACCGGCCACCCTTGGGACTTTGGAACCTACCTTCAAAACGACCCTCTTGGCCTTACCACTCCTTCTTTTTCTATGCTTCTCCCCTTCCAAATGTTCAACATATGTCATGAGGTGGGACAAATCCATATCACTTATCAACATGGTGGTACGACACAACTCATTAACCAAGTCGGACACCCCCATCATAAATTTGTTCATCCTAGACCTCGACTCGGCCACCTAATTGTAGGGAATACTTGGAAAGTTGATTGAACTTGAGGGAATACTCCCTCACACTCATAGATCCTTGCTTTAGATTCATAAAGTACATCATTTTGGCCTCCCTTAGATCAAGAGGGAAGATCGGTTGACAAATGCTGCCTTGAGCTCTTCCCAAAGGATGACATTGTCGTTCCCTTTCTCCACCTTCCATTAGGCGAACGAAATTTGCGCTATTCCCTTGAGTTAGTAGGCCACCAACTATGCTTTCTCCTCCGATATAACCCCCATAATGGACAATACTTTATATAAGTCATCATTAAATTCTTAAGGATCCTTATCCACTTTAGACCCATGGAATTCTGGTGGGTTCATTCTAGTAAAATCCCTCACCCTCGAGGCTGGAGTAGGAACATTAGGGGATTGGGCCCCTTGGTTGATTTGATTAGTCATCACATGGGCTAACATGGTAATAGTATCCCCGATCTCTTCATGAGCCACTCCTCTATCTTGAGGAGCTTGAGGAGCGGGAGGGGACGGTTACTCCTCGGGTGAATGAGCACTTCTTAGTCTTCCTCTTGGAATAGGAATTATCTAGAATAGAAAAAAGTTTTGTTAGGGAAGAGCCTTACCTTAACTTCTATAGCATGACATAGACCATGAAGAAGAGAAACCTTTCCTAAAATGCCTTATAGCCTCTTACACATAGTTGTGGTGCGCTTCACAACCATGAACAAGACTCTAATCGACGCAGAGTGTTGGGTTCCGAGGATCATTAAAACCTAGTGCTCTCATACCAAGTTTGTCAAGATCCAAACCTAGGGTGTAGACGTGACACAACAAATGGGAATTCGAAGGGACCCTAAACAAGCCTCTTAGCATATTATTTACACATCCTTGGCCACAGAAGCAATTAAACAACAACAAGAGAGTATAAATAAGGGTAAAGGGACTAAGGGAAGTCTTTGATAGCATAAGAACATAGAATAGTAAAAGCTCAAAGCATAATTACATCATTTGTTCCAACAAAATTTCTAATCATAGATTTGAGAGGGGGCCAAGACACTTTCTGGGCTCACTCTCATAGTATCAAGAGTTCAACATGAAAAAAAAATAAATGACAAGAGAAAGATATCTAATGTCCTCAAACTTGAGGACTCACTCAAGCTCTTCTTCCATAATGCCAAGACTAGCCCCGGGGAGGATGATCAAGAAGGGATCTGGTTCCTACATGGTAACACCATGTAGGCATAGAGTATGCCTTAGTACATTTGAATGTACTAAGTATGTAGAGTGCAATGCAATAAGAGATAGGCAACATGGTCAAAATGGATAATCATAAACAAGGGATAAGTATAATAACAACATGGCATGCATGGTTAATGTTTGAAGTAAAACATACTTGTATAGAACATATTACATATGTAGGAAGAGACCATTATCATAGACCAAGCAAACGAGTACTTGGAATCTAAGGCATGTCACCCCCTCGGAAGTTGATTGGGGTATCTACCCCTCAATTGGTAAATGGGCATAACACCCCCCATCATAGTGGTCAAGGTATATACCCCTCAACATGGTAGATGTGCAAAGCACCGCCCATCATAGTTGTCAAGGTACATACCCCTCAACATGGTAGATGGGCATAACACCCCCCCCCATCAAAGTGGTTGAGGCATGTCATCCCTCAACAAGGTCTGGTCAACTTGCAACACTATAGATACTTTTCATGCTTTCAATATATACATACAATTCCTTCATCATCATAGAGTCACTTGTTTCATAACTCATGCAATTGATCATTAATAGCTCAAGAATCCTTGTCAAAACATTTTATCAAACACTTGGCCGATGTGCAACCTTAGTTCAAAATCATGCAATTCAAGAGTGAAATAATGTGAGGAAACTTAATATAAATCAACCCAGCAATACATAGTAAAATCCTAATGTAAGATATCTTGGAATCCCTAATCAAATAGCATAATAGGTTATAGTTTCATAGCTCAAAACATGCAGTCACAATAGACAAACCATCTCATAATATAAGCTTAAATAGGTAGACATGTGATTCAATCAACATTTCATAAAACCCCAACATAATTTGTAGTCAAAATTCATAATAAGCCATACACATAATTAATAAAACTTGAAAACATGCAAGTTTCATGAAAAGGAAGGTTGAGCAACATGGGTGAAAGGACCCAATGGTTGAAACCCAGAAACCTTGAATTTAGGAATTTCCTGGATGTAGATTCTAATGACAACTTGGAGCTAGAATGAAGTCCTTGAGATCCGAAAATGAGTTTTGGGACACTTGAATTTGGATGAAATATTTGGTTAAGTGTGAGAGAAGGTTCTGAGAGTTATTTTTTTAAGTGATATAGAGTTGAAAAATGGCTAAGTATAGGTGTTTTTATGCATAGGTGTGCATGGGGCAAAGACCCTTAGTCCCTTAGGCCAAAACAAAAAATTAAGGAAGTCACAAACTACCTCGCGATTGGTCCGCGTCGCGGTGCAAACGCGAACAACTTCTGGAAATTGAGAAGTTGGTAAAAATGAAATTTCACTATGGTTCCTCTAAAATCAGATTTATACCCATTCACACTCAATATTTCCCCCTGATCAAGAATATGAAGTCAAATTTTTGATATTACACACAAATTTTGAGATATATGCGAACTACGATTATGGGTATTTCTGAAGAACATTTTTGAGGCGTTTCACACACGGTGTCCAAGAATGGTATTATGGTAGGTATGATGAAGATAGAGACTATCAATGGTTAGGCTAGGCTCATGTCTGCTAGAGAGGTTCAAAGATTCATTGGATTGATTGATTATAATAGGTTCTATATTGAGGGTTTCTCTACTATTGCAACACCATAGACCCAATTGATCCACCAGGATATTCCTTTGTATAGTATGAAGAGTGTGTAATGAGCTTTTAGGGGCTTAGGGAGTTGCTTAACACCTATTCTATCCTGACTCTTCTAGTTGAGGGAGAGGATTTTACAGTATATTATGATGTCTTCGGTGTTGCTTTAGGTTGTGTTTTGGTGCAGTGGTGCTGGGTGATTGGTTATGCTTTGACATAGTTGAAGGTGTATGAACGTAACTATCCCACTCACGACTTAGAGTTGGAGGTGATAGTGTTCACAGTCAATATTTGGAGGTACTACTTATATGGGGTTTACCGTGAGATCTTCACTAACCACTGCTTCCTATAGTACTAAGTCAAAGGGATCTTAATTCTAGGTAGCACCATTGGATAGAGCTTTTGGCAGTCTATGACCTTACTACTTTCTACCATCTAGACAAGGTGAAGAGAATACCTTGAGCTAAAAGACGGAGAGTATGGGTAGCTTAGACTACATGCCTAAGTGAAATCCGTTGGCTTTAGACATTCACTCTTTGGCTAATAGGATGATCATATTGGATATTTGACTCTTGGCGGGTATTGGTCTTTATCAAGGTTCAATCGTCATTACTTGATTGGATGTATGGTAGATAGTAAGAGGATAAGTCGTTGGATTCCCTCTCTAAATCGAGTATTATAGGGTGGCGGCGGCTAGGCTACTATAGGCACAAATGGGGTTCTGCAATTTGATAATCATCTTTGTGCTCCTCGAGTTGGGGGTTTGATTCAATTTATTCTTCCAAAGGCCCATGATTCTAGATATTTATTATATACATGCATAGCAAGGTTGTATCAAGATTTGAGGCTGGATTATTGCTGGGATGGTATGACGAGAGATTTTACTAATTATGTGTTATATTACTTGATAATGTTCATGCTTTAACAGTACAACGGTCGTTATCAAGTATAAACCTAACCAAAGCCTAGGTCGAATCCACAGGGAATACAGGGTTTAACCAAATTGACTCACCAACAATCATTTCAAGTATCAATCAACTATATTCTCTAAAAATGGGAGGGGGGAGGGTTTGCAAATTGGAGTGAAATAACTACAAAAAACTATATTAATAATCATGAAGAGATAATCAATTTGAGGATCAAATTGGGAATTGTGTTCCCCATGATTTACTAACTCAAATACCCTAGATAACATAACCTCAATTGGGACATTGCATGCAGGATGGTAACTAAGGTTCTTCCAACCTTTTGGTAAAGGTCAAAGTCAAATTTCACCATGGCGCTTGGTCGGCAACAATTGTGTGCCAATTAACTGTTACCTATTTTCCCAGTCAACCTCTCCTTGGTCGGGTTTGGTTTATTAGACGAGAACATATCAATCAAATCCTATCACCTATTTTCTTTTCCTATTTATCACTACCTTGGTTGAGATCATGACACTAGGGGAGTTTGGTGTTGGCCACTACGAAACAACAAGAAATCCGAAGGAAAATGGATAATACATGCATATACCTAATTAAAGAAATCCAAATAATCTGGGTTATCTCAAGCTAGCTACTCATGGTTTCCACAACCCCAAGATTTGGCGGTTTAGCTACTCATAGCTTGGGCAAAATCACAAACAATGAATAAAATAGACATAGTTGAGAGATTACCCAAAGAAAATGAAATAAAATACCTTGATTTTGGAATCACAAGCTTGAATTATGGAGTTGAATTACAAGTGATTCTAATCCCCAAATTGGGTCTTCTAAGTGAAACCCTAGTTATCTACTCTAAAACCCTAAAAGATTCCCTCTAGAATGGATATTCTATTCTCTATAATATGATTCTTCTCTAAAAAACCTAACTTATACTATTTATACTATTTACAAAAAGGACCTTAAAATAAATAAGAAAATTTGGTCGACATAAGTTACGGCTCATAGGTACGACTCGTATGGTGACTTACAAGTCGTGGTCACGCTTTCGTAGTCAGCACTTGGTATTTTGGACTTGACTACTACAATTGTAACACCCCACACCTTACAATACTAGTACAATTCAAATGAAACATGACATGGTTTGATCGAATTAACGCTAATTTTCAAAAGTGCTTGAATCTCGTGTTAATGGACTATATGTGCGTCTAGCGCTTAAGAGAGTCGAGTGTGTACATGTTTTGTGTCGAATTGAGGAGATTATGACCTTAAATAAAGTAAAAGAATTGAGCTGCTTGTAGGACTTAGAAGCTAGCAGGTGAGTCACCTACTTGCTTAGCTTAAAAATCGCTAATTCGACGGAGACGAGGCTCGACGTCGAATATGCCTAAGTTCGATTATGAATAAAGTCCGCGTTAATAGTGTAACTTTGGCCCAATTTGTAGTACCATAAATGGACTATGTGTTCAGCCCAAGAGAGGTATTAAAAAGGGTCCAAAGCCAATAGAATACACCTAACAAATTGGGCCCAAAACTAAGTGAAGGAAAAGCTGAAAATTTGGCAGCCCAAGCCCAACCAATTTGGAGCCCCAAAAGGCCCAAATGAAAGGAGGAAGTAGCTGCATCACCTACTTGGTGAAATAAGGCTGAGAATGCCTTACTAATTCAGCCTATTCACACCATAAAACGGGGCCAAAGCAGCTCCCAAAAGTCATTTTTAACTTGAACACAAAAAACAATCAGCTTTGTCTCCAACTTTTCTCTCAACGTGTATTGACCTGTAAAGTAGCAAAAAGGGAACTTCTAGGGTCTTTATGCAAGACCTATACCTTGAAGACAAAGGTAAGTAATTATAGTTGTGTGCTTAGAATAGTTTTATCATGGAAAACAAGAGACAGATGCTAGTTATGCTTGCTGAAATTTGTGGACATATTCTGTGCAGAAAGTTGCTGCACCTTTTCCTTTTGTTTTGGTAATTTCTCTATGGTTTGTGAGTTGTTTTATGAAGGGAAATTGATGTTATTAACATGTGTTGAGTTATAAACATCACCCTAAGGCTGCTTCCCTGATTTTGGTTTCATTTAACAAGAACATTTTATTCAGTTATCTTAAGCGTCATATTGATTGGAACTTGCGGGCTGTTGTATGTAAAGCTATTAGCTCACGTCCTTCATGAATTCTTAAGTGATGTTATAGAACTGTTTGAGTTCTGTTTATATGTGTAAATGTTGCTGGAATAGTTTGGTTAAAGTTGGAATAGGTTTGGAGTTATCAGCGTCGAAAGGTAGCGAAGGGAAGTAACGTTATGCTATTCGTTTTTAGATTGTGTTGAATTGTGATGTGTTGTGCTTTATGGGCTGTTGTAAGGATTTTATGGACTTAAAATAGGTTGTACATGATGTATACATGCTAATGTGTATTAGGAAATATGATTAGGGATGGAAAGGTTAAAGGAATATGCCCGGGTTTATAAATACCCGCTTGCTGCCCATGTGTTGTTTTCTTATGTGATTGGGATGCCAAGGTGTATCTATTGGCTATTAATGCAAGTTTTATCACCTACTATGTTGTAGATAAGTGTTTGGAAGAAGGGAAGGTTATCTTGAGATAATAACAAGGCTCGACGATGACGTATGTAAGGTTACTTGATTTCGTATCACTTGGCATGAAACATAGATCTCTCATTGGTACATAAAGGCACTTGCCAA
>JAPFFP010000089.1:515277-557983 GCA_026153255.1 Solanum medicagineum
ATCATATAGTCATTCAACTCATAAGACATGCATTGAGCCTTCAATTCCTCAAGAAAACCATAACCGGACATTTTATCAAACATTTGGTGGGTGTATTGTGCTAGCGTAAAACTATGCAATTCAAGAGTGAAATCATGCTAAACAATTCAGTGTAAAACCATCAATGGATACTTGGAAATACCCTCAACCAATAAACATCAAAACCCTTCATCGAATCTTACATTAGATCTTAGATTCATAGCCTCAAACATGCCAAAACAATCACAATTTTATGAAACCCCAACATAGTGTGTAGTGAAATTCATAATAGATAAGACCCATGAATAAAACAACTTTAAGTCATGCAATTTTAGGTAAAAGAGAGCTTGGGTATCATGGGTGAAAGGAACCCATGAAAGCAACCAACATTCCTTAGCTTTGTAGAATAGCTTGATGAAGATTGGAGATGGAGATCTGAAGCTTGATTGAGAATCATAAGATCCAGATTAGTTTTGAGACTTGAATTTAGGAGATGAAATATTGGCTAAGTGCTTGAGTGAGTATTTTGAGATGTCTTGAATGATATGAGGGTAAAGTAAGGCTAAGTATATGCATTTTAATGCATGGGAACACTTACTCCTAAGACCCAAAAGCCTTGGACCGAACTTGAAAACTGGGAAAAATTTAAACTTTGGCTCGCAAAAAGCTCTTTGAAATCGATGTTTGTGAATTTGAAATTGGGATTAGTTTGCTATAAAATCAAGATTAGACCCATCTCCCACTCAACTTGACCTCTTGAACAAGAATATGAAGTCGAATCTTCGATATCGTGCACGAATTTTGAGATATATGGAAATTACAGTTCTGGGCATTTTTTGAGGCACATTTTCGGGCACTATTCGAGGTCGTCTCAATATCTCCCCCTTGGGAATATTCGTCCACGAATCTTAAAGAAGCGTATATGAGAGATAAAAACATGATACTTTCAGCCCACATAAGGATGAAACAATGCACTTAAACATTATTTCAAAAATCTCGAGATAAGTGTAAAATCATAATGAACTTGTCAATTTAAACATGAATGTATGCAATGACATGAGGGATGATTTTAAGACTTGATATCATATAAAGGACTTAGATCAATACCTTAGGCTTGAGTGGAGTGGAAGAGATAAGGGTATTGCTTTCGCATATCCGCTTCGGCCTCCCAAGTAGCACCTTCGACTTGTTGGTTCCTTCAAAGGACATTATCGAAAGCAACTTCCTTGTTCCTCAATCACTTCACTTGCCTATCCAAGATCTCTACTGGAACCTCTTCATATGTCAAGTTTTCTTCAACTACCCCCACAACATCAAAAGCACAATAGCATTGGGATCACCCACACACTTCCTCAACATAGACACTTGAAGGACCGGATGAACCAATTCCATTTCTCTAGTCAAATCCAACTCGTAGGCTACCTTAACAATCCTTATCATCACCCTATAAGGACCCACATATATAAGGCTAAACTTGCCCTTCTTACCAAAATGGACCACACCCTTCATGGGTGGTACCTTCAAATAAACCTAATCACCAACATTGAATTCAATATTCCTTTTCCTCACATCAGCATAAGACTGTTGGCAACTTTGGGTTGTTTTCAACCTTTCTCTAATCATCGTAACCTTCTCAAGAGCCTCAATAACTAGATCTGTTCCCAACATAGCCACCTCTCCAACTTCAAACCACCCAACTGGTGATCTACAACGTCTACCATACATAGTTTCAAAAGGAGCCATACCGATGCTATGATAGCTAATGTTGTATGCAAACTCAAGCAATAGAAGGTGATCATCCCAACTACCCTTAAGCTCCAATACACAAGCCCTAGTCATGTCCTCAAGTTTTTGGATAAATCTTTCGGCTTGGCCATCCATTTCAGGGTGAAAAGCTGTACTAAGCTTTACTTTGGTTCTAAGACATCTTTGGAAAGACCTCCAAAAGTAAGAAGTGAATTGGGCATAATGGTCCGATATAATGGACAAAGGAACCCCATGCAACCTTACTAAGCCATAAATGTATGACCTAGCATATTCTTCATCCCCATATGTAGTCTTAACCGGTAGAAAGTGAGACGATTTTGTCATCCTATCAACCACAATCCATATGGAATCAAAACCCTTTCTAATCTTGGGCAACCCAACCACAAAATCCATATTAATATCTTCCCACTTCCTAGTAGGAATCTTTATGTCTTGGGTTAGGCCACCCGGCCTTTGATGTTCGTCTTTGACTTGTTGACAACTATGGCAACCAGAAACAAATTTTATCTTTCTTCTTGCCTCCCCACTAATACACCTCTCTCAAATCTCTATACATTTTAGTAGACCCGGGGTGAATTGTATAGGAAGATCCATGAGCCTTATCAAGAATCTTTTCCTTCAAGCTATCAACACAAGCCACACACAATCTACCTTGGTACCTAAGGGCACCATCTTCCCCTTGGGAGAAAACCTCCACCTTACTATCTTTTACCAATGCTTTCATTCCAACAAAGCAAGGTCAAGATCTTGCTTAGGTTTCACCTCCTCAACAAATGAAGATTTAGAACGATCAACAATAACGACACTACCATTATCAACTCCTTCCAAGCTAAATCCCAACCTAGCCAACCGATGGACCTCCCTAGCCACCTCCTTGCCACCATCATCGACATGAGCTAGGCTACCCATAGACACCCTGCTCAACGCATCTGCCACAACATTAGCCTTACCCGAATGATAATGTACACTCATATCATAATCCTTAAGAAGTTCTAACTACCATCTTTGCCTCAAGTTAAGATCCTTTTGGGTGAAAACATATTGGAGGCTCTTATGACCGGTGAACACATCAACATGCACCTATACAAATAATGACACCATATCTTTAATGCAAATACCACGGCGGCTAGTTCAAGATCATTGGTAGGCGAGTTCTTTTCATGCAACTTGAGTTGTCGAAAAGTATAGGCTATTACCTTACCATTTTGAATTAGAAGACAACCCAAACCAACTCTAGAAGCATCACAATACAAAAAAAAGTCCCTCTAGCCCTTCCGGAAGTGACAATATAGGAGTGGACACAAGCTTATCTTTCAATGTTTAGAAGCTCCTCTCACACTCATCAGTCCATACAAACTTAGCCTTCTTTTGAGTCAGCAATAGATGAAAACCTATTCACAAATCTCCGGTAGTAAGCCGCTAAGCCCAAAAAGCTCCTAATATCCGATGGGGTCAATAGTCTAGGCCAATTTCTAATCACATCCATCTTCTTAGGATCCACCTTAATACTATCCCTCGAGACCACATGGCCTAGGAAGGAAACCTCCTGACCAAATTTCGTACTTTTTATATTTAACATACAATTTCTCTTCCCTCAACCTTTGCAACACTACCTTCAAATGACCCATATGCTCCTCCTCATTATGTGGATAGATCAAAATATCATCAACGAAGACCATAACAAACAAATCAAGTAGGTTTTAAAGACCCTATTCACAAGATCCATGAAGATAACCGGTGCATTGGTCAACCCAAATGACATCACAAAAAACTCATAATGCCCATACCTAGTCGGGAAGACTATCTTAGGAATATCACACTCCCTCACCTTCACTTGACGATACCCGGACCGAAGATCAATCTTAGAGAAATGGCTAGCCCCTTGAAATTGGTCAAACAAGTCATCAATCCTTGGAAGAGGATACCTATTCTTGACCCTATTAATTTCCAGTAGTCAATACATAATCTAAGAGATCCATCTTTCTTCTTCACAAACAACATAGGTGCACCCCAAGATGATTGGCCAGGCCTAATGAAACACTTGTGCAACAAGTCCCTCAATTGTTCCTGCAACTCCTTTAACTCCTTCGAGGCCATAAACTCCCTCAAAATAAGCCCTCTTGGCCTCATTACTCCTCCTCTTCCTCAACTTTTCCTCATCCATTTGCTCGGCATAGGTCATGAAACGGGACAAGGCCATGTCACTGATCAACATGGTAGACTGACACTCCTCACTCACCAAATCAAAAACACCCATCACAAATTTGTTCATCCTAGACCTTGAGTCGGCCACCAAGTGTGGAACATACTTTGAAAGTTGGTTGAACTTGATGGTCTACTCCCTTACACTCATAGAACCTTGTGTCAAATTCATAAATTCCACCAACTTAGATTCCCAAAGCTCAAGTGGGAAGAACCGATTAAGAAAGGCCGCCTTGAACTCTTCCCATAGAACCACATTGTTGACCCCCTTCTTCTCCTTCTATTAATCATACCATATTTGTGCTATCCCATTGAGTTGGTAAGCTGCCAACTCTGCCTTGTCCTCCGACCTCACACCCGTGACAACCAAAATCTGGTAGACCTCATCAATGAACTTTTGAGGGTACTCACCCACCTTTGACCCATGGAATTCTTGGGGATTCATCCTCATGAAATCTCTCACCCGAGATGTCGGTGTATGAGCGTGATGGTCTTGGGGCCAATGCGAGACCTAGTTTAGAATCCTCACATCAATCCCGTATCGAAAACTGAACCGATGATTCAAGCCTATTTCGGGCCCCACCTCTCTTTTCCGACAATCTCAACTCCCTTGGTTGGCTTGGTTAGCCCCAACTTGTGTAAGAAAAGTAAGAGCATCCAAAGCTATGCATTAGCTGGTTTCCCCTGGGGTGTGCGGGCGCTTCTCGCTCTCGTGTTAGACATGATCTAGCTTAACAAAGGACAATCGTTAGGGAAGGGGGGGGACCTTAAATCAACTTCTATAGATCGACATAGAGTGAGAAGAAGGGAAACATTTCCTAAATGCCTTATAGCCTTTGCTCATAGTTGTGGTGCAGAACACAACCATTAACAAGACTCTAATCGACACGGTGTGTTAGACTCCGTGGATCTAACAACCTAGTTATATGATACCAAATTTTTCAGAACCCAAGCTTAGTGCTAGACATGATACGGCACAAGGGGAGCCCGAAGGGACCACAAGCAAGTCTCTGAACATATCATTACACATCGTTAATCGCGGAAGCAATAAAATACAACGACAATAGAGTAAAATAGGGACAATGGGGCTATGGGACAACTTCCATATCATAAACATCAAGAATCAAGACAAAGTCAAAGCTCATAACATTACAGATGACATGTCCAACAACATCTCTACTACATAGATAAGAGCGGGGGCCATGACAAGCAACCAGGCTTACCCTCATAGTCAACAATCACATAAAAGAAAGGTAGTTTTAGAACATAGCATGATGATTCGCCAGTCCTAATGAAACACTTGTGTAACAAGTCCCTCAATTGTTCCTGCAACTCCTTTAACTCCGTCGAGGCCATACACTCCCTCAAAATGGGCCCTCTTAGCCTCATGACTCCTCCTTTTCCTCAACTTTTGCTCATCCATTTGCTCGGCATAGGTCATGAAACAGGACAAGGCCATGTCACTTATCATTATGGTAGACCGACATTCCTCACTTACCAAATCGGAAAAACCCATCACAAATTTGTTCTTCCTAGTCTTTGAGTCGGCCACCAAGTGTGGAACATACTTTGAAAGTTGGTTGAACTTGATGGTCTACTACTCCCTTACACTCATAGATCCTTGTGTCAAATTCATAAATTCAACCAACATAGATTCCCAAAGCTCAAGTGGTAAGAATCGATTAAGAAAGGCCGCCTTGAACTCTTCCCATAGAACCATATTGTTGACCCCCTTCTTCTCCTTCTATTGATTGTACCATATTTGTGCTATCACATTGAGTTGGTAAGCTGCCAACTCTGCCTTGTCCTCTGACCTCACACCCAGGACAGCCAAAATCTGGTAGACTTCATCAATAAACTTTTGAGGGTACTCACTCACCTTTGACCCATGGAATTCCAGGGGATTCATCCTCATGAAATCTCTCACCCAAGATGTTGGTGTAGGAGCATGAGGGTCTTGGGGCCAATGCGAGACCTAGTTTAGAATCCTCACATCAATCTCGTATCGACAATCGAACCGATGATTCAAGCCTATTTCGGGGCCCTGCCTCTCTTTTCCAACAATATCAGCTCCCTTGGTTGGCTTGGTTAGCTCCAACTTGTGCAAGAAAATTCAGAGCATCCGAAGCTCTGCATTAGCTGGTTGCCCCTGGGGTGTGTGGGCTCTTCTCGCTCTCGTGTTAGACATGATCTAGCTTAACAAAGGACAATCGTTAGGGAAGAGGGCGGGGGGAAACCTTACCTCAACTTCTATAGCTCGACATAAAGTAAGAAGAAGGGAAACATTTCCCAAATGCCTCATAGCCTTTTGCTCATAGTTGTGGTGTAGAACACAACCATTAACAAGACTCTAATCGACACGGTGTGTTAGACTCCGAGGATCTAACAACCTAGTGCTATGATACCAATTTTTTCACGACCAAAGCTTAGGGCCTAGACATGACACGACACAAGGGAGCCCGAAGGGACCCCAAGCAAGCCTCTTAACATATCATTACACATCGTTGGTCGCGGAAGCAATAAAATACAATGACAAGAGAGTAAAACAGGGACAAATCAATTAGTCCTATGAATATACGTACTTGTCTTTTGATTTGGCAAGTGTCGAATAATTGCGGGGCTATGGGACAACTTCCATATCATAAACATCAAGAGTCAACACAGAGTCAAAGCTCATAACATAACACATGGCATGTCCAACAACATCTCTACTATATAGATAAGAGCCAGGGCCTAGACAAGCAACCAGGCTTACCCTCATAGTAACAATTACATAAAAGAAAGGTAGTTTTACAACATAGCATGATATCATAAGCAACGTCCCGGGGAATGGAGGACTCACCAACAAGCTTGAGTGGAATCGTGCTAGCCACGTGGATGGGGATTCCCAAGCGGTCATCATGTAGACATTGAGTATGTGTTAGTACGTTTGAATGTAATAAGTATGTAGGATACAATGCAACAAGTGATAAACACCATAATAAAAATGCATAACATAGGCAATGAATAAGCATATAGCAATATGACATGTATGAATGATGCTTGAAGTAAAACCACGCTCATATAAAACATATTCCATGTGTAAGGAGAGAACACTTTAGTGCAAATTCAAGGCCTACCACCTCCTTGGAGAGGCGCATGAGGTACAAACCCCTTAATGTGGTTAATGAGGTATAAATCCCCCAAGTTGATGGAGTACAAACCTCCCAATGTAGTTATCAAGGTACAAACCCCTCATCATGGTTGCATGAGCCTGCCACCTCCTGAGCAAGGCGATCGCCGAGTGAGGCTTGGTCATTTTCCACCAATCATAGAGATAATATCATATACATATATTTCTTTCCTCACCATATAGTCATTCAACTCATAAGACATGCATTGAGCCTTCAATTCCTCAAGAAAACCACAACCAAACATTTTATTGAACACTTGACTGGTGTGTAGTGCAAGTGTAAAACCATGCAATTCAAGAGTGAAATCATGCTACACAATTTAGTCTAAAACCACCAATAGATAATTGGTAACACCCTCAAGCAATACACATCAAAACCCTTCATCAAATCTCATATTAGATCTTATATTGGTAGCCTCAAGCATGCTAAAATAGTCACACTTTCATGAAACCGCAACATATTTGTGCAGTGAAATTCATAATAGATAAGAACCATGAGTAAAGAAAATTTATATCATGAAATTTTAGGTAAAAGATAGCTTGGGTATCATAGGTGAAAGGAATCCATGAAAGAAACCCACATACCTTAGCTTTGGAGAATAGCTTGATGAAGATTGGAGATGGAGACTTGAAGCTTGATTGAGAACCTTAAGATCCGAATGAGTTTTGATACTTGAATTCAGGTGATGAAATATTGGGTAAGTGAACTTAGTGCTTCTGGAACTATATTAGTGGTTATTATTGTAGCTCCACTAAAAAATATCTTATGCTCAACTTGGAGCAGTAGGTGAGGCATTCATCCTCTATATAACTGGGAGCCTTCTGCTCAAATTTTAGACAGAGAAGAAAATTGAAAACAAGTAAAAACATGAGCACACAAGGGTAGAAAAGAAAGAAATTGGTAGAGAAAATCTTGTGTCTAGAGAATTATCACTTTGATAGTAGAATTTAAGATTTTCCATTCGATAAAATTGATAGAAATGCGGTTCCGGCATTAAGGTAGGTTTGCCTATCCTTCTTTGAGATTGAGATTAAGTTATTTTATATTCATATGTTATGATTTATGAAATGAGCTGAAAAATTTTCTTATAATATCCGTGTGGAAAACTTTAATTATATATGCAGTCATTTTTAAAAGTATGAAAATCCTATACCAATGGTTAAACTGTTAATTAGAGTAAATTATGAAAGAACTATTTTGCAGCCTGTTAATAAGTATGAGGGATCCTAAAATTAAACAACTGATTACAACTATTTTTAAATCAAATAAAAATTGCCAGAACTTATTATTTGATAACAAATGGTTATACAAAATCAGAAAATAAGACATACCCGTTTGAGCAGCAGAACAAAGCTTTTAAAGAAAAAGAATATGAGCGAGGAATCGAGTGAAACATTTTTAATCCCAAGCTTTAGGAAGACAAATAATTACAAAGACAAAGTAGGGGAAGGGTCAACTTTAAACAACAGCAAGATTAAGCTTACCTTAATAAGAAGCAATAATTCAAATCCACATTAGTATAAGACGGAATTTTCAAGAAAGGGAGAGACACCTAGAAATAAAGGTTTTTTTTTTTTAAAAGAAGGTTGCTTTACAGGAAGCCTTGCATTTAACAAGACTTAATAGAGAGGTGGAAGCACAACTCTCAAAATAAGAGTACACGTACTAATTGATAACACAATCATACTTGTAATCTGATAATTGGCTTAGCCATGGGTGGAGGTTTTTTTTAATTATTTATTCATATTATGAAATTGTGTTGCTTTCCATGCACAAATAGATGATGTATTCATCAGCTTTAGCTTATAATATATTATATATGTATATAAATCTTAAAAAGGCTGTAGGAGCTCCCTGTATCATCAAAGCACCCTTATTACTTACTAGACCCCACGTTCTTAATTTTTTGTTTTTACTAAAGTAATAATTTTAACTTATCAATTAAGAAAATGTTCTATGAGAGTTGGCTCTATATTAGAGCAGTTTGTTTTTAGTATTTTCAAATAGAATATAGAATAATAAATATGAATATAATATTAACTTTAATCCATTAAGTTGCCTGCTTGAATTTCCTTCTATAATCTTTTACTTAAAATTTATTTTAGCTCCAAAATCTCTTCATTTACATGTCAAATTAGTCCAACAAGTTAATCGCACTATATAGTACAACTCACAAAAGTCATGCTCGGAAAGGATGAATAGAAGTATTAATTATGAGATAAATAATGAAAAAATATGTATTTTTGGCATGACCTTGGGCATAAAATTTAGAATCTTGACTAAATTGAGTAATGATAATTTTATAACGTGATGGAGAACTTTAAAGAGAGCAATATCCCAATATATAAAAAAGAGGATGAATATATAATTGCTAACTTGGAGAACTTTGATAATTATTGTACTTATTGAGAGACATATTGATTCTATAATCATGCCTTGATTACATGCATCCTCATACTACAAGTCATGATATTTTGGGAAGTCGTGAATAGTGACTCGTATAGTGAGTCCTTGACCATGCTCACTTAGGTGGCAAGGTAGTTGATACATTGTGACTCGTGTCATGAGTCTTTGACCACGCTTACCTTATGGCAAGGTAGTTGATACATTTTGATTTGTATCGTGAGTCCTTGACCACTCTCACTTAGTTCGCAAGGTAGTTGATATAGTGAGATTATTATCATGAGTCGTTGACCACGAGTTAGGTGGCAAGATAGTTGATATATTGAGATTATATATGGCAGGTTGTGTGACAGTCTTGATTCCACCTTACATTGTATTGCATACCATATCATTGCATTACCTGTGGAAATTTTGGATTGGCTTAATTGAAATTATATGTTTACTTTATTCGTGTTATTCTATATAAACTGGTGGCACCGATGCGGGACTAGTTTTTCTATTACAGATGGACCGTTCTTAAATTATTCCATAGCTTATTCAATTTCTAATTCTCAGTCGGTTAAGTCTGCTAGGTACATATTATGTGTACTCACCACTACTTCTTTCTCCCCCGCAGATTCTCGTCAGGAATACAGACATGGTAGTTAATTTACTTGTGCAGTTGGTTCATACCAGATCTAGTGGTGAGTTTCAGAGCTTCGAGTTGCCATTGGATTCTATCTTATTTATTAAGTCATTATCTCTATCCGAAGACTGAGATGTACTTATTTCATCAGTACTTATGTAATTAGATGTTATTTACACTTGTGACACCATGTTTTGGGATATGGTTTTTATCTAGTGAGTTTTTTCGCTTTGAATGTATTTTATCTCTGGGTTTGGAAATTTATTTGCTTCATAGTCATGATCCTATTTTGGGTCGTGACAAGTTTTTGTGTTAAAGCTCTAGGTTCAACGGTCTCACAAGTTATAGAGTAGGGTGTCTAGTAGAGTCTCGCGGATCAGTACGTAGAAATCCGTATCTATCTTTGAGAGGCTATAGGATGCTTACAAGGAAAAATCCTCTATCATTGATTCCTTTCAACCGATTTGTTCATATTTAAGTCTTGTATGCCTCTAATCCATTCTTTTTCCATAGATGCCGAGGACTAGAGTTAGCAATACGGAGGATGAGTCTTTACCTACCATCCAAGCCCCGGCCAGAGGGAGGTAGAGGCAGAGGCAAAAGTCGTGACAGAACTAGACGTCAAGGCTAGGATAGGGGAGCAATACCAGCACGAGGTTAGACCAGAGGGACTTTACCCGAACCAATTGTTGACCCAATTTATGAGCAGCAGGCTGAGGATCATATCGAGCCTGCTGCAATCTCAGAGGGTACACCAGTATTACAAGTGCTATTGACTCGATTGTTGGCAAGGTTAGAGGGTACCCCTACCACTAGTAATCTTCCAAGTATCATAGTTGCTACTATACCTATTAGTCCTTCACAGCTGAACCACCTGGCCTCATTACATTCGTTCAATCAATAGAGCAGCGGAAGACATCAGAATTAACAATTACATAAGAGTGGGCAACTCTATCTTACCACATCAACATCAGAAATATGGACCATGGGCCACAAGACTAGTCATCAACATCCATAGCATAAGATAGGATTATAAAAAAACTCAATTTAGAAAGAAGGGAAAAGACCCCAACATCAATCCATCACCTCTATGTCTATGAAGCCTCTAATTCTATAGTCTAGGAAGGTACCATGACAGGTCATGGCTACCACTAGCTCAAAGAAATAACCTCAAAATATATAAAAAGGGATAAAAGGCATCCTCCGAATACAGGGGAAGACTCACCAAGTCTCTGAAGCTAGAAGTCTCTGAACCTTAACGAATGGCCTACTGAAGTCCGCTATCTACTGAATCTGCATCATGAAATGATGCAGTACCAAATGGCGTCCGCACGTGGAATGTATGTAAAACGGGCTGAAAGTAAACAGTATAGGCAGAATAACATGGAGTGACATCAACTCATTAGGTACTCATCTCAGCTCAGGATAAGGAGTAGACAGTATCACATCAACATCAATCAAGACTCATACCATCACATCAACATCAGAGTACTATCAAGATGAAACCTATCAGGGAATTTCTCTAATCGATAACTATCACCTATGAGACGATAATGATACAACAAAGTGATATCGTTGCCACATCCATCTAGTACCTTGCTGAGGTAGAGGACGTGTCAATTAGTGGATCCATCATTCTATCAAGTCCTCTTTTGGGACTAAGCAAATATCCGTTTTCACAATCCAATTCTCTCCTACGCTGGCCACTTAGTTAATGAGTGCAAGTGAGACTCGTTCTTACTCTTTTCGGTGCTCAATGCTCCTCCCAGGACTCAACATGCTCATAAACATCAAACATCAAACATCAAAATTTCTCATCACCTAGTCTCTTTTAGACAAGGAACATCAACTTATCTCATCAGTCATAACTCAATGGATTAGGAACATTCTTTTAAGATTAAATTCATCCTCTTTTTGATCTAGAGGTATCAATCTCATCAACATCATCATCAACTCACTCAATTCAGGACCAAAACCACAACAATAAGCATAGTTATATCATCAAGGCTCTAGACTCATCTCCTAAGTTCATTCTTGTAGTCTTTAGCAGAGTAATCATGTAGACTTTCATGTAATAATTCAAGAAAGCTATTTAAACAGTAAATTAAGTTTGTGATGATCATTAATTTAAGAAACATATATACTATAGGAATAATTTTCAATAAAATATCCAAGAATTTCACATATAGGATCATCACATTCAACTATCAACTTATTGCAATCAATGGGGCACATAGGAGAAGAATCTCATGTTTTGGGTAGCCTTACATACTTGGGATGAAGAATTTCTTAGACTTCAAGGAATTGGACCTGAATCTAGGAATCTTCAAGCTCTCTCTTCTTTCTCTTTAAGAACCCTCGCTTAGAAGTTAAGAAAAATGGGTTTTGAAACCTTAATCTGATATAAAAGACCCTTAAACATGTATTCGGGACTTATGATAGGTTGGGGAATGACCAAAAGGCCCTTCTCATAAGAAGAAATAAAATTTCACTTCGTAACAACATGTTTGCATCGTGCCTAGGGCGCAGACATGTGTTATTTTGCGAATTTTCTCGAAGTTTGTCCTTTCCAAAAAGTTGAAGAAAAATCCCTAGTGTAATTCCACGCTCCACGTACTCACACTTTCCCAGATTTAATTATGAAAAATTATTTTTTGACCCGGTTGCTCTAAAATCGGGTCGAACCCATTTTTCCACTCAATTTTTTGTGCTGATCGCAAATTCGATCTCAGATTTTTCATTAGAGATTGGAAAGATGCGTTATGTGCATGATTTCATTCTAGGTGTATTTTGATAATTTCACGGGGTGTTACATTATCTCCTCCTTGGGATCATTCGTCCTCGAATAATGAGTAGAGGTGGGATTAAGGCACGAGTAGACTCAAGACTCATCTCAATACTTACTCGATAATCCCAAACTCTCAACTATCCATCAGTTTCTATAAACTATACTCAGACTCAAGAGTAAAATAAGCGCATCAATTCAAGAATAGGAACTTAAATTTAAGTTAAGGATAGGGACATTATCTTCGAAATCATCGTTATTTGGCACGAGTAGGTGCGGGTATTTGATTCTTATAGCTTCCTCGGCCTACCCTGTAGCTTCCTCAACAAATTGATTCCTCCATAGAACTTTGACGGAGGCTATCTTGTTATTTCTCAGCTTACGAACTTGACGGTCAAGGATATAGATTGGAATGTCCTCAAAGAACAAGCTATCCTTCACTCCTATACTCTCAATAGGGATCAACAAAGTAGGATCTCCCAAGCATTTCTTCAACATCGAAACATGGAATACCGGATGAATCCTGTCCAACTTGGAAGGTAATTCTAACTTATAGGCCACCTTCCCAATCCTCCTCACAATTTGGTAGGGTTCGATATAGCGTGGACTCAACTTTCCCTTCTTACCAAACCTCATGAAACCGTTCACGGGTGATACTTTCAAGTATATCCAATCATCTCCGTCAAATTCCAAGTTCGTTCTTCTCACTTTAGTGTAAGACTTTTGGCGACTTTGTGCAGTCTTCAACATTTCTCTAATAACCTTCACTTTCTCCATGGTCTAGCGGACAAAATCAGGTCCAATCAACTCAGCTTTACAAACCTCAAACCACCCAATTGGAAATCTAAATCTCCTCTTATACAAAGAATCATAATGAGCCATTTGGGTACTTGCATGATAACTATTGTTGTAGGCGAACTTGAGCAATGGTAAGTGGTCGTCCCGGTTCCCCTTAAAGTCAAGAATGCAAGCCCTTTACATATCCTCGAAAGTCTGAATAGTGCGCTCTACCTGTCCATCTGTCTGAGGCTGGAAAGCTGTACTCAGATTCACTTTGGTTCCCAATCCCTTTGAAAAGATCTCAAAAATTAGGAGGTGAATTGAGCTCCTCTTTCCGAGATGATAGACAAGGGAACTCTATGCAACCTCACAATCTCACGAATTTATAACTTAGAATACTCCTCTACAATGTTAGTGGTCTTGAATGCCAAGAAGTGAGAAGATTTGGTCATCCTATCCACGATTACCCATATCAAATCATGTTGCTTTCGGGACCTTGGCAAACCGGTAATGAAATCCATGTTGATCATCTCCCATTCCCACTCTAGAATTTCAAAATTCTGAGCTAACCCACACGACCTCTGATGTTCAACCTTGACCTGTTGACAATTGGGGCACTTAAAGACAAATTCAGCAATGTCCTTCTTCATTCCATTCCACCAATAGACTTCTCCCAAGTCGTGGTACATCTTGGTGGAGCCAGGATGGATAGAATATCTGGAGCTATGAGTTTTGGCTATGATTCTCTCTCAAACACCATCAACATCGGGCACACATAATCGACTCTGGTATCTCAATAGTCCATCTCCCCCTTTGGAGAAAACTATCACCTTTTGCTTGTAGACATTCTCTTTCAATTGGAGTAATACAGGATCTTGGTCTTGCTTTTCCTTCACTTCTGAAACTAAATATGAAGTAGACCCATTTTGAATGTTGACCCCACTTTCATTATTCTCCTCAAGTTGTACTCCCAATAGGGCTACTCTGTGCACTTCCTTAGCTAACTCTTTCCTCCCTTCTTCCACGTGGGCAGTGTTACCCATAGACAACCTGCTAAGAGCATCAGTAACAATGTTAGCCTCACCTAGGTGGTAGATAATGTTCATGTCATAATCCTTGAGCAACTCCAACCATCTCCTTTGCTGCAGGTTGAGATCTTTCTGACTGAAGATCTATTGCAAGCTCTTGTGGTCAGTGAACACGTCCATATGCACTCCATATAAGCAGTGGTGCAAGATCTTAAGCGCGAACACCACTGCCTCTGACTCGAGATCATCAGTCGGATAATTCTTCTCATGAATCTTAAGTTGTCCGGAAGCATAAGCTTTCACCTTCCATCTCTGCACCAGCACACAACCCAGTCTATCTCTGGATGCATCACAATATATCACAAAGTCTTCCGTCCCATCGGGTAAGGTCAAAACTGGTGTCGTAGTCAATCTAGCCTTGAACTCTTGAAAACATCGCTCATATTCATCAGACCACTAGAACTTGGCCTTTTTCAGAGTCAGGCTGGTCAATGGTGCTGACAAGAAAGAAAAGCCCTCAATAAATCTACAATAGTAGCCTGCCAACCATAGTTAGTTGGCGAGGTTGGTCGGGGCCAGTTCGTAACCGCTTCAATCTTCTGGTCATCCACTCGAATACCATCTCCCGAGACAACATGACCTAGGAAGGCCATTGACTTGAGCGAAAATTCACTATTTAAAAACTTTGCATACAATTTATGACCCTTAGAGTTTGTAAAACCACTCTAAGATGATTGATATGCTCCTCATCATCTTTAGAATATACCAGGATATCATCAATAAATACAATCACGAACATGTCAAAATACGATCTGAATACTCTGTTCATCAAGTCCATGAACATTGCAGGTGCATTCGTCAACCCAAAGTACATGACCAAGAACTCAAAATGGTCATACCTTGTCCTAAAGGCTGTCTTGGGGATATCACATTCCCTTACTTTCAACTGATGGTAACCTGATTTGAGGTCTATCTTGGAGAAGCAAGAGGCACCCTAAAGTTGGTCAAACAGATCATCTATCCTGGGGAGAGGATAATTATTCGTTATTGTGACCTTGTTCAGTTGCTGGTAGTCTATATACATCCTAAGAGATCCATCTTTCTTACGCACGAATAGGACAGGAGCTCCCCAAAGAGAAACACTAGGCCTTATGAAACCCTTCTCTAGCAAGTCTTTAAATTGTTCTTTCAATTCAGCGGGAGCCATCTTATAAGTGGAATTGAGATAGGTTGAGTATCAGGGAGAATATCGATCTCAAAATCAATCTCCCTATTAGGAGGGACTCTAGACAGATCCTTAAGAAATACTTCAGGGAACTCATTTACAATCAAGACCGACTCTACAGTGGGGGACTCAACATCATCAGATTTAACTCATACGAGGTGGTAGATACACGCTTTAGAGATTAGCTTTCTGGCTCTAAGATAAGAGATAAACTTGCCCTTAGATGCAACATTACTCCTTTTCCATTCTAAGGCAGGTTCATTGGGGAATCAAAACTTAACAATACAGGTCCTACAATCAACGGAGGCATAACAGGCATGAAGCCAGTCCATGCCAAGGATCACATCAAAGTCAACCATCTCCAATACTACCAAGTCGGCCAAGGTATCTCTATGATAAATAGATACTACACAATCCCTATAAACTCTCTCAGCTAAGATAAACTCGCCAGTAGAGTGGAAACAGAAAAGGGCTCAAGAAGACACTCTAGAAAGATCCCAAATCTACTAACCACATAGGGAGTTACAAAAGACAAATTGGCACCTGGGTCAAGCAATGCATAAAAATCAAAAAAGCAAAGACTCGAATCATACCCATAACAACATCTAGTACTGCCTCCTAATCCTGACGATTACCCATGGCATAAAGACAGTTTGTCCCACCTTCTGTGCCCGTAGTAGTACCCCTCTGATGACTGCCAACTGGGGGTGCTGCGAAGGGTTGTGCTTTATTGCTTCCTTCACCTCGTCTCCTCTTCCGGCACTCATACTGGAAGTGACCAGTCTGCCCACATAAGCAACAAACATTTGTGCCCATACGACACTCCGCTAGATGAAGTTTACTATACTTACCACAAAGTGGCTTTCCCTTCATACCTTGGGTCACACCAGCCTGAGATTGAGAACCTTGGGCCTTGAAATTCTAGTGATCATAAGACTTCTGATCATACCTGTTTTGTTGGATGGGTATACTAGCTGTAGAGGGTGCATAATTAAAAGTGCTCTTTTGAAAGTAGAATTTATCACCCTTATTTTGTCTCTGCTGGCTAGGCTCATGCCTTGCTGATTTTGCTTTCCTGTTCAGATGCTCTTCTCTGTCCCTCTTTTTATCTTCCTCAATTTGTCGGGCATATACCATGATCCTTGAGATGTCTATGCCTGGGATCAACAATGCCGCTTTGCATTCCTTCTTCACATACCTGCCCAATCCTGACACGAACTTCCTCATCCTTACCCTCATGTCTTGGATCATCTCAGGAGCATATCTGGATAGCTTAATAAACTTGAGCTTGTACTCCTTAATGGTCATCCCCTCTTGTTTTAAGTTCACAAATGCATCAACCTTCGCCTCCCTCAACTCTTGGGAAAAGAAGTGGACAAGGAAAGTAGCTTTAAACTCATCCCACTCTGCAGGCTCAGCATCTTCGCCTCTATTTCCCTCTCATTGGTTGTACTAGACATTCACAACATCTTTCAGCTGATAAGAGGCAAGCTCAACTCCTTCAATCTCATTGGCATGCATGGCCCTCAAGACCTTCCATATCTCATCGATGAAGTTTTGCGGTTCCTCCTCAACCTTTAACCTCGTATAAACTGGTGGGTTCATCTATAAGAAGTCTCTGAGCCTGGTTGCAGCTGTGGACTCTTGTGAGCTGGAACTGGAGGCCTGAGAACCTCGACTGTTACCCTGGGAGGCCACTACTTGAGTGAGTATAATAATGGCTCCTCTAAACTCTGCCTCTAAGGTGGGGGCTGGCTGTGGCTATGTAGGGGCGCCTAAGGAACTCAGCAGTCCTGGCACGTCGACCCCGTCTCCTTGTCCCCGTCCGAATAGGGGCCTCTAGTTGGGAATTCTCCGCAGTTGGGGATGAGGCATCCCTCTGGTTAGCAGTTCATTTCGGAGGCATATTTCTACAAAAGTGTAACGCACGAGTTAGAACAAAGTATTCATACAGTTAAACTCTATCGCATGAACTCATATCATAGAAGAAAGGTAATCATTCCTAAAGTTCTATAACTCCTGCTTATAAAGTGTTGTGCACAACACACACATAAACAAGATGCTACTAGACACGGCTTCATAGACTCCCTAGGACACTTGAACTCTGTGCTCTGATACCAAGTTTGTCATGTTCCGGAAGGGTACCCTGGGCGTAACAGGCACTCAAAGACTAATGCTAGTCCCCAAGCAAACCATCTGGCCTCATTACATTCGTTAAATCAATAGATTAGCGGAAGACATCAAAATTAACAATTACATAATAGTGGGCAACTCCACCTTATTACATCTGCATCAGAAATATGGGCCATGGGCCACAAGACTAGTCGTCAACATCTATATCATAAGATAGGATTATGAAAAACTCAATTTAGAAAGAAGGGGAAAGACCCAAACATCAATCCATCACCTCTATGACTATGAAGCCTCTAATTCTACAGTCTAGGAAGGTACGATGACAAGTCATGGCTACCACAAGCTCAAAGAAATAAACTCAAAATGTATAAAAAGAGATAAAAGGCATCCTCCGAATGTAGGGGAGGACTCATCAAGCCGCTGAAGCTAGAAGTCACTAAACCTCAATGAATCGCCTGTTGATGTCCTATGTCTACTGAATCTACATCATGAAATGATGCAGTGCCAAATGGCATTAGTACGTGGAATGTACGATACGTAAAACGGGCTAAAAATAAATAGTATAGGCAGAATAACATGGAGTGACATGAACTCATTAGGTACTCATCTCATCTCATGATAAGGAGTAGACAGTATCATATCAACATCAATCAAGACTCATACCATCACATCAACATCAAAGTACTATCAAGATGAAATTTATCTGGGAGTTTCTCTAACCGACAACCATCACCTATGAGCCAGTAATGATACAATGAAGTGATGTCGTTGCCACATCCATCCAGTACCTTGCGGGGGTAGAGGATGTGTCTATCGATGGATCCATAATTCTATCAAGTCCTTTTTTGGGACTAAGGAAACAATCGTTTTCACAGTCCAATCCTCTCCTAGGCTGGCCACTAGGTAATGAGTGCAAATGGGACTCACTCTTACTCATTTCGATTCTCAATACTCCTCCAAGGACTCAACATGCTTATAAACATCAAACATCAAAACTTCTCATCACCTAGTCTCTTTTGGACAAGGAACATCAAGTCATCCCATCAGTCATCAACTTAATGGATTAGGAACATACTTTTAAGATTAAATTCAACCTCTTTAAGACTCTAAAGATAATTCAACCTCTTTAAGACTCTAAAGGTATCAATCTCATCAACATCATCATCAACTCACTCAATTCAGGACCAAAACCACAACAACAAGCACAGCTATATCATCAAAGCTCTAGGCTCATCTCCTAAGTTCATTCTTGTATTCTTTAGCAGAGTAATCATGTAAAGTTTCATGTAATAATTCAAGAAAGCTATTTAAATAATAAATTAAGTTTTTGATGATCATCAATTTAAGAAAACATATATTCTATAGGAATAATTTTCAACAAAATATCCAATAATTTCACATATAGGATTCATCACATTCAACTATCAACTTTGCAATCAACGGGACACATGGGATAATAATCCCATGTTTTAGGTAGCCTTAAATATCTTGGATGAAGAATTTTTTAGGCTTCTTCAAGGAATTGGACCCAAATCTAGGAATTTTCAAACTCTCTTTTCTTTCTCTTTCAAAAACCCTCGCTTAGAAGTTAAGAAAAAATGGGCTTTAAAACTCTTAATATGATATAAATGACCCTTAAACATGTATTCGAGACTTTGGATCGATTAGAGAATGACCAAAAGTCCTTCCCGTAAAAAGAAATAAAATTTCACTCTGTAAAAACATGTATGCATCGCGCCTGGGGAGCGGACATGTGTTATTCTGAGAATTTTTCTCAAAATTTGTCCTTTTCAAAACATTAAAGAAAAATCCCAAGTGTAAGTTCACTCACCAGGCACTCGCGCCCTAGGCGCTCACTCACACTATCCCGGATTTAATTACAAAAAATTATTTTTTGACCTGGTTGCTCTAAAACATGGTCAAGGCTATTTTTCCACTCAATCTTTCGTGCTGGTCACAAATTCAGTCTCAGATTTTTCATTAGATTTTGGGAAGACTCACTATGCGCATGATTCCATTGTAGGGGTATTCTGATAATTTCATGGGGTGTTACAATGTGATGGTCCTAATCCTCACCTACGCTTGGTTACGTAGTTTGACGAGTGCGAGTTGAACTAACTCTTATTTTTCGGTGCTTGATACTTCTTCCAAGACTCACTGCTCATAAGACAAGCCATCCCAATCAAAATATCTCAATCAAATCATCTCAATCAGCCTCATGGAGGCACTGTCATTCAATCAGTCTCATAGAGACTCTAATCATATCATCAATCAACATCTCAGTCAATAGCTCAAGGCTTAGAACAATCAGTAGGGAACAATCAAATGGACAAATCATTGGAGTTCATTTATGGGGATTCACAGGACTATTAAGTTCTATCAATTCGTCAACATTCTCACATCACAATCACAATCTAGATTCTCAAATCAAGGCTCTAGATTCAGTCCCTAAGTTCATTCATACATGCTTTCAAAATAATCCTATAGGGTTATACAATATCTCATGAAAAAAAATTCAATACAAGAAAACAAGTTTATGGTGATCATCAACATATGGAAATACTTGTAATAAATATATTTTCAAGAAAATAATCAAGAATCATGTATGTAGACTCATGAACTTTCAACTCTCTTCTAAGACCATCTATGGGGCACATAAGAGAACAATTTCATGCTTGTAGATTAGCCTTATATACCTGGTGTGAAGCTTCAATGATCGATCTTCAAGAATTCTCCCTTGAATTCCCCAATCTACGCTTCTCTCTTCTTTTCTCTCAAGCCCTAACTTCCTCCAAGACTTAGAAAAGACTTAGAATGGGATTTTAGACCCTTTTTAGGCTCAAAACGACCTATTTAATCATGTATTGAGTTTAGCAGGGGTTGAAAATTATGCGGAATACCCCTCACAAATTTAAGAAAAATTTTCAACTCGAGATAGCCCAATCCACGTCGCGGACTGGGCACACCCATGTTTATTTTTTTCCTAAAATTTTCCAAACGAGTTTTCCAATCCCTTCAAAAAAAATAGAAAAAAAATAAGGCAATGTCTGTGACAGGGGCGATGCACCACTGTCGCGCATAAGCACTATTTTTCGTTTTGGACAAAAAAATTACCTTTTGAAAAATCAATTGAGACCATTTTCCCACTCAATGTTTCATGTTGATCGCATATTCGGTCTCGACTTTTCGAACAGAGCATGGGAAGACACGTTACGCACATACCTCTCCTCTAGGGGTATTTTGATAATTTTATCAGGTGGTACATCATCTCCCTCTTTGGATCATTCATCCTCGAATGATAAGTAGAGGTGGATAACAAAGCACAAATTGACTCAAAACTCATCTCAACATTCACATCTATCAATCAAACTTTTGACTCTTAACTCAATCATCGACCAACTCTATTCGGACTCAAGAATAAACAATCGACTCAAGATTAAATCAATCAATTTAGTTAAGGGTAAGGAAATTACCTTCAACATTCTTACTATTAGGCACGAGTAGGTGCGGATATTTTGCTTTCATCTCTGCCTCAGCTTCCCATGTGGCTCCCTCAACGAATTCTCTATAGGACTATGACTGTGGCTATCTCTTTAGTTGTCAACTTGCAAACCTGATGATCAAGAATTTGGACTGGAATCTCTTTGTAGGACAAGCTAACCTTCACTCCAATACCCTCAACAGCGATCACCAAGGCAGGATCTCCCAAGTACTTCTTCAACGTCGAAACATGGAACACTGAATGAATACCGTCTAACTCGAAAGCCAATTCTAACTCATAAGCAACCTTCCCAGTCCTCTTCACAATCTGATAAGGTCCAATATAGCAAGGACTCAATTTGCCTTTCTTCCCAAATCTCATGACACCCTTCATAGGTGACACTTTCAACTATACCCAATCATTTACCTCGAACTCCGAGTCTCTCCTCCTCACATTAGTGTAGGATTTTTTTGGTGACTTTGTGCAATCTTCAACCTCTCTTTAATGACCTCAACCTTCTCCATGGATTGATAGAAAAGATCAGGCCCAATCAACTCCACTTCTCCAACCTCGAACCAGCCAATTGGTGATCTACATCTCCTCCCATACAAAGCTTCATAAGGAGCCATTTGAATGCTTACATGATAATTATTGTTATATGTAAATTCAATCAATCATAGTGATCATCCCAATTTCCCTTGAAATCAAGAACACAAGCTCTTAACATATCCTCTAACGTATGGATTGTATCCTCTGCCTAACCATCTGTCTATGGATGAAAGGTTATACTCAGATTCACTTTAGTACCCAATCCTTTCTGGAACGATCTTCGAAACTGGGAGGTGATGATCTCCTTTATTTAAAATGATGGAAAACGAAATTCCATGCGACCCCACAATCTCTTGGATGTACAACTTGGCATACTCCTCCGCAGTGTTAGTTGTCTTAACTGCTAAGAAGTGAGCCAATTTGGTCATCCTATCCACAATCACCCATATCAAATCGTGTTGCTTTCAAGACCTAAAGTCCATATTGATCATCTCCCACTTCCATTCAGGAATCTCGAAGTTTTGAGCCAATCTACATGGTCTTTGATGCTGAACTTTCACTTGCTGTCAATTCGGGCACTTTGAAATAAACTCGGCAATATCCCTCTTCATTCTACTCCACCAATTGACTTCTCTCAAGTCATGGTACACCTTGGTAGAGCCAAGATGAATGGCATATTTAGAACTATGGGCTTTAGCCAAGATCCTCTCTCGAACATCAACATCTGAAAGGCACAATCTACTCTAGTATCTCAACACTCCATCTCCCCCATTAGAGAAGACCATCACTTTTTGTTTGTGAACAGTCTCCTTCAGTTGAAGTGTGACAAGGTCTTGATCTTGTTTTTCTTTCACCTCTACAACTAAGGATGAAGCAGACCCATTTGGAACATTAACCTCCTCAAGTTGAACTCCTGATCGAGCCAATCGTTGCACTTCTTTAGCTAGCTCCTTCTTCCCTTCATCAACATGGGTTGTGCTACCTATCAACAACCTACTAAGAGCATCAACAACAATGTTAGCTTTACTTGGATGGTAGAGAATGCTCATGTCATAATCTTTGAGCAACTCCAACCATTTCCTCTGTCGCAGGTTGAGCTCTTTTGATTGAAGACATACTACAAACTCTTGTGGTCAGTGAACACATCCACATGCATTCCACACACTACAAGAAAATTCGAGATTGCCAACGAATTTTGCCAACAACCTAAACTTGTTGGTAAATTACTAATGAATTACCAACGGATTAGCAACGAAAAGATATTCAAGAATTTAATATCGCATTACTAACAAATTACAAATTGAATTTTACCAACCATATAATTTCGTTAGCAAATATTAAAAGAAAAATTTAGTGCAAAAAATAGTGACAGAATGCTAACAAATCACCAACGAAAAATTTACCAATTGAAAGTGTCTGTTACTAAATTACTAATGACTGATAATCCGTTAAGAATTATTGCGGGAAAATTTGGCGGATAATTTAGTAACAATGCTAACATATTACCAACAAGTTTTGCCAACTGATTTTAGTCGTCGGCAATTTACCAAGGAATTCTATCTTTGTTGGTAAACTTGCCTACAAACTCTTGTTCTGTTAGTAAACTTTGCCAACAAATTATTTGTTTTGTTTGTAATACTCTTTTGTTTTCTCTGGTAAACTATTAATAAAATATAGGAAAAAAGCTCAAATATGGCATCAAACTTTTATAAAAGACTTATTTATGTTATCCTTAAAAGTTTGGCTCATCTAAATGCATTCTTTTTGCTCCTTCTTCCTCAAGAACACCCAGAACACATACCAAGAGTTCAACTTCTTCAATTGTATATAAAATCACCTCAAATTTCAATAGTAGCATCTCTTCGAGTTAGATACTAAAACTCAATTTATCATTTGAACTCTAATTCAACTTAATTAAACAACCCACATAAAATTTCTTTAAAGTTCCAAAACTTCGACCTCCTTTAATGGTAGAATTTCCTTCTCAACTCCAAATCACTTGAAATTTTGATGCAAACTCAAAAAATACTAGAAAATAAAGATATAGTACAAAAAAACAACAACAAAAATACGAATGAAAAAATGGATTAGTAAATTTTTGCGATTAATTTCCATTTTCTGGAATTTGTTTTCTAGTATTGAATTTATCCTTAAAAAAAATTAAATTCAAGCTCAAAAGGTATTGGTTTTTGTTATGTAACTCGAAGGGACTCTATTAATGAAATTTATAGTGATTTTCCAAACAATTGGAGAACCTACTAGATACATTTCAGTGTACTCACTCCTACTATGTTTCCTCACTGCAAATTGAGCACAAGAACTTTCACATTGTAGTTGATCTTGTCGTGTAGAATATTCTTATCATTACTAGATTTTAGTGGTGAGGCTCAGACTTCGAGTCACTGTTGTGTCTGTGGGACTTCATTTATTGTCATCTATATCAAATTATGTATTTTCTTTATGATATAACTTTGTATTTACTCATTCGTATTACTTAGAAGCTTTTGTTCTGATGACTCCAGTTTTTCAAATTTGAATTAAGTGTTGTGGTTGCTTTTAGTTTGGTTTTATTTTCTTTAGTCGCAATTCGATTTTGAGTCGCGACACACTGATTCTCCAGTTTGTGCATTTGGGATTCGTTCGAAATTCTATGCATTCAAATGGATGATGCTATTACATCAAATTCGATATGTTCTGAACTCAACAGCATAGTCGAAATTTTACAAAAAGTGAGTCCCACTCCCTAGTGTTGTTTTTAATAATAATTCAGCTAAGGGCTCAGAATTAGTTTGAAAGCCTCGGGAACCGAACAAACGCTCGTCCTAGAACAAACATGATGTTCTAGAGCTAACCGCGCTAACATAATTTTCATCCCGATACAATTTCTAAGAATGTTGACCGAGGACAACCTTAGTCCAAATTTCAAAGGCTAAAATGTCAAATGATTTAACTTCACATTGAAAGCCTCGAGACTTAAGCCGACCATGCTTCTAGCCTAAAATGACTTTTTTAGAGTTAATGGAACTATCAGAAATCTATTCTAAGACCTTTTACCCACATTTTTTTCCCCAAAGTCAACTTTTTAAGTTATAAAAGATTCAAAATACGAAAAATTGCATAAAACCCAAATAAACGACCAGGCAACTGAATGTTAGTGCCAGCAAGTCATAAATGACTTGGGGTTGCTATAGGAGCACTCTAACCGATGAAGGAAGTAGTATCAAGAAAATGACATGGGGGTCCTTATAGTTGCAGAGATTTGTTATTCGTGTATTAATAATTACACCTTCTATCCTGCATAAAATTATATATAGATTCCCTCATAATTTATACATAGATTTCCTCATAACTTATGCATGTATTAGTTATGCAAGTTTTAAAAATCTTCAATCAAATGTCATATTAATTATACATTAATTACTTATTTCTTATTTACGTACCAAGCTCTTATGAGTCATACAAAAATTAATATATGTACAAGTTGTTTCTTATCCAACTTCCAAACGATGCCTTAATTAACAAGAAATAATTAACTTCAAATTCGATCCATAATTACAAATTAATAGCTAATTTTTAACAAGAGTACTTATCTTTTCAAAAATGTATTTATCTACAGATAATATAATAAATAATCCCTCCAAATTTTTAGCTAGGCCCTTAATTAAAAATTTGGAGCGAATCTTATAAGCGGGAATAGTTATTTTTTCAGGGAAAAGTGGGAATTTAATGAGGCAATCAAATTTTTATACATGTGCAGTTTCTTGATTTCCATTCTCTCTACTCTTCATCACGTTTTAGGAGGTCCAAGATGGCTATCCATTACATCATTGGTTCTGTTGCGGCATCTCTTGCCGTTGCATAACCGTTATTTCTGATGGGAGGTACCAACACCAACACAGATTGGTGGAAAGAAATCGACAAGAAATTCCAGGCATGGTCTCGCACTGCTGGTCCCCAGTGGCCATGAACATTACATCATCAAATCTTGATTTAGAGGTTTTTATTCACCAGATTTCATCCATTCTTTAGTTTTGAGCGAGGATTTTTGCTCCTACGCTGGATTCTGACGATAATCAAAGTCGTTTTTTCACTTATAAGAAGATTTTTGACATATGTTACAAACAATCAAACAAGATTTGACATATCTTACAATAAATGTTTTGTTAAAAAAAAAAGCTGGCAATTAAGTTCGGCCTTTGTTTTTCGTGGTTATTTTCTTCCCCAATTCCACAACACTGTCTAACCCTCTGTTTATTTTTACCCTGGATTTACTCATGCTTTGGCTTGAGAAGAGGTTAAACTTTTCTCTCACGATTGCATATTTCCTATTATGTTATTTGTTCTCAAATGTGTAGTTTTTCCTATTTTGATTTCAGGGTAATGAGAAATTTGGGGATTTCTCCTTACATTCTTGGTATTCTCTCTCTTATTATGCAGTTCACCTCATGTCTAGCAAGTATTATGCTTTTGATTTTTGTTCACTTTCCCTAATTGGACCCAAATAATCACTCTACATGCCTACATTGTATTACTTAAGTATAAGTAATAGATAGAAATTTTGGAACTTCGCTGTCTACTGATTCCTTTGGTGATGCTGATTATATAATGATTTGGTTACTTACTCTGTGTACATTTTTTTTCCTTCTCATCTTTCCCTTGTACGTAGTTGCTCCACTTTTTTGCTCCATAAGAGTAGTATTATTCTACTGTGATATAATGTTATAGTATGACTTGTCAGTCTATTGTATAAATCTTCAACAGAGTTGAATAGTTGAAATTTGAAGCTAAGAAATGCTTGCTTCTTTTTTCTTTGGGTAGACATTACTTAGCTAATACTAATTTATAAAGCTAAATAAACTGAAATCTAAGAATGTATAGTCTTCTTTCTTTTTGCATAGATTTCCATCCATAGTAGGAAAAAGATGGGAGAAAAAAATCACAAATAGGAGGATCGTAGTTCAACAAATATTGAGAAAGATGAGAAAAAGTCTTAATTGATATATTAGCTCAAAAGCAAATTCAGAAATGAAGTGGCCATTTTGTTGTGTAATCAGAGTTTGCTTTTGGATCAATAGCCTTCCATCATTACTTCCTCAGCTCTCAAAGTGGCCATTTTGTTGCGTGATTTGATCTACTTCGCATCTGTTTAATTTTTAAAAGCGATCATGTGTGACTACATAAGTAAACTATGTTTATGTTTGTTGTGTCTTTAGGGATTCCAAAAGCTTGCATAGTTGCATTGTATTGTATATGTTATCTTATTTTCCTTTTCTTTTTTTTTCCTCGTTTCCATGGGGAGATACTTAGAGTTATCCGGTGTAATTGAAGCAGACAATTCTTATGCTGCTACTTCAAGACATCCACTATTCTGGACGATGAGAAACTCTTTTTTTTTTTTTTTAGGCTTGAGATTAGTTATTTAATGTAATCGAAGATATTATATTCCTGTTACATTGTTGAGACCATTTTTTCCGTTGATTTGTATGTAACTTTGGAATATTTAATATGTCGTTGCTATACTGTTTGTCAACATTTATAAATAACGAGATGTTTTCAATTTATTTAAGTTTTCTTTCAGATTGTTAAAGTAACATTTGCATGTGTTATAGTGTTGAATATTGTAGTAAGTACCTTATTGGAATACTAATCATGGAATCTAGTAAATGAATAACAAATTTTACCAATTAACTTTTTCCATTAGTAGAATAATAAATGGATTTGTAACCTATTACTAACTCATTTTGGAAAAGGAATAATTGGATTTATCAACAGATTTTCAACACGTTGGTAAAATTTCTGATGAATTACTAACGTTACTTTCCCATTATTGAAACTGCCAACGGATTACTAACAAAATTTGAAAAATGAACAACTAAATTTGCTAACCCATTTTCTACCCGTCAGTAAAGGTACTAACCGGATACTAACCAATTTTTTGTTACTAAAATTGCCAACCGAAATGTTAGAGCAAAGTTTCATAAATTACCAACAATTTTTTCAAGTATTTACCAACCTATTTTTAGTTAGTAATTTTACCGACAACTTCAAATTAGTTAGTAAAATTTACCGATGAGCTTTTTAGCAACCATTCATTTTCTGTTGGCAATCCATTGGCAACTCGATTTGCCAACTAATTTGATCAATTTACCAACGAATATTTTTGTTGGTAATTCAACCTTTTCTTGTAGTGATACACGTAGTGGTGCCAGATTTTAAGTGCAAACTCCACGCTGCAATCTCAAGATCATAGGTCAGATAGTTCCTCTCATGAATCTTAAGTTGTCTGGAAGCATATGCTATCACTTTCCCTCTATGCATCAGCACACATCCTAATCCAACTCGCAAAGCATCACAATAGATTACAAAGTCCTTTTTCCCATCGGGCAAGGTTAAAACTAGTGCAGTAGTCAGTCTCATCTTCAACTCTTGGAAACTTTTCTCACATTCGTCGGACCACTGAAACTTGATCTTCTTCTGAGTCAATTTAGTCAATGGTGTGGATAGAGAAAAAAATCCATCAACAAATCGGCGGTAGTAGCCTGCCAACCCCAAGAAACTCCTTATATCAGTCGGAGAGGTCGGCCTGGGCCAGTTCTTTACCGCTTCAATCTTTTAGGCATCCACTTGAATACCATAGTTGGAGACATCATAGCCTAGGAAAGCCACTAACTTAAGCTAGAACTCACATTTTGAGAATTTTTCATACAAATCATGGTCCTTAAGTGTTTGGAGGACAACTCCGAGGTGATTAGCATTCTCCCCCTCATCTCTCGAATACACCAAAATGTCATCAATGAACACAATCACAACATATCAAGATATTGTCTGAACACCCTATTAATCAAATCTGTGAAGGCTAAAAGTGCATTCGTCAACCCAAAGGACACAACCATAGAACTCAAAATGGTCATATCTAGTCCTAAAGGCTGCCTTTGGAATATCACATGCCCTCACTTTCAACTGATGGTAGCTAGATCTGAGGTCTATCTTGAGAAACAAGAGGCATCCTGAAGTTGGTCAAACTAAACATCTATCCTTGGGAGACGACATTTATTTTTTATCGTGACCTTGTTTAGTTGCCTATAGTCAATACACATTATGGGGGACTCATCTTTATTTCACGTGAACAGGACAGGGGCACCCCAAGGATTAAGACTCGACCTTATAGAGCCCTTCTCAAATAGATATTTCAATTATTCTTTCAACTCTTTCACTAAGCGGGGGCTATCCTATAAGGTAGGATCGGGATAGGTTGGGTATCAGGAAGAACATCTATCCCAAAGTCAATGTCCCTATCAGGAGGGACTCCAGGCAAATCCTCAGGAAACTCATTCACAATCGAGACTGACTCAAGAGTGGGAGACTCAACATCATCAGATTTAACCGCATGAAGTGATAGATACAAACCTTGGAAATCTTCTTTCTGGCCCTAAGGTATGAGATAAACTTTCCCCTAAGTGCAACAGAATCACTCTTCCACTCTAGAACCGGATCGTTTGGGAATTGAGACTTAACAATTCGGGCTCTACAATCAACAGTGGCATAACAGGCATGAAGCCAATCAATGCCAAGAATCATATCAAAATCAGTCATCTTTAACTTAACCAAGTCAATGATAGTAACCCTATAATGGATGGACACTACATAAGCTCTATAGACTCTTTCAACTCGAATAGACTCACCCACTGGAGTAGAAACATCAAAGGGTTCAAGAAGACTCTCAGGGGTTCTATCAAATCTACTAGCCACATAAGGAGTTACAAAAGATAATGTAGCACTAGGATCCATGAAAACATAACAATAAAGAAAAGACTCGAATCATACCTTTCACAACATCTGGGGAGTTCTCCTGATCATGACAACAACCCATGGCATACAAACAGTTTGTGGTTCTGCTTGCGCCTGATGTAGTACCTCTTTGGTTTTCTTTAGTTCGCAGGGCTGTGTAGAAGATTGAGCCCGGTCAGCTTAGTTTGGATACTCTCTCTAATAGTGACCCGCTTAGCCATACTTGTAGCATACATCACTCCCCTTATGGCATTTCCCCAAGTGCAATTTATCATACTTACCACATGTTGGTTTACCCAGTGAACCTTGAGCCACATTGGCTTGTGACTGTGATCCATGGGCTCCAATATTCTACGATCTTTGATCATTCTTGATTCTAGGCGTAGGTGCATTAGCAAATGATGGTGTTGGCCCCATATGAAATCTGCTTCTATTGCCCTTCTTACCAACCTCATGGCGGGATGTTTTAGCTTTCTTACTTTTGAACTCCTCTCTATCATGTTGCCTTTCCTCATCAGCTTGTTGCACAAAGGTTATCAGTCTCCCAATATCCATATCACTCACAAGCATTGCCCTCCCCCCCCCCCAAATCTATTTTTAGCCCTCTGTTCAACCCATCAACATACATCCCCATTCTCCCCCTCATATCAGCAACCATGTCTAAAGCATATCTTGAGACAGTTAAGTGAACTTCAACCCATATACTTGCACAGTCATAGAGCCCTGTTTCAAGTTCAAGAACTCTCTTACCTTAGCCTCTCTTCATTCTCTTGGAAAGAAGCACTCCAAGATAGCTTCCTCAAACATTGCCTAAGGCAGCACTGGGGCATCCTTTACTCTACCCTTCTTCCATTGGTCGAACCAAAGTCTATCAACACCCTTGAGTTGGTAAACAGCCAGTTCAACTCTATCAATCAGCCATATGCATCACTTGGAACACTTTCTGAAGCTCCTCCACATAGTTCTCAGGATCCTCAGTTGATGAAGACCCTGTGAATTCAGGCGGATTCATCCCCAAGAATTCCCGGACTCTTGATGTGTCATGTGCATCCTATTTACCCGCTCCTCTAAAGTAGGGTCACCAATCAGCTGAATGTCCTGGATCCTCAAAGATGCGCCTATTGATGATCTCTAATCAATCTCTGTATCTGCATCATAAAATGATGTAGCGCCGAGTGGCGTCAGTACATGAAATGTACGGTATGTAAAATAGTAGAATGAAACAGAAACAAGTAGAATAATATGGAACAATCATCAACTTAGAATAGTAACTAATCAACATGTCAAATGTCTATTTAAAGCAAGAATAAAGAGTAGACAAGTGACTCATTAACCAATCAAACCTCATCAATCAAATTAGACTCAACTCAATGGAACTCAATTCAACTCAACTCACCTCATCTCATCTCGACTCAGAGTACTCAATGTGGGAACTTTCTGGGAGTTTCTCTTATCCGACAATAATAACTTATGAGCTAGTGATTGTACAATAAGTCATCGTTGTTACCACAGTCGTTCCGTACTTTCCAGGTAGAGAACGAATCAAAACCATAATAGACGAGTCCAAAATGGAGACGAAAATCTACAAGTCCTCTATTATTTCATGGACTTCTATCCAGAGGAAACCTCAACATAATGTGATGGTCCTAATCCTCACCTACGTTTAGCTACATTGTTTGATGAGTGCGAGTTGGACTAACTCCTTACTCTTTCGGTGCTCGATACTCCTCCCAAGACTCAATACTCATAAGACAATCCATCTCAATCAAACTATTTCAATCAAATCATCTCAATGAGCCTCATGGAGGCACTATCATTCAATCAGTCTTATAGAGACTCTAATCATTTTATCAATCAACATTTCAGTCATTAGGGAACAATCGAATGGACAAATCATTGGATTTCATTTATGGGGACTCACAAGACTATCAAGTTCTATCAATTCATCATCATTCTCACATTAAAATCACAATAGACATTCTCAAATCAAGGCTCTAGACTCAATCACTAAGTTCATTCATGCATGCTTTCAAAAATAATCATGTAGGGTTATACAATATCTCATGAAAAATATTCAATTCAAGAAAATAAGTTTATGATAATCATCAACATATGAAAATACATGTAATTAATATAATTTTCAAGAAAATAATCAAGAATCATGTATGTAGACTCATGAACTTTTAACTCTCTTCAAAGACCATCTATGGGGTACATAATAGAACAATCTCATGTTTTTAGTTTAGCCTTACATACCTGGTGAAAATCTTTAATGATCAATCTTTAAGAATTCTCTCTTGAATTCTCCAATCTATGCTTCTCTCTTTTTTCTCTCAAGCCCTTACTTTCTCCAAGACTTAGAAAAGGACCTAAAATGGGATTTTAGACCCTTTTTACGCTCAAACGACCAATTTTGATTGTGTATTGAGTTTAGGAGGGTTTGAGAAATGTTCGAAATGCCCCACACGAATTCAAGAAAAATTTTCAAATCGGGATAGCCCAGTCTACGATGCAGAATGGGCGCACACATGTGTATTTTTTTTCAAAAATTTTCCGAACGGGTTTTCCAATCCCATCGAAAAAAATTGAAAAACAGTAAGGCATTGTCTGAGACAGTGGTGCGACGCGTCTCTGTCGCGCATCAACATTGTTTTTGCGTTTCGGATCGAAAAATTATCTTTTGATTTGATCGCTCTAAAAATCAATCGAGACCATTTTTCCACTCAATTTTTCATGTTGATCGCATATCCAGTTTTAAATTTTTGAAAGGAGCATGGGAAGATGCGTTACACGCATAACACTCCTCTAGGGGTATTTCGATAATTTTACCGAGTGTTACACTTATCTCCTTAAACAACTAGAGGAAGATGATGAGCATGTTAATGATGTCAGCATTGAGGCACTCACTTTAATTTTTGAAAATGGCAGTCTTGAGAAAATTTCAAATCAAGCAGGACAATACGCAAGCACGAAGACTATGAAAGATGACATATGGAGCATGTAAGGAGAGTATGCAATGGCACCAAACAAGAAGCTTCAAGAATTCTCGAGGATGACTACGATAAGACAAGCACTCTCACTTTAGGCAAAACAAGAATCACCATTAGCACCTGGTCACAATTGAAACAAGTAAGTTAAGTAAGAAGATTTTTAGGCTACGATTTCATAAATCACATGATGGAAAAGAAACATCTCCATAATGTTTTCCACTTTGCACCAGCAATGGAATGTAGTGATGATTATTTTATGTTTTTATTGTATCATCTTATTAAAAAACTAACAGTGGTACCAAAAGGTGACTCTTCTCAATGTAACATTTTTTTTCAACAAATTATACTTTATTTCCAATTTCACATAGTAAAAGGTTACTTACAAGTTAGAATGATGATACTACATACATGCGGACTGAATCATAAACGTGTTTCATCCTCGTGATGATTTTCCAATTATTGGCTCCTTCCACATTGGACTTTTAATCTCATAATTAACATTATCATTATAGGGGAAAACAAGTTCAAGCCTTGAAAACAGCCTCTGGCATAAATGCAAGATAAGGTTGCGTACAACAAACCCTTGTGATCGGACCCTTCCCTGGATCCTGCATATAGTGGGAGCGTTAGTGCACCGGACTTGCCCTTTTTTACAACAAGGGAAAACGCAACCATTTCTCATATCATAGAAATTCCAACCATCAATGGAATGATGAGTAAGATAGACAAATTTGGGATGATAGTTTACTTCAGCTTTTTTCTACATAATTGATTCTTCAATGAATCGAGATATTCAATTTAAAGAATTACTGAATATAAAAATGATGTATTATTTTTGAAATAAACTAAAACAAATAAAGGTACATAAATTGAAATAAATAAAATGAGTATCTTTTGGTTAATGTGGCAAGATTGATGATTATTTACCAAAAAAAAAAAGTTATGATTTTTAGAAAATAAGATTTTGTATGGGTTAGGTGATAAGCACCACATGTCTAAAGTATTTTTATGTGGTTAAACTGATTTTATGAATAGATAGTTACATATTTTCATTAAAGAATAAAAAAAAAACTAATAAGCACTTGGTGTGTGTAGAGGCAAAATTCTCTGCTTTTGATTGGGAAGGACGATGCCTATAATGTGCACAAATTGAAGGATATCTAAGGCAAACATATTAAAATAAGCAAAGTAAGGACGACAACATGTGAAAAGGAACTAAATGAAATTCATAACTTCCTCTGTTTTACTTTTTTCATTTTTCTTTTATTATTTGAATATTCAAGACTAATTGAAAAAGTACAAATCCAGCATAAGGGCAAAGATTATGCCTATCCAAAGTCCTAAATAGAATATAAATGATGTGGGGATCATATACTATCTATTAGATATACCCATTCTTAATTTGTCAAAATTTTATGTCTAAAATTTCAGAAGGCCCTTTTGGAATAACTCTTGACACTTAGTTCTTGAACTTCGTCCGTCAATCCCCATCAAAGTGATTCAATATTCGCCAATGGGGTTATGCATTATTGGTTATAACAATACAAATTTGAGTTTTTGTAAGCTACAATGAGAACAAAAGGTACAATGGTAGATGAAGAACTTCAAGTTGATCCTTGAATATTGTCCTATATATTTGATATATTTTTTCATGTTACAAGAACTTATTGGTAATAAAGCACACAAAGTTAATTAAAACTGAATTTGTTACTTCTTTCTTCATCTTACATAAAATTTGTTTCCAATATTGGCTCTTCCCATATTGGAATGTTTGTTTGAGAGCCAAAATTGGGTCATCAACCAATATATTAGCGTAATAAATTAATGTCCTTCAACCCAAGAATTGGGCCAACTTCCACAATTTATGTTCAGTCCAACTAATAAAGTAAAATGAAAAAATACTTGCCAAAAAAAAAAGATCTAGAAAGATCTATCAGTATTGGAAAGTTTGTTCCTTTCCTATTCCGATGCTCGTCGATCTACAACGTCTCTCCATTGTTGCAGCGATAGATATCTCAGTGCATGTTCATATGATGACCTTCTTGAGCTCGCCTGTCACTCTCATGCTTGGGCTTGGATGGATTCCATTAGTGCATCAAAGATCTCACTAATGCCATGGAGTTTTGTCCGGTAAAGACTTCTTCAACCCATTGTCACTGAGTGACCAGTGATCTTCTCAATTGGTGAAGTTTACAGTCAAACTTTGCTCCTTATTCTAATGGTCATGTGTCCCATTCCATATTGCCCCAATTCAGATAAGTCTTCTTAATCTTGTGACTTCCTTAGCTTCGTTAGTCTTAATTTCATTCTTATTTACTTATCAATAGGTTGAGCCCCAAATGGAGCTATTATCACTATTTGAACAGTAACGTAGGACTTAATCAAGACCAACAGCTTTTTGCTTGTTCCCTCTACGAATTGCTTATTTCCTTTTTCACATTATGTTATGCCTAGACTGTTCTGTATCTTCTTGATTCGAACATTTGGTACATGTTATGCATCTATATTAGTGCCTTCCCCTGATCTGGGACCTACTATATAGATTGATAGGTTAAGACTGTTGTACCTGCAAAATAAAAAACTAGGTTAGTTAAAAAACTGAGACCTTATTTCCTTCCGTCCATGTATGTTGTAACTCCACATCTTTTCCCTGTCGTTGCTTATTTACTTTATACACCTTCAAATTAATATTCCAAAGGCAATCCCAAACTCCTGATAAGCAATTATAGGCCACTAATGAATTCATTTTCAAGACTACTGGTAGCCAATCTTGTTGAATACACACTCTCAGACATTCATTTATAGCCCATAACTCAACCTCTATGCCTGATTTAACACCTAAATCATGAGCCGCAGCATACCCAAAATCTCCACTCTAATTCCTTATATAGAAGCCTACAACACTAGGCCCAGGATTGCCCTTTGATGCTCTATCCATATTATATTTAAATCAACCTTCCCTAGGTAAATTCCAGCATACTAATTTGGGGACGATAATGGGTTTGTACTTTCAAAAAGCTTGTACCAAATCAGACTAGTTGTCAGGGATATTCCTCAGCCAAGGGTATAGAAACCTTGCTAAACTCTGTAAACATCTGTTAACCTCCACCATCATGCCATGTAAACTGAAATTATCCCCATGCCTAATTTTGTTCGTCCTTTTCCAAATTACTCATAATATGAAGCAAAAGACAACATTATAGAGGTTTCAGTTTATTAGAGCAATCTGCATACTACCATTTATAAATAGTTTCCTTTAGGAAGTAAAAAGGATCTTGAATTCCTACCCAACCTGCAAAGGCTTCCCAAACATGTTTAGCAATAGGACATGTTAAGAAAAGATGCTGGCAGGTGTCATTCACCCTTAGATCACAATTATAGCACAAAACATCCTCACTTTGACCTATCTTGCTCCAAAACTCACCAATAGGAATTCTCTTTTTAAACATCCTCCACACAAAGAAGGACACTTTAAAAGAAATTTCTGAACTTCATATCTTCTCAAAATACTCTTTTGGTGGACCTGGGATTCTTGATACTTCTAAGGCTGATTTAACAGAAAATTTGCCTGAACTTGTAAGCATCCAGACAAGGTTATCACCCCCCATCTCTTTAGACCCAATTTCAATGTCTTTAATAATCTAATCTGCCATATCTTCAGCCATAACATATCTGATCCTAACCTCATTCCATTTGCCATCAATCATTATCTCCTCCACATCCTTCTTCATAACATCAGAAAAATAGGTGACTGGAAGCAGAGAATAGAGAGTACCCATTTGGGTCCAATTATCATACATGAGACTATTATGCTGACAGTTGATTTGCCACCAGGTCTCTTGATCAAATAAATTCCTAGCTATTAGCATATGCTTCCAAGTTTGAGAGCCTCCATCCAATGAACCATCTGTGGTCTATGTCTTTTGCAGTATTTATTGCACATAAAGTTAGACCACATAGTTTTCTTGGTTCTATAACACCACCATAAGTTGGCAAAAAGAGATCTTGATACCTCAAATAAGGATCTAAATCCTAGGCCACCCTCCTTTTTAGGCAAACACACCTCATCCCAGGCCACTCAATGTTTATTTTTTTCCTCCTCCTTAAAGTTCCATGAGAAAAAATCATATATCACACACTTAGGAGGAATAATCACAGATAACCGATATATAGGAACACTATGCAGGGTGAAATAGTATCACTTTCCATTTCATAAAACCGCCAAGTATTAGTAGTGCGCTCAATGAAAAAGACAGAGTTACTTCTGCAGCCAAGTGGACTTACATTAACAGATATACAACAATTAGTCCCTGCAAAAAAATCAATGAAATAAATCATCCATCCGTAGCTTCAACACTTCCACTTTGTCTATCTCAACATATAATACCATATTACTAGAACTTACATGTTATTTCTTTTGATAAATGAGCCTACGCTTTGTTTTTTTTTTTATATATTAACATACTCTTTGATTAATTTCATGTGATACTATTTGATCAAAGGTAAAATTTAAGTTAACTACCAAATAGGAAACAATAAATTCATGTTAATGTCAACAAAAAGAAAAAGGAAGAAAGTTAGTTACGCTCTCCAAGTTATATCTCCGATAATACGTTACCAAAGCCTTAATAATTAATATACACATTTGAGTAATACAAAATACATTGTATATGTGCATAGTTGCATGAACAAAATTTAGTTAAATTTTTTTTTTTTTTTTTTTTTGTATCTATGTTAGTTCCCAACTACAGAATATTTTCACCTCAATAATCAACACCAACTTTTCCAAATTGTATTTAAGTTAATCTATGAGCATTTCACATTTTACCTTAGCCCCAAGCCTTTTTACCCTTTCCAATGCTTCTAGACTCTCTCTCTTTATCCACTAAACCCCATATTTACTGTTTGGGTTGGGTACCGAATCCCAAATGGGTTTGGCACGGAGCTCGCACACGGAAACCTAGTTGAGTTCTCCGGAAAGAAACCTGAGTTAACGTTGCTAATTTGCTAAGTTCTAACACTGCTTTCTACTTCTTGATCAACTTCTCCTTCAAACTTAACTTCATCGTGAAAATTTAACGTCGTTGGGTTAGCGAAATTCAAAGAAATTATTCAAATTGTTGTTGTTGTGATTCTGATCGATGCTCATAAACATTGGGAGTTTGATGTACCTATGCTGGAGCTTGATTTCCGGCGGTCAATTCTGGAAATGAATTGAATCCAATAAAAGTTGCCCAGTCAAAATTCCTAGAACCCAGTTGTTGAAGATTGAGTTTATTATCACCTTGCTGAAAACTCCTAGTTGGTAAAGAGAAATACCGGTCTTCAATTACTGGCAGTGAATCCAGCATTCCGTCAAATTGAGACGACGAAGACGATGCTCTGCAAATCGGAACTACACGTCTTTTGTACGTTGGAATTCTTCTTGTAAATTCGACATAAAACCCAATCATCTAGCTGAAAACATACCAAAAAAGAGAACTACTAATGTTAAATTCAGACTAATATTTGACAAATTCATAAATTTCAAAATTTATTAGTTTCTGGACACGTGCGTTGCACGTGTATTCATATTATTTACTTATAATTTTTTTAAAACAATACAAATAATATTAAAATATATAAATAATGAGTAGTTGAAAATTTGAAAGGAAGAAGCTATGTTGTTTAGGTTCTTCAAAAATATTATTAGGTGTGTATCCATCCTTCAAATTAAAAATAGTGCATAAGTAATATGTTTTTGAATAATCCAACATGAGTATAACAACACTTCTAGAATGTTCGAGTAACATTGGGCAGCAGAAGTACCATTGAAATGGATAAAAAATAACAAAAAAAATTTGACAAATAAATAGGCATGAGAAAAATATAATTACCAAAAAAAAAGTGAAAAGGTGAAAGATTTCTAAGTTTTTTAGATACAATAACTTATCCTAAGGTCATTCAATATGTCATACCTTTTCGTTTTGAAAAAATGTAAGCCGAAAGATTATTAATTGATGAGTACATTCATATAAAGTAAATTGATAGACCTAAGAGTTCTTAAAAAAGACAAGATCCTCGTACATCTAGTTGTCAAGATGCATGTTTGCATTCTTAATCTCGAAATAGAAAAAAAATAAGGTAACCATATTAAATGTCGATACTATAAACATTTTATCTTAATAAATAGTCTTTATAAAATTATGATTCTCTCAAAAACAAAAAATAGATGCGGACTAAACAAAAAACACCTTTAATTTTTTATTTCTTTTTGGTCAATAATTTTTATTAACCACCAAATGATCATTACATATCCATAGTAATATGAGCTCATTGCTATCTCAATTGAGACTCATTATAACACAACTTCTTCCCTAACCTAAAATTCTAGTTGTTGCAATCTCATCTTAGATACTGGATTAGTTCGTACATTACATATATAAGCAATGTCCCTAGCCATTACTTCACATTGTCTACTCTTGCCCTCGAATGTTCTGAAGTTTCTTTCATTCCATATCATATAGACAGTCTCTACATACACCATTTTGAACAGTTGTGCCTTAGTTGATTTTCCTCAAGTGTTCCTCCCACGTTATTGTTGGGTTCCATTGCCAGTTCAACCATGTCATGATTCTCCCCCATAATCTATGAGTGAAGGAGTATTCTACATACAGATGATCTCTTGTTTCCAGCTCTTGTTGCCAGGTACAATCTGTTTCTATCTCCCACTCTTGCAATCTGTCTGTAGTCATCAATTTGTTGTGCAATTGCAGTCACAGAGTGAATCTAGCTTTTGGTCTTGCACTATTACCACATATCACTGATTTTCATAGAACTCTTGTGCTTTGACCTAACAATTTTTGGTATATAGTCTTGATTACTAGGTTTTCCTGATTGTCTGTCTGAGTCTGATGGAGTGTACTTCTTGCTTCAATAATCTTTCTAACCATTCATGATACTTGAGAAGGAATCTTAGTTGTAAAATAGTATCAATCTTGATATAGTATGCATAAGTCCATTTAATCCACAGTTTGTCTTGCTTGTTGGCTAAATCCTAGGTTGTTTTTGCTATTGCAGCCTTATTCCACATCCTAATATTGAGTAGATTTTTTCCTCCAACTGATTTAGGAGTAAAAACTTTCCCCCAAGCTACCATTGTTTTCCTTGTTATAGTATTAGTGCCTGACCATGAAAAACTCCTACAATGTGCCTCAATGAACTCAAGTACCTTTGCTGGGATAAGAAATAGTTGAGACTCGGATGCTTGAATTCCAAATAAGACTGCAATTAGCTGCAATCTACCAGCATAAGAGAGCTTCCTGTCAGTACTATAGCCCCAATCATGGATACTAATAAAGTAAGACTAGAAAGCAAAAACCAGACAAAATAGTAGGTATAAAGTAAATTGCCCAATGTTTCCAAATTACCCCAACTTCTTACCTTTCCGGCATAAATCATATATCTCGGAGAGGTGTTGTCCATATTGTGAATTTTGTCACTATTTTCTCTATCAGTGGCATCCATTGCCCAATTGTAAATTTTTTTTTAATAGTGGGATCCCCAGATAATTGAAAAGTTGCTGTCCTAATGTCGGTTCAGTAGTTTGGACAATGTGACCTTGTTCCTCATTTGAAATGCCTCCAAAGTAGATTGTGCTCTTTTCTTTGTTTGCTTGTAGTCCAGAAGCTTGAGCAAATTTCTCAACATCAATATTATCAAAGACTTGATATTACCTTTGGCAAATAATAATAGATCATCTGCAAAACGTAAGTGCGAGATACCCAACCTTGCACATCTAGGATGATAGGAGAAGTTCTTGTTTTCTTTCAAAGTGTGAAACAATCTTCTTAAGTATTCCATGGCTATTGCAAATAAGTATGGTGATATTGGATCTCTTTGTCTTAGCCCCTTAGAAGCCCTGAATGGTGGATTAGGCTCACCATTTACCACTATAGAATATGAAACTTTCCTGACACATTGGATAATCCATTGGATGAATTTGTTAGGGAAGCATAGCTCTGTCATCACTTGTTCCAGGTTGATCAATTCCACTGAATCATATGCTTTTTGAAGATCAATCTTCACCATGCACCTAGCTCATATATGCTTTCTTTAGTAAGCCTTGACTAACACAATAGCTAGAATTATGTTATCTGTAATTTGTCTCCCTGGGATAAATCCTAATTGTGTCTCACTTATCACTGTTGCCATCTTGCCTTGCAACCTAGTTGTCAAGATTTTAGCAACGATTTTATAAAGTACTGTGCAACAAGCAATTGGTCTGTACTCCTTCACATTAGCTGGATTGGTCTTTTTGGACACTAGTGTGACTGAGGTACAGTTGATAGCATTGTAAACTCTACTTGTGTTGAAAAGTCTTCTCATTGCCATTGTTACTTCCTTCCCTATTATAGGCCAACTTTTTTTTGTAGAAAAGTGCATTGTAACCATCAACCCCAGGTGCTTTATCATCATCTATGCCCTTCAAGCATGCATATATGTCTTCATCACTTATTGATTGGCATAGAGCTATTGCTTGTTGTTGGCTGATTACTAAGCCATTTCTCATGACTTCTTTGTTTACTGGTGGTAATATTTGCTTAGTTGATCCCATAATGGACTTGTAGAAGCTTTGAATCTCATCTCTAATTTCCTGCTAATGTTATCAATATGTTTCCCTGCAAGGCTGTTAGTTCTGTGATTTGCTTCTTATGTGTTCTCTCTTTGATAGCTGCAGTGAAATACTTATTGTTAGCATCATCTAATTGGATCCATTTTGTTCTTACTTTCTGTCTTAGAGCACTTTCTTCAATTGTTGACCACTTTTCAAGTTCTTGCACAGCTTCTTTTTCCAGTACTACTAGCCTATCTGAATAGTTTCTTGCCAACTGGTCTTATATTTGTTGCACATCCTCTCTTGCTTTGGAGATTTTCTACTCAATTCCTTTGAACTCCTTTAAATAAAATGGTACCTTGATAGGTAGACAAAATCTTAAAAAGGCTTCAATCAATTTGTTTGCCAGCATGTTGTTTTCAACAAATAGAACATATAATACCATTTTCTATTGTTATTAAAACTTTTGCTTGCTACTTTTCTTTCCATTGGATAAAAGAACATAAGGAAATCGATAAAATTCAAGATAACAAAGGGTATAAAATAATATCAAAAAGTAGAAAATAATTATAGGATAATTGTGAACTATACGAAGGGGGCAATCATGATAAAGGATTTTGAGAATCACTAAATACATCAAGTACAAATGCAATAAAATACTTAGAGAGAGGTCACGACTTTTGGATTCTTGTGTACATAATAAACATAGGAGTTTCAAGTATTAATATGTGCAACTGAAAATCATTAGGACTAATTATATTCATAGGTCACTATTATTATGTGGAAGATGTAAAGATCGATGGTTCTTTTCTTATTTTCTTGTTAGTAATAACTTACTACAATTTAAGGAGCATTATTGAAGTAATCTAGCAGCACTCAGGAGTGTTAATTTATCATAATACTTTACAATGAAATAAATATTAATTGAAAAAAATATTTTTTTCAAAATGGTTTTATGAAAATAAATTAATAGTTTAAGGGTATTTTTGTAATTCAACTTTTGACTAAGTTTCTTTCCACTTTTAGTATAGTATAATAAATATAATATAATATAATGATACCGAAGATATACCCTTGAATTTGTTTCACTTTTGGTGGAAGGTTCACTGAGTCTATATTCATGGATAATCCAGTTGGTTTTGGTTCCTTCGGGTGTTTTACCA
>JAPFFP010000089.1:558083-606644 GCA_026153255.1 Solanum medicagineum
GGAATAAAGAAATAGCTTCAGTAAAAGTACTTTGGAGAAACCAGCAAGCAGAAGAAATAACATGGGAGGCCGAGGACACGATGAAAGCAAAATACCCTTACTTATTTGAAGCTAAAGAGGAAGTCCAACATGCAGGATTGGAACACTAATAGGTACGTATGTTTGAATACTTAGTGTGTTGTCGAAGGTTTGTTTAAATAAAGGTTTATACATGGTTATAGCTATCCAATTGTGCCAACATTCGAGGACGAATGTTCCTAAGGGGGGAAGGATGTAACACCCCACATCTTACAATACTAGTACTATGCAAATGAAACATGATATAGTTTAGTCAAATTAGCGCCAATTTTTAAAAGTGCTTGAATCTCGTGTTAATGGGCGATTTGTGCGTCTAACGCTTAAGAGGGTCGAGTGTATACATGTTTTATGTTAAATTGAGGAAATGATGACCCTAAACAAAGTGAGAGAATTGAGGTGCTGGTAGGACTCAAGAAGTTGCAGGTGAACCACCTACTTGCTTAGCTTAAAATTTCTAGCTAAACGAAGATGAGGCCTGAAGTCGAATTTGTCCAAGTCCGACTAAGAATGAAGTTCGTATTAAGGGTGTAACTTTAGCCCGTGTTTTACCATCTCTATGTTTCGTAGGCTGTATTATGAAGAGAGGTTGATATTATTAACATGGTTTAAGTTATAGATATTACCTTAAGGTTGCTGCCCTGATTTTGGTTTCATTTAACAATGAGTTTTATTGTGCTATCTTAAGTGTAATGTTGATTGGAACTTATGGGCTGATGGATGTAAGGCTATTGCCTCACGTCCTTAATGACAAATTTGTTACTATTATGAGACTGGTTCAAGGTTGTTTTTATGTATATATGTGTTGAGAGCAGTTTCGTTAAAGTTGGAACGGGTTTGGAACTGTTGACGTCAAAATGGGGCAAAGGGACGTAACGTTATGCTGTCCATTTGTAGGTGGTGTAGAATTGTTATGTGTTGTGCTTTGTGGGGTATTGTAAGACTTTTATGGCACTAAAATAGATTGCACATGATGTGTACATGCGAATGTGTATTAGGAAATACGATTAGGGGTGGTAGGGTTGAAAGAATACGCTTGGGTTTATAAATACCCGCTTGCAGCCCATATGTTGTTTTCTTATGTGATTGGGCTACCAAGGTGTATCCATTGCCTGCTAATGCTAGTTTTATCACCTACTATGTTGTAGATAGATACTTGGAAGAAGCAAAGGTTATCTCAAGGTAAAAGCGAGGTCATACAACGAGGTATGTAAGGCTACTTGATTTCGTATTACTTGGAATGAAATCTAGATTCTTCCTTGGCACATAAAGGCACTTGCCAACTCAAACACAACTATTAACCGTGTCTCCACTCTTTGACATATTCATTTGTTTCCATACATAGTCACCTTCAAATCTTCATACATGCTTGGATACCAAGTTATATGGGTTCTTGTTACTAACTAAAGTTCACGAGTTATTCCATTTCATATGCATTTCATTATTTGTGTAACGTATTCTTTTCATTGTCATATTGTCTTATATGATTATCTACATGTCACATGCTATATATACAGCCCTCCAACTCCAATATTATGACCACCAAAAGAACCATCTCAAAGGTAATTGAAAGATAATGTATATTGTTTATTGATGAGTGGTAGCCCGAGGGGTGGAAGAATCACCTAGCTAGGGACGATCCTATCACGGGTGGTAGCCTAAGGGGTTAAGGAAGAACCTAGACAGGGATGATCCCGATACAGTTTACCACTAATCAGTTGGTTATTTGTATCATATGTTGTGTAAAGATTTTACAGTAAAGGTAAAGTAATATAAAGAACATAAAGTACATGATTCCACAGTATAACTAAAGGTGGTCTCTTATCCTACACCAGTACATAGTTTCATTTGAGTTATTATTTCATATACAGTATATCCTGCCTTACATATTCACTACATTATCTCGTACTGACGTCCCTTATAGGGGACCTGTTTTTCATGCTGCAGGTACAGGTGCTAGTAAATCTCCCCGGTAGGAGTACAGGACATCCAACTGCTATTACCAAGCTCCAGGTTGCTTCGGAGCTTTGTGTCTAGAGCATATATTTTTGGTATTGTACAGATAGTCGAGGCGGGGCTTATCCCGACCCTTATCAGTCACTTTTCCTTATCTAGAGGCTTTGTAGACTATGTAAATTAAAGTGTTGTCCTATCTCGTACTTTAAACACCATGGCCCCAACGGCCTAGCCATATGCATTTCCTTTTGGCTTGTTATCACTGTTTATTTTCTTAAAGGCATGTAAAATGTAGAAATCCCTTATAATATGTATAGAAAGCACATAGACATAGGTTGTCTCTCCTGAGGCTCATCGGCAACGGGTACCAGTCCGCCCTAACGGGACTTTGGGCGTGACATAAACTCAAGAACAAGTTTGGATTCCAAGACCCACTTCCAAGCTTCCATTCTTTATCAACTCAATTTCTAGGAACTTAAAGTCTAATGTATGTGGGTTTCTTTCATGGGTTATTTTCACCCATGATACCCAAGCCTCCTTTTTACTAAAATTGCATGATTTAAAGTTGATTTACAAATGGGTCTTGCTAATTATGAAATTCACTGCACACTATGTTAAAGCTATGTGAAATTGTGATTGCTTTACTATATTTTGAGCTATAAATCTTTGATCTATTGTAAGATTTCAGGAGGGGTTTTGATGTATTCTTCTTAAGGGTGTTGCAAGGTGTTGATTGGTGGTTTTACAATGGATTTTCTTGCATGATTTCATCTCTATATTTCATGGTTTTATACTACTATTACACACCCTCTAAGTGTTTGATAAAATGTTCGGATGTGGTTTCTTGAGGAGTTGAAGGTCCAAAGCATGAGATATGATATGATTGACTATATGATGATGAAATAAGCTTATGTATATGACATACTCTACATAAAGTGTTGCATTAGACCATGCTTGATTCTGATAACCTAGTTGAGGGGTTAATATCTCAAACACCAGGGTGGTAGGTTAGATTGCCACGAACCTAGATGAGGGGTTTGTACCTCACACACTGGGGTGTTGGATGAGATCATCACTAAACTAGATGAAGGGTTAGTACCTCACACACCAGGGAGATGGGTGCGGTCATCAATAACCTAGATAAGGGGTTTGTACCTCACACACTGGGGTGTTGGATGAGATCATCACTAAACTAGATGAAGGGTTAGTACCTCACACACCAGGGAGATGGGTGCGATCATCAATAACCTAGATGAGGGGTTTGTACCTCACACACTAGGTTGATGGGTGAAATCATCACTAACCAACCAAGGGGGGTTTGTACTTTGAAAATCTAGCTTGGTCTGTTCTACACATATGATATCCTATATGAGAATGAGTTACTTAAGCATATTTTCCTTATGCATTGATCATATATGCCATATTGACATATTATGCCTATTGCCTATTATATGCATTTTGATTATGATGCCTCTCTCTTGTTTGCATTGCATCCTACATACTTAGTACATTCAAACGTACTAACGCATACTCTTGCCTACATGATATCACCATGTAGGAACCGGTGCCCAAGTTGATCATCTTCCTCTTCCACGTGACTAGTTTAATACTACTCAAGCTAGTTGGTGAATCCTCCACTTCAGGGACCTTAGTCTATGTTGTTCGATTATGTATTGATACATTCTTCTTTATGTTCTATTTTGACTATGAGGGTAAGCCCGGTTGCTTTTTGTTGGCCCCCGCTCTTATCTATGTATTAGAGGTGTTTATTGGACATGTTATGTATCCATGATATGAGCTGGACTCTTTCTCTTTTGTTTATGATATTATGCAAGCTTTCCCCTTAGCCCCTTTGCCCCTATTCTTATGCCTTATGTCTTTTGTATGGTTTTGCGACCAATGATGTGCAACGATAAGTTAATAGGCTTGTTTGGGGTTCCTTCGAGGTTTCTCATTCGTCATGTCACGTCTAGGCCCTAAGCTTGGGTCATGATAAACTTGGTATCAAAGCACTAGGTTAATAGATCCTCAGAGTCCAATATACCGTGTCAATTAGAGTTCTATTCATGGTTGCAAAGCGCGCCATGACTATGAATAGGAGGCTATGAGATGTTTTAGGAAATGCTTCCCTTCTTTATGTTCTAAGTCGTGCTATAGAGTTTTCGTAAGTTTTCTCCCTAACGATTGTTATTTGCTATGCTAGATCATGCCAAACACTCGAGGACAAAAGGCCCAAACTCCCGAGGAGCAACCTACCAATGGTGAGCTCCGAGGTGCTCTCACTATGCTTGTCGAAGTTGTGGCCAACCAAGTCAATCAAAGGGCCCAAGCACCTCATGCTACTACCTCAGGAGCTAGGGTAAGAGGCTTCATGAGGATGAATCCTCCAGTGTTCTATGGGTCAAAGGTGGATGAAGATCCACAAGAATTTATTGATGAGGTCTACAAGATCTTGAATATCATGGCTATTTGGACGAATGAGAAGGAGGAGTTGGCGACGTACCAACTCAAAAAGGTAGCCCAAATATGGTATGATCAATGGAAGGGTGAGAAGGGAATTAGTAATGTGGTGCTTTGGGAGGAGTTCAAATCGACTTTCCTTAATTGGTTTTTCCCTCTTGGGCTTAGGGAAGCTGAGTTGGTGGAGTTTATGAACTTGAAATAAGGTGCTATGAGTATGAGGGAGTATGCCCTCAAATTTAATCAACTTCAAAGTATGCTCCTCATTTGGTGGCCGATCCTAGATTTAGGATGATAAATTTGTGATGGGGCTCTCCGACTTAGTGAGTGAAGAATGCTGGTCTGCCATGCTAATTAGTGACATGGACTTGTCTCGGTTGATGACACATGCCGAGCAAATGAAGAAGCAAAGTTGAGGAAGAGAAGGGAGCATGAGGCCAAGAGGACCCAATTTGAGGGCAAATTCCAAAAGGGTACTAGACTTCATCAAGATCACGGGTCTCATCATGCTACTAATACAGGGTTTGCCAATGACCTACCTAGGCCCCAAGGTGTTGGTGGTGTGGCTCCTAATGGTGGGTGTCCTAAATATGGACGGGGCCATAGGGGCCCATGTTTGAAGGGGTTCTAATGCATGCTATGAATGTGGGAAGCTTGGTCACAAGAAGATGGATTGTCTAAGAAACCATGGCAAAGGTCGGGGTACAAATGCGGTTCCATTGAATAGAGGTGGTCTTCAAGGTGCTTCCCCAAGGCACAATCGATTTTATGTTATTCATGGAAGGCAAAGGGTTGGTGAGGTTCCCTATGTTGTTACAGGTATGTTGAAAATCTTTGACTTTGACATATATAATTTGATTGATCCGGGTGTCACTCTTTCCTTTGTTACCCTTTTGTTGCTAAAAGGTTCCATGTTTTCCCCGAGTTGTTGCATGAGTCATATGAAGTATCTACTCCTATTGGTGCCTCTATTGTTGCTAGGAAAGTTTATAGAAGTTGTCCTATTTGCATTTTGCCTAAGTTGATGCCTTGTGACCTTGTTGAATTAGACATGGTAGATTTTGATGTCATTCTGGGGATGAATCAGTTGTGTGCCTATTATGCTTCTATTGATTGTAGAACCCGTAGGGTCAAGTTTCACTTCCCAAAATAACTCGTCCTTGAGTAGGAGATTCATGATGTGGTGGTAAATAGTATGTTCATCTCTTGCATTACAGCCCGTAAGCTGATCTCTAAGGGGTGTTTGTATCATCTTATGAAGGTTAAAGATGTGCAGTCCAAAGTCCCTTCTATAGAGTCAGTTCCGGTTGTAAATGAGTTTCTTGTTGTCTTCCCAAATGACCTTCCCGGTGTCCCTCGCAAAAAGGAGATAGATTTTGGTATAGATCTCCTTTTCGATACTCAACCCATCTCCATTCCCCCTTACCGTATGGCCCCGACAGAGTTGAAGGAGTTAAAGGATCAATTGAAAGATTTGTTGGAGAAAAGATTTATTAGGCCTAGTCAATCACCTTAAGGTGCACCGATGTTGGTTGTAAAGAAGAAGGATGGGTCACTTAGAATGTGCATTGACTACCGACAACTCAATAGAGTCATTATAAAGAATAGGTATGCTCGTCCAAGGATTGATGACTTGTTTGACCAATTGCAAGGGGCTAGCTTTTTCTCTAAGATTGATCTTCAGTCCAGGTATCATCAAGTGAGGGTGAGGGAGTGTGATATTCCAAAGACGACCTTCCGAACTAGATACAGGCATTATGAATTTGTGGTGATGTCTTTTGAGTTGACTAATGCACCGACCATCTTCATGGACCTAATGAATAGGGTCTTCAAGCCCTACCTTTATTCATTTGTTGTGGTCATCATTGATGATATTTTGATCTATTCACATACTAGGGAGGACCATATGGGTCATTTGAGGTTTGTGTTGCAAAGGTTGAGGGAGGAGAAATTGTATGTTAAATATGAAAAAAGTGTGAATTTTGGTTGAAGGAGGTTGCATTCTTGGGTCATGTGGTGTCCGGGAATGGTATTAAGGTGGATCTTAAGAAGACCAATGTGATTAGAAATTAGCCTAAACCATTGACCCTGTCGGACATTAGGACTTTCTTGGATCTTGTGGGTTACTATAGAAGGTTTATGAATGGGTTCTCATCCATTGCTTCTCCTATGACAAAATTGACTCAAAAGAAGGTTAAGTTTGTATGGACCGATGGGTGTGAGAGAAGCTTCCAGACATTGAAAGATAAGCTTGTGTCCGCTCCTATGTTGTCACTACCAGATGGGCTTGAGGGATTTGTTGTGTATTGTGATTCTTCTAGAGTGGGTTTGGGTTGTGTGCTAATGCAAAATGGTAAGGTCATAGCCTATGCTTCTAAGCAACTCAAGGTGCGTGAAAAGAACTACCCTACCCATGATTTGAGTTGTCCACCGTGGTGTTTGCATTAAAGATTTGGCGTCATTATTTGTATGGGGTGCATGTTGATGTGTTCAACGATCATAAGAGCCTCCAATATGTCTTCACTCAAAAAGATCTCAACTTGAGACAAGGAAGGTGGCTAGAACTTCTTAAGGACAATGACGTGAGTGTGCATTACCATCCCGGGAAGGCAAATGTTGTGGTGGATGCTTTGAGTCGGGTGTCTTTTGGTAGCCTAGCTCATGTTGATGGTGGTGATAGGGAGATGGCTAGGGAGGTGTATTGATTAGCTAGATTGGGTGTTAGGTTGGAAGAAGTAGGTAATGGTGTGGTTGTTGTTGATGGTTCCAAATCTTCTTTTGTTGATGAAGTGATAGCAAAACAAGATCTTGGCTCCTCCTTGCTTGAATTGAAGGCCTTGGTGAAACAGGGCAAAGTAGATGTTTACTCCCAAGGGGGAGATGGGGCCCTTAGGTACCAAGGTAGGTTGTGTGTGCCTTGTGTTAATGGTTTGAGGGAGAAAAATCCTTGATGAGGCCCATAATTCTTCTTATTCTGTCCACCCTGGTTCCACCAAAATGTATAGGGATTTGAGAGATGTGTATTGGTGGGGAGGCATGAAGAGGGACATTGCCAAATTTGTTTCCAGTTGCCATAGTTGTTAACAAGTCAAAGCCGAACATCAAAGGTCGGGTGGCCTAACCCAAGACATAGAGATTCCTACTTGGAAGTGGGAGGTGATTAATATGGATTTTGTGGTTAGGTTGCCCAAGACTACAAGAGGTTTTGAGTCCATTTGGGTTTTGGTTGATGGGATGACAAAATCAGCTCACTTTTGATGGTAAAAACTACATATGGGGCTGAAGAGTATGCAAGGTTGTACATCCATGAGTTAGTGATGTTGCATGGGATTCCTTTTTCCATCATATCGGATCGCGGCGTACAATTCACTTCACACTTTTGGAGGTCTTTTCAAAGGGGTCTTGGTACAAAAGTTCACCTTAGTATGGCCTTCCACTCTCAAATGGATGGCCAAGCTGAAAGGACAATTCAAACCCTTGAGGATATGCTTAGGGAATGTGTATTGGAGTTGAGGGGTAGTTGGGATGATCATCTTCTTTTGATCGAGTTTGCATATAACAATAGCTATCATTCTAGCATCGGTTGGCTCCTTTAGAGGCTCTTTATGGGAGGCATTGTAGATCACTAGTGGGTTGGTTTGAAGTTGGAGGGGTGGTTTTTTGGGACTGAATCTGGTTATGGAGGCTCTTGAGAAGGTTAGGATGATTAGGGAGAGGTTGAAAATAGCCCAAAGTCGTCAAAAATCCTATGCCGATGTGAGAAGAAGAGACCATGAGTTCATAGTGGGTGATTGGGTCTATTTGAAAGTTTCTCCAATGAACGGTGTAGTTCGTTTTGGTAAAAAGGGGAAGTTGAGTCCAAGATATGTTGGTCCTTATGAGGTGATGAAGAGGTTTGGCAAGATAGCTTATGAGTTGAAGTTCCCTAGTGAAATGAATTTGGTTCATCCGGTGTTCCATGTCTCCATATTGAGAAAATGTGTTGGTGATCCTAATGTTATTGTGCCTCTTGATGTCGTTGGGTTGTTGAGGATAACTTGACTTATGAGGAGGTTGCGGTTCGGATTTTGGATAGGCAAGAGAAGAGAATGAGGAACTAGGAGGTGACATCCGTTAAGGACCTTTAGAGGAACCAACAAGTCGAAAGTCCTACATGGGAGGCCAAAGCGGACATTCAAAAGCGGTATCCTTATCTTTTCCACTTCATTCAAGCCTAAGGTACTAATTCTAAGTCCCCTATGTGATTTCAAGTCTTAAATTTTGGCCTTAAGCCATTGCATACATTCATGTTTATATGGGCAAGGTTTTATGGTAATTTTGATGTTCATGTTGGGACTTTTGAAAATCATGTTTTAGATACATTTGTTGCATCCATGTTAGGTTAAAATCTTCATGGCTACCTTCCTTGTGTACGTTTCTTTGACATTCAGGGAAGAATGTTCCCAAGGGGGAGATACATGTAACTTTATGCTCTTATATATCCATGTTTCAAGCCTCATTTGGTTAGATTGGGAGTGTATTGGGTTCATGGGAGACTCTTAATACCTAAACGAGTTCAAGACATCCCTAAAAGTTGAGTTTTTGGTGATGGTTCATGCAAGGGTCAACTTTAAACTAGCATAACTTTTAGAAAATTTGGAACTGGGTGGCCCACGACATGTTAAATGAAATCACTTTGAGTTAGTTTTGCAACGCACTTCTTTTCACCTCATTCCGAGTTTGGATGAAGGAGCTATGATCGTTTTCGTGAGGCCCTGCCGTACAGTGTTGTCACATGGGCAGCTTAACGGCCAGTGTGCCCTTGGACAGGCCATCTGGGTCACTTGGGGTTGGAAAGGGCCATTATTGTCCTAATGAAGGTGACACGGTCAGTGGCACGGGCAGTATGGCTTGCCACTGACCGTGTGGAGGGGTCACAAGGTGTGTCAAGGAGGCTTGTTGGGCATGGGAAAAATGTGGCTAAGGGTGGTGCCACGGGCACCATTGATGGGCCGTTTGAAGGGGGATGGATCATGTGGCCTGGGCATGAGGTAGCCTGGCCTCATTTTTGCAACCAAGTGTGGTGCAACGGACCATCAAACAGGCAGTGAAGCATGACATGGCCCGTGAGGTGGTCTGTCAAAGTGACGAGACGTCAATTTTTCCAAGTTTTCCCAACTTCCACTTTTTTCTCTAAGGCACTTCATATGGGCACTCCACATGACCCGTGGAGTGCCACACGGCCAGTCAAGTCTCCAGAGAGACGACCTTTTGCCAATTTTTCCATCCGTTCACTAATGGCATCTTCATAAATTTTACTTACTCTAATGCCATTTTTAGACTTCCAGTGCTATCTTAACCTTCCTAAAAGGCCTAAACACTATTCCAAAAGATCAAACTCATTACTCTCATCTCAAATACACTCTCAATTCTCTCAAGAGCCTCCACCAAGTCCCCAATACCAATTTCAAGGAGACCTAAGAACAAGTTTGGATTCCAAGACCCACTTCTAAGCTTCCATTCTTTCTCAACTCAATTTCAAGGAACTTAAAGTGTAAGGTATGTGGGTTTCTTTCATGGGTTCCTTTCACCCATGATACCTAAGCTTCCTTTTACTCAAATTGCATGATTTAAAGTTAATTTACAAATGGGTCTTACTTATTATGAAATTCACTGCGCACTATGTTAAAGCTGTGTGAAATTGTGATTGTTTTGCTATATTTTGAGCTATAAATCTTTGATCTATTGTAAGATTTGAGGAGGGTTTTTATTTATGTTGCTTGAGGGTGTTGCAAGGTATCGATTGGTGGTTTTACAATGGATTTTCTTGCATGATTTCATCTCTATATTTCATGGTTTTATTCTAGCATCACACACCCTCTAAGTGTTTGATAAAATGTCCAGATGTGGTTTCTTGAGGAGTTGAAGGTCCAAAGCATGAGATATGATATGATTGACTATATGATGATGAAATGAGCTTATGTATATGATATACTCTACATAAAGTATTGCATTAGACCATGCTCGATCCGGGTAACCTAGTTGAGGGGTTAATATCTAAAACACTAGGGTGGTAGGTGAGATTGCCACTAACCTAGATGAGGGGTTTGTACCTCACACACTAGGGTGATGGGTGAAATCATAACTAACCAACCAAGGGGTTTGTACTTTGGAAATCTAGCTTGGTCTCTTCTACACATATGATATCCTATATGAGCATGAGTTACTTAAGCATGTTTTCCTTATGCATTGATCATACATGTCATATTGATATATTATGCCTATTGTTTATTGTATGCATTTTGATTATGATGCCTATCTCTTGTCGCATTGCATCCTACATACTTATTACATTCAAACATACTAATGCATACTCTTGCTACATGATATCACCATGTAGGAATCGGTGCCCAAGTTGATCATCCTCCTCCTCCACTTGGCTAGTTCGATACTACTCAAGCTAATTGGTAAGTCCTCCACTTCGGGGACTTTAGTCTATGTTGTTCATATTATGTATTGATACGTTCTTCTTTATGTTCTATTTTGACTATGAGGGTGAGCCCGGTTGCTTTGTCTTGGCCCCCGCTCTTATCTATGTATTAGAGGTGTTTATTGGACATATTATGTATCTATGATATGAGCTTGATCTTTGTCTATTGTTTATAATGTTATGCAAGCTTTCCCCTTAGCCCCTTTGCCCTATTATTACGCCTTATGTCTTTTGTATGGTTCTGCGACCAATGATGTGCAATGATAAGTTAACAGGCTTGTTTGGGGTTCCTTCGGGTTCCTCATTTGCCATGTCACGTCTAGGCCCTAGGCTTGGGTCGTGACATGGAGTTGTTGATCACTTGATTGGTGGATCCTTTTTCTTCAAGGGATATCCACTTGTGTTTGTCTTTAGTCATGGTTTTACTTTCTTATGCTTAGGGAGATCTAGGTCTTGTCCTATGCCCCCATCTAGACTAGTAGAGGCATGTTAAACAAATTATGCGAGATACTATTGTTTATGCGAGCATTGACTTATTTCTTTTCTATTACCTAGACTTTCATGGTTTAAGACATTACTTACGCTTTGATTCATGTCATTGATACTTCTTCATACCTTATTTATGTTTTACATGCTAAGAGCGTTGGTTGGAGAGCTTTGAGGTTTCAATCATTGTTTCATGTCTAGAGCCTAGTTTGGATCACGACATCAGCGCTAGTTGACCATCAGTGCTTGAACATTTTCCTTCAAGTCATCCAACGAGGAAATTGTTCGTTTCTAATGTGCTTTAGTGAATTTTAAGCTCCAGATCTTTCTAACTTTGCTTTTCTAAGAAATATCTACTTACTTGAGAACTAGGACTCAAAACTCCTCTAATTAGCATTAAAACATAGTAATAATTCGGTCAAATAGGTTGTTAAAATACCAACTCATCAATGGGTAAGTTGCAAAGTTGAGGTTCGAGGAGATTTTGTTGATTAAGGTTTAGTGGAAGCGTCATCCAATCTTGGGGGCTACTTGGGAGGCCGAGCTTGACATGCAGACCAAATATCCTCACCCTTTTTAGCCTTAGGATACTTCATTTTCCTTAACTTTTGAGGAAGAAAATTCTTTTACTAGTGGATATTGTAATGACACTTATGGTCATTTTCGTATTTTTGTGTTTTTTACTCTTTTGCTTCTATGCTAGAGCGACTTACAGATTTACAAAGGTTAGAATAGAATGACGATAACACTTAGCCGAAGGACCTTAACTATATAGAATTTAGAAGTTATACAGTGGTTGACAAATAGAGGATGAATACATGAAAGATCAACAGAGAGGACATATATGCCAAAATTCAACTTGATCGGCAAAAATAGAGATTGAAGAATGGAAATCGAGGAGGAAGAAGAGGAAAGTGAGGCGTCCAAAAAACTTCCACAGACATCCAGACTTGGGCTTATATCGTTGTTGTAGCTTAGTTAGGTTTTTCATTTAGACCTGTTCAAATAGTTGAATTGGTCTTTTTATTAAACTGTTTTTGAGTTGGTCTTTTTGTTAAATTATTTTACTTTTTCAATTAAACAAAAGAGCTCAAATGGTCAAACTTCAGTTTTAAAAAAGTGATAAATGTATCTCCAGGCAAAGAAAATTGAGTTGTTTAAACCCACAAAGACATGAATATATCAATGCAAAGACCATGACAAGTTCTCAAAAGTTCTATTGGAAATTAGTTTTACAAGATGGTAGATACTAGTTATTAATGCGAACACAAATCTCTCTTGTCTACAAGTATCGTCTTTTGAAGTTTTATTAATCACTCGTTAAAAGATAAATTGAGAGATTTCGTCTTTTTGATAGTAATTCTGTAGCTCTGCTCTAGAGACTGCATAAGATGCACCAAGAACAATGTTGTTGCAATAAAACCTTTCATTTTGCAGCAAAAGAAGTCCGGGGATTTGGGCCAAGGGAGGGGATAATAACTAGGGGTGTCAAATAGGGGGATTGAGTTGAAATTAAGAATATTAAAATAAGTTGAAATGTATGTTGAGTTGAGTTATGACCCATCCAAATTTACTTTGAGCTCAAATAGGTTAAAATTCGAGTTGCGTTACGATCCACCCAATTTGACTCGTTCAATTTCAATAATTTTAACATATTATTATTTACATTTTATAGCAACAATTTGATTGAATATTATTATTTACTTATTGTAACAAGAATTTGAATTTCAACTTAAGAAAATAAAAATAAAAAGTTATAAATAAATGGATAGATCATAGAAAATATAAAATAAATAGAAAATATGCATTACATCAATGTAAGTACAGAGCCTTAGAACAGATTGAAATCGACGGTTCAATTGAAGATTCTTTCAAAATGGTTAAAGTTTGAACTAGTTGAGATTTAACTCAATTCAAATTATCTCGAACCCAACCCACAAAACTTTAGATGGCTTGCTTATATTTTGACAACCTAAATAATAAGCAACAAAGACGAGCAATACAATCTGGCATAAAACAGCACGATGAAGTAATCTTAACTTGTGTCTCCCCTGAAAACCAAAATAAATAGGTAGTGTCAGATTAACAAAGCACTAGTAACGACAGGCTGCGGTTCAACAGTTGAATCTGGGTGTTTATTCAAGGAAACAATATCACTGTTCCACGGATAATCTTGCCTTTTCCTTGGAAAATTATGTAGCTATTGATGGTAGCAGAAGCCCAGACGCAGCAGAAGTACTATTACCTAGCTTCAAAGCTCCAATAAAAAACGTATACACTCATTGGCAAACTCATGAGGTCACAAACTGAATTTTGGTTCATTTCACTTCAACAGCAACAACACATAAACCGTCCATCCAGCAGCAGAATATAAAAGACCACCACAACCATTCAGTAAACCTATTCTTTTAGATTAATAACTTCTTTTGGTAAAATTAAATAGTATGCCAGAGTCCATCTCCATTGAACCAGATTCTGATGTTTATTGTGCATTTAATAAATGAACAAGGTACACACTCACTTCCAAGTCAAGAAACATTTCACCGCAGGGGTTGCTGGTTGTAATGGTTCTTTTCCTTTTTCTTTGCAGCAGCTAGCCTTGCACTCCTTGCTGCAGCCTCACTGGCCGCAGCTTTGGCAGCAGCATCTACCTCCTTGCTTGATTTTTTCTTCTTAAGAGATGCCATTTTCTTTATCTTGTCTTTCGCAGCAACAGTAGGTGCATCTTCTCCCTTGTCAGTTGCCACTGTTTCATTGATCCCATTTCCAAGCTCAACACCATTGGACTGATCACGTTGCTCTTTAGACTCCTTTGATGATTTATCTTTCTTCTTCTTCTTCTTTGCACTCTTGCTCTCCCCAGGACCGTTATCATCCTTCTTAGCAATCTCTCCATTGAGTTTTTCCACCTTATCCTGTGAAGCACCTGCAAGTGGAATAAAGCACCAAGTCACTTTGGAATAGTCCATACATAACCCAAACTTGTTAGGAAAACAGTGAGAGACACATACCACATTACCAATTCCAATCCAAAATGTAACATAAGGATAGGTGAGTAACCACCATATTGGTGTTCCGCATATTTGTAAAAATGTCACAAAATGACCACTTACCAATTACCAAATAAACATACAACTTTCAAGGCTCACCAGAAGAAACATGCTTTGATTGAGGGGGTAAAACGCAACAACGAGAGAAGGAGAAAGAATAAATGCCAGAAGACATAATACAGCATCTTTGCAGAGGCGCCAAACTGTTCAAATGTTCTGTGGATGGTGATTTTCCTTGAAATTTTCATGGCAACTCCATGGTTGTTTGTGGGGCAGCAGGGATTTGTTAAAAAGAAAGGAAAGAAAAAGTAAAATTAAAGGAACAGAAAAGAGCCAAAACTACCCCTGTATTTTCCACCAAGGAACACTTTTGACCTCCTCTAATAATTGGGTTGCTTTAGAAAAAGATAATATATATATAAATATATATTTGAAAAACGTTATCTTTGTAATGTTGACACATGGCAGAAAATTTTGAACTTTTGTTTTCTTAATAGTTCCGTTAACTGAAAAATGGTGCCCTTTTGATACTACCGATGTCATAAAACTGCCCAACTTCTAACCGAGGGTAAACGTGCTCCTCGGTGAGAAGTTCTAGGGCAATTTTGGCCCTTTTCCTTTAATTTAGAGCCTGCTTGGGCTGGCTTTTGGCTTATAAGTTTAGATCTCTAGCTTATGCCTTTTGGCTTATTTTTGTAGTTTTGCCTTAGAAATAGTGCTTATAAGCGCTTTTTAACTTTACCTGAACATTTCAAAACTGCTTAAAAGAAGCCAATCCAAACGGGCACTTATTCTAAGCAACTAGCGCAAGATCCACTTTAGGGGGAACATGAGTTGAGTCATTTGAAATGTATACTAGTTCTTCTTACTTTTGATAGATATTTCACGCATTCGGGATTATATCAGTTCTTACTTTTGATAGATATTTCACTATAACAACTTAAGATGCAGGAAGAGGACAAGGAAGTACAATGAATACAAATTAGAAGTTCTACAATAGAAGAAATATGCCTGCAGTTAGCAAACATATCTTGTATTTTTCACGGAGCAAGAAATTTTTAAGAATTTCTCATGTAAAATTGTCCAACGATTTCACCTCCATCCCTTTGGGTCGGAGAAGGAAAATTTTAGTTGAAATTATAAGCAAATTACCTTGTGAATTATTATTGCTCTCAGCTTTGTTTAATCCAAATTCAGCAAGCACAGCTTCAAGCTCAGCAAGTTCCTTTTTCTTAAGTTCCTTCTTAGAAAGCTGCCTTTCCGACTCTTTGGGTGCCACATTTTCAGCAGGCTTCTTAACAATTGGCTCTTTTTCCTCTGGTAAATCAGGTTCCTGCTCATGATCTTCCTCATTATCATCATCAGCTTCATCAAGCCCTTCTTCTTCGCTTTCACTTTCCTGATATTAACAGATTACAAGACTTAATGCAGATAAGCTGCTGAACAAGTGTAACAATAGAATGTAAGAAAAACCTACATTTTTAAGACGCTATAATATGATCACCAACAAATAAAAAGTTTTTCCTTTTAGATAGAGGGCAATAGCATATAGGGGGAAAAATTATATTCCCTCTGTCCCATTTTATGTGGCACCAAACTTTCCTTTTTAGTCCATCCTAAAAAGAATGTCACATTATTATAACTAGAAACATTTTAATTTTAAAATTCTCCTACTACCCTTGGTAAAACGATTTACAACTACATAAATATCTAAGGATTGTTTTAGACCACAAGTTTCAAAGGTTTTCCTTTTTTCTTAAACGCCGTGCAAAGTCAAATAGTGCCACATAAAACGGGACGGAGGGAATATTATACCAAACTAGTTGTAGTTGCAACCTCTTCATCACAAAGTAAACAAGAAATAAAATTGGTTTTGTGAAGCAACTTTAAAACCAAGCATAGCCATCTTCAACCAGACATCAGGGAATAAATTTCAGTAAAAGCAAACAGTATCTAGCTATTGATAATCTTTCATGTCAATATGGAAATCACGAACCACTGGCAACATGAAAGAAAAAGGCAAGAATAAGAAGTTTCTTCTTGGTAATACAAAAGAAAGTTTAGCGTGGAAAAAGGAGCAAGAAAGAATGGAAGGCACAGGGAAAAAGCTTAAGGACAAAGAATCGAGAAGACAAAATCATTAAAAAATTTTGGCCCATGTGCTTTTCATTATTAGTCACTCTTTCGTTCCCTTCCCTTTCCTTTCCTTTTGTCATATCTAATTTATTATGCTTATGGGTTTTTGAGACGAGGGTTCTCACAAAAAGCCTCTCTACTTCTATGAGGTAGTGGTAAGGTTCTCCATACATTCTACCCTCCCCAGACACCACTTGTTTGGGATTCCACTGGGTATGTTGTTGTTGTTGTTGTTGACAAGATTAGAGTAAGCTTTAGAAATTAAGTTGAACAGCTTTTCAGCCCAACACCACCACCTAATGTCTTATAAATTAAGGTCATCGAATGCACAGCAACAGAAAAGAAGCTAAAGAATCAAGAAGGCAGAGATCATTAAAAAATTTAGGCCCACAACAAGACTAGTGTAAGCCCTAGAAATTAAGTTGAACAGCTTCTCAGCCCAACACCACCACCTAATGTCATAAGCATTAAAGTCATCTCTTAAAGAGCCTGAGGTACATTCATTTGTTCTCGGGTATAAATCCTGTTAGCAAAATACCCCAAGACAGAGAGGAAGCCTGTAATTGTACATAAAATCCAACTTTGCTTTTCTTCAAAGGTAGCTGTTGCACGCATCTGGATTCGACCAGGTACATGCTACCTCCTGCAGCCCAGATACCAGGTGAGTGTGCCACCAAGGCTCAGGTAGGCACGAAGAACTCACAAAATTTTCTTCCTATGTTGGATTAAACCTTGATCTCCAAGGATTGCACCCACATCACCAACCATTAGTTCAATAACCTTGGGTGCCAAGACATCCAGCTTATACTAATGAGCATATTTTATATGGGTAACTTGTATGGAAATGAACACTAGATTTGTTTTTCTTAAGGGCATCAGATATCAACCATGTAATCCAAAAGATCATGGATGCTACATTGAAATGAGGAAAATGCTATTGATATCAGCACCATATAGGGAGGTTGTGTACATTACACCCCCTTGGGTATAGTCCTAAGTCCTCTTCTGGACCCTGAACACTGCATGCTTCATGCACCATATTGTCCCTTTTTATCAAAACCATAGAGTGAAAACAATCCAAACCACTGGGTTTATTGCTTTCCAAGTCGAGATAACAATAAGTTAGTGTTCAAATAGTACTAGTACATGATAGATTTATGTAACTGGTGTATAATAAAAACAACAATTGGACTTGAAATCTTCTTCAGCTAATGTCATGCTATCACCATACCATACTTAACATAGTACAGCCCCTGTTGTCCAACATCTTCTTCTAGTTGTTATCATGTGATAAATTTGTAGGAGGAAACTGTCATCTTAACCGACCAGGTAAGTCCTAATAGTTTGGATAAGCAGCTAAAGAATCTAACCTTATTAAAATTGAACTGATGGCGAATCCAGAACACAAAAATATAGGTGCAACATCTAATACAGATAAAATTGACAGAAGACTGCATAATATTAAGCTAAAATGGGTGTTTGTATTGGCTTGTTTTAAGTGGATTTTGGCGGTTAAGCTTTTTTTTTTTTTTTTTAAAGTTTTGAAAGTGCTTGACAAATAAATAAAGTGCTAGGTGTCCCCAACTTTCAACTAAAAGCTAGGTGTCCCCAACTTTCAATCAAGGCTAAAAATTTTTTAAATCAAAACCCAAAAGCTAGGTGTCCCCAACTTTCAACTTATAAGCCACTTCAAAAAACTCAATTCAAACACCCCCTAAGTCACATAATTGTGTACAAGATAAATTATGCACAAAAAACAAATGCAGTAACAGGCATTAAGTGTCCCAAGGACAATTAGCACAAAATAAACAAACTAAGATACAAAAGAAAACTAAAATATAAGAGAAATAAAATTAACTACACTCAGCCACATAACCACTGCAATCTAAGCAAGCCACTGCAATCTAAGCAAGCAAACATATCTTCACCAAACAAAAGAGATAATGAGTCGAGAAAACACATTATCCTTGGCATGATACTGTGATTCCAATTGACCTTACTGAACAGAGAAATACTGTTACACTGCTAATGTACCCTCTCAAAAGCCATTTGACGCACAAACATTTTTTACACAATGCTTTTTTATTGCTTATACACACACACAAAATGTTTAAGCCACATATATAGAGACAAACAAATGTCACACACACAGACACACACAACATATCATGACCATGCGGACAAATTAGCTAGGTCAAGTGAACTCATCTACCAGCATAGAATTACCAACACCCCTTTATAACTCTAAAGTAAGAAAAAACACTAACATGAACGTATCTAGCAATCATTCATAAAGCAACAAAAAGCAGTGTCCAAAATTCAAGAACTTTCATGAATGCTAAGTAGAAATATCAAATAATTCACACCTCCACTGGAGTTACAATTTCCTTTGCCTTGTGATGTTGTTCATTAGCAGTATCAGCTCCCCAAACAGCCTGAGGGGGAGCTGTTGTAGCGTAATAATCATCATCATCCTCATCATCAACATCTGCCCAGGATTTCACAGTTAATGGCGCTGGGGCCCAGAAAACAGGCTCAGGATCCTTGTCTGACTGCTTGACATTTTTCGAAGCTGAACCCGCAGTGGTCTTGCCCTTAGCATCCTTATCAGACTTCTTCTTTTTCCTTAGGGTTCCAAGCGCAGCGAAAACGTTATTGTTGCTTATCACCAACTGTTCATCCTTCCTGTTTCCACCTCCCACCATTGTTTTTCTCAGTAAAACACAAATCCCACTTAAAAGAAGCAAAACCCAAAAACTTTTGTCAAATGGCCTGAATTTACACAAAATCGAGATTTTCTAAAACAGATAAGATGGATAAATTTGAGATAAGACCCAGGAGAAAGAAACCGATTTAACAGTAATGGTTTTCGGTGAAAGGAGAAGATGATGGATCGTGAGGAAAATGACAAGGAGATTTGCAACAGAAATTTATAGGGATGGTTCCGTTCGCTGTTAAATTAATTTAGGGTTTGTATGAGCGTCTGTGGTTGAGCCAGATAAGAGACGCAAGGATTTTACAATCGCAGTGGAAACATAAACATACCCTCTTTTATCCTTAAGTAAATTATAGTTAATTCGATTAATATAATAATACTTACCCTCCAACTACACCAACCAAATATATACTCGGATTTAGTATTTTTCAAAAAATAAAAATAAAAACTATAATTTGCGCATAAAAATAATTGGAAGTTATTCTATTAAAAATTATCTTTTCACTAATTATTTTTTTGAAATAAATATAATAATAAAGCAAGAAAAATAGTGTTGCGGAGAACCATAGAGATTATCCTTAATTAATTATAGTTAATTCGATTAATATAATAATACTTCCCCTCCAACTACACCAACCAAATATATACTCAGATTTTAGTATTTTTCAAAAAAAAAAAAAAACTATAATTTGTGCATAAAAATAATTGGAAGGTATTCTATTAAAAATTATTATTTCACTAGTTTTTTTTTTGTAATAAATATAATAATAAAGCAAGAAAAATAATGTTGCGGAGAAAGGTAGAGAGAAGCCAGAAAGTTTATTATTTATTTTAAGTGGTAGAATACGATCATCACTTTTCTTCAAAGAAACAAATAGAATTTCATAATAGTATATAAAATATACTTATAATACTCCCCATTTAGATGTATATTCGATATATAATATATCTCATTAAAATTTCACTATAAAAGTATCATAATCCAAGTAAGGCCCTAGACGTGACATGATGATTAGAATTTCAAATGATTCCAACCAAATCTTTGAACATACATAAACCAAGAAGAAATATAAAAGGCATATAAAAATGAGGAAATATAGCCAAAGAGTCTAACAATCACAACATAAATTAGAAATAAATACGACGACAACATAGACTCCAATGCTGCAATTGTCACGATCCAAGTTAGGCCTTAAGTGTGGCATGGCAACTAGGAGTCCCGAAGAAGTCTCAATCAAGCCTCTTAAGATATTATTATAATACCCCACAAGTTGTAAGATCGGATAAAGGCTAAAAATTTCATTTCGAGAGAAATATTGTAAGTATTCGGGCCTCATAAGGATGAAACAAGGTTAGACATGGTTTTCAAGGTACGTTTAATTGGGGCTAGTCCTTTAACCTCATAAATCAATCATAAGTTTTTCATGTCATATGACTCCACAATATTTTGCCTCTTATTTGTTCGCTCAAAACGTTTCCCAAAGCCTCTTTTCAAGCTTTAATAGGAGGACTTCCATGTAACCTTAAAGCTCAAGCTAAATCTACTTTCAAGCCTTCAATCCAAGTTTATTTATTTGGTTTAGGGTGATCATCGGTCTCGTACATCAAGCCAAGTTCAAATGCATTCCATTGGCTAAGTTTTTCATATGAATCGATAGAAGAGTCAAATTTAAATGGTCATATTTCCTTTCACAAAAAGAAATGGGTGGCCTACAACCTACCAAATTAAAGTTCTTTGAATTAGCTTTCCAACACATCTGTTTTTACCTAATTTCAAGCTTGGATCAAGAAGTTATGCTTGTTTTCGTAAAACTTATCTGGGTTGGGACTGTGCGCTTTCATGAACCGTGAAAAGCTTCATGACCTGTGAAATCACTGGTGATAAGTTCCAAATAAAATTCTAAGGCATGTTTTATTAAGGTATTTTTGATATTTTCGCCGAAGGCTTTTTAAGACCTTTAAACACCCTCCCCCCCCCCATCCTTACACTCCTTAACATCTCCTATAATAATTCTAACCTCTCATTCAACTTTACACTTACTTTATTCCACTACTCTCAAGACTTTTCTCCAAGTCGATCATTCAAAGGATTCAAGTAGGATTCACTTGGGGTTTCAATTTCAAACTAAATTCTTCCCAAATTCATCTTCCTAAGTAAGGTCTGTGTGATTGATTCATGGTCCCTTTCAACCATAAAGACCCCAGACTCTTTTACTCTTTGATTTATGAAGTTAAGCTTACTTTGAATGTGGGTCTTTTAAATTATTGTTTATTTGATTCAATTGAGAAATGAACTATGTTTAATTGGTGTTTTTAAAGTGATTTACGCCCTAATATGTTGAATTGCATTGATATTATGAAGGTTTGAATATGCATGTCTCTTTTAAATGCTGATTTAGGCATAGGTAATCAAGTATGATTTAAATGTGAATTTACTTATGGATTTACTTGAGTTTGATATTCTATTATTGATTTAAGTATGATTCTCTATTGTCCATGCTATTCTTTCATCATTCGTGGCATATGCATACATGAGCATTGCTTTTTTTAATGAATATAATGAAGTAGGTTATGACTCAATTATATTTATGAATATGAAATTTGATAAGGATATGGTTATGACAAGAATATGATCACATAATGTCTATGATATGGCTATTTGAGCAATTATGGGTGTGTTTACACCACGATGTACAAGTATGAATGAATTGTTCCTATGCATGAAAGTATGAAATGAAGTATGATTTGGCCTTTGAGCCCAAGCTTGTATGATTATGATATGATTTGGCTTTTTAGACCAAGAATGTATAATTTGAACTATGTTTTAGCATTTAAGCCTATGTATGCATGATTATGAGTTTTAAAAGACTTATACTCCTATTTCAAGCATGTGTATGTATATGTATTTTCGTGGGATAATGACTTAGCACCGAGAGAACCTTGAGATTGAGGCTTATTTCTTTAGTCGAGCCATGATCCGTTAGAGATGAATCTCATTGTCCTATAACTACGTGCCACCGTAAGTTAAAGGTTTCTCCATTAGATGAGGTTGAATCCTTAAAAGGGCCATCCGTTAGGTGAGGTTGACTCCTTAAAGGGATCACCCGTTAGATGAGGCTTGATTCCCTAGATGGACCACCCGTTTGTAGAGGCTTGGTCAATTATGTACCTTTAGTGGATCTGCTTAGGCATTATGGATGTTCACCTTGGCAAGTGACTCCCCTTTTCCTCCGGTATAGGGGTAACATTGGGATTCCATGTAATAGCTCACATGGTCTTACATGTAGGTTAAGGTCCCAACCCCTCGATGTTTACATATAAATTATGGGATTGATGCATCATGAATTTAAGGCATATTGTTATGATATTCTTTCTCATATAATTCTTTCTATATATGTATGTGCCCTTGTCATCTAACATTGAAATGCAGGTTACCATATTTATATGCATTGCATCCCGCATAATTAGTACATTTAAACATACTAACACATGCTCTTTGCCTACATGGTCTAACCATGAAGGGACCGAGACTATTTTCATGCACCTCTTGATGGCTAGCTCGTATTGTGAAAGTTGTTGCGGTGAGTCCTATCATCCTAGGACAAGCCACCTTCCATCGACCTATTATGTTGCTTCCGCATATGTTTTATTTATTTTGAGGGTGATCCCGAGACATGTCTTGGCCCCATCCTATTCTATGACTTAGAGGCATTGTTAGACAACATATAGACTCTTGTACGAATTTGTGCTATGTCTTGCTATTTGCTTATGGAGATTGTAATTATAACTATCTATTGAATATTAATGATATGATGATATGTTATGATGAGATGATAATTTGTGAAAAGTCCTAAGTGCTATTCTATCCCCATAGCGTGAGTCATACTTACCCGTCTTTTAGTTCTTATGTGTTGTGTGCTATGTGGATCATGCTAATCACTATCCCTATGACATCCCCATAGCGTGAATCCTACTTTTTCATACCTTAGAACTATGTATTTACTACTTCATTATGCACTTCCGAATGATGTGAATATGGATACTTTGAGGCTTGTTGGGGACTCTTGGGTTCCCATTCGCCATGTCACTCCTAGACGCTAGGTTTGAGTCGTGACAAACTTGGTATCAGAGCACTAGATTTATAAATGATCCTCAAAGTCCAACATGATTATCACGACCCAAGCCTAGGGCCTAGACTTGACACGGCGAATGAGAACCCGAATGGACCCTAAACAAGCCCCTTAGCATATCATACACACATCCTTTGTCACAGAAGCATAACAACAAGAAGAGATAGTAAAAAGGGAAAACGGGACTAAGGAAGTCTTTGATAGCATAAAACATGCAAGAGTCAAAGCTCAAAGCATAATTACATCATTGGTTCCAACAACACCTCTAAACATAGATTTGAGCGGGGGCCAAGTCACTTCCAAGGTTTACCCTCATAGTATCAAGAGTTCAACATGAACAGAAAATAAGTGACATGAGTAAGACAACTAATGTCCCCGAACTTGAGGACTTACCAAAGTTCTCCTTCCAAAATGACAAGACTAGCCTCGGGGAGGATGATCAAGAGGTGCTCCGGTTCATACATGGTAACATCATATAAGCATAGAGTATACGTTAGTATGTTCGAATGTACTAAGTATGTAGGATGTAATGCAACAAGACATAGGAAACATAATCAAGATGCATAAGTATAAGCAATAGATAAATATATAGAACATATTGCATGTGTAGGAAGAGACCATATCCATATAACCCAAGCAAGCTTTGCTTGAACTCCAAGGCATACCACCTTCTTGGAAAGTGATTGAGTTACATACCCCTCAACAAGGAAGTACACGCTTACCACCCCTGACAAGGCGATTGAGGTACATACCCCTCAACAAAGTATACGAGCTTACCACCCCCGACAAGGAGATTGAGGTATTTAACCCTCAACAAGGTAGTAATGGCTTACCACCCTCGACAAGGCGATTGAGGCTTGACACCCCCTCAACAAGGTGATTGGACTTAACACCCCCCAACAAGGTGTGGTCAACTTGCAACACCATTGGTACTTCTCATGAATTCAACACTTAAATACATTCTCTTAATCATCATAAAGTCACTTGACTCATAAGTCACGCAATAGATCATCAATAACTCAAGAATCTTGAGCAAGATATTTTATCAAACAGTTGTCGGGTATGTAATGCTAGTTCAAAACCATGCAATTCAAGAGTGAAATCAAGTGAGAAAATGTAAGGTAAATCAACCCACCAACTCATGGTAACACCCTCATGCAAGATACCTTGAAACCCTTCATCAAATCTCATAATAGATCATAGATTCATAGCTTAAAATATGCATAAAAGTCAACATTTTATAAAACCCCAACATAGTTTATAATCAAACTTCATAATAAGAGATACCCATAGATAATTCAACTTGAAAACATGCAATATACATAAAAGAAAGGTTGGGCACTATGGGTGAAAGGACCCAATGGTTGAAACCCACATAACACAAATTTGGGGTTTTCCTTGATGTTGATTTGAATGAGAACTTGAAGCATGAATGGAGTTCTTGAGATCTGGAAATGAGTTTGGGACACTTGAATTTGAATAAAATATTTAGCTAAGTGTTAGAGATGGTTTTGAGAATGTCTTGAGTGATATAGAATTGAAAAATTCTAAGTATAGGTGCTTTTATGCATAGGAGGGCATGGGGCCAAGACCCCAAGACCTTTGGGCTGAAACAGTTTTAAGTGAACAAAGTAACACTGATCCGCGCCTCTGGCACGTCACGGCCAGGGCGCGAATCGTCTCTAGAATCCACAAAATGAAATTTTCACTATGGTTGCTATAAATCCGAGTTCATACCCATTCCCCACTCAATTTTTGCCCCCTGATCATGAATATGAAGTCAGATTTTTGATATCACACATGGATTTTTAGATATATGAAAATTATAATTATGGGCATTTTCAAGGTACCTTTTCAGACGTTTTTGGGGCATTCTAATGATGCATTCAGTAGAGTCTTGTTCATGGATGTAAAGTGCACCATGCTTATGAGTGGGAGGCTATGATGGCATTTTAGGAATTGTCTCACTTTTTCTTTTCTAATGTCGTGCTATGGACCATGTCTTAAAACTTTCTAATTTTGATGATGTCCTTGATGCCTTATGGAAGATTCCTCCTTGAAGAGCTCCTCTACCAAGACAGGCCTAGATTGATAAGGACCAAGTAGCTCAAAAGCCAATGGGAGAGTTGATCACACATGATAATTTCTACACCGCTTTTGTCATCCTTGCCCAAGTGGTGACCAACTAGGCTAGGCAGGCTAATCCTCCTCCTCCTGCTCCCACACCAACTGCTAGAGTGAGAGATTTTACCTTGATGAATCCTTCGAAGTTTTATGGGTCCAAAGCCAATGAGAATGCTCAAGACTGTAGTGATGAGCTCTCTAAGGTGTTGATTATTATGGGGGTGACTTCAAAGGAGAAAGTTGAGCTAGATGTTTATCAATTGAAGGATGTTGCTCAAGTGTGGTATATCTAATGGTTGATCAAGAGGATATGTAGTGATGGGATTAATTGGGAAGAGTTCAAAATCACCTTTCTGGACCATTTCTTTCCTGTTGAACTTAGAGAGACCAAAAATGACAGAATTTATCAACCTCAAACAGGGTGATATAACTGTGAGGGACTATGCCCTCAAGTTCATAAAGCTTTTAAAGTATGCTCCTATGCTAGTGGTTGACCCTCGTGCAGGAATGCACAAGTTTATTTCGGGATCTCTGATTTGGTTGTGAAAGAATGTTGTACATCTATACTTATTAGGGAGATTGACATTTACAAACTTGTGACATATGTTGAACAAATTGAAGTAGAAAAGCTTAAGTCGGGTGCTAGGGTGGCTAAGAGTACTCGAGTTGAGGATAATTTGAGTAATGTTCTGGTACCATGTAACAAGAAGGAAAGACACCCATACGTAACTTGTCAAAAGTGCTAGAAGATGCATATGGGAGAGTGTAAGGCTGGTAGAGATGGTTGCTTTGAGTATGGGGAGGATGGGCACAAAAAGAGGGATTGTCTAGTAGCCACTAGGAGAGGAAGGAAGAGAGCTTGAGCTGCACTCACTGGTATGTATTAGATCCCTTAGATTATGGTAATGATGGGTAAAAGTTGATTTTGTGTTTATTGTACCAATTGATGTTAGAGCCTAGTGGGTGACTAATGTCACCCAAGCTACACCTCCTTTTTGAATGCTAAAGCGTTCGTTGTCAAGATATAACCTAAACGAGCTTAGGGTCAATCTCATAGGGAATAGGGCAGCCTTAGAGAAATTTCAAGCAGTTCGGATGGATTAACCTACTTATCTCCCCAAAAGGGGGGGGGGATTGTAAAACTATGAAAAGTAATCATAGACTAAGACAAGTGTGAGATCAGTATGAAGAGTAACTATGGTATTTTGTGCCACATGATTCCCTAACTTGCTATTACCAGATAATTAAATTCTTTTCCAGTGTGTAGCATGCAAAACGGTAAGTTAAGTTTACCAAACTCTTTGATCCAGGCGAGAGGCAAATTTCAATACGTGATTTGATCCATCCCCGCAGTGTATTACTAACCCTTACCTATTGTTCCAGTACAACCTTCCCTTGATTCAGTTTGGTTTATTAGACAAGAAACATTAATTGAATCCTGGTAACTAATCTCTTTTCCTATTTATTACTACCTTGATCTAGTCAGTAACACTAGGCGCGTTCTAATATTTGTCACCATTAAAAAGCATTTAAACCAAAGAGAATTAATTAATACATGCATGCCCACTCTCCAAGAATTATGAATTATCCGATTTTACCTTGTTAGTTCTTCATGGTTCCCACAACTGTAATTGTGGATTTAGCTACCGATTATCACTGTAGATGCAAGAATTATGATTTTGAATAGCATAATTGAGAAACCACACAATATAATTAAGAATAATAAATCCAAGCTCTTCACCAAGAATCACAAGATTGAATTAAGCACACAAAATAATGTTTCATAAATGTCTCACAATCACTCTCTGAAGTTCTGTACTGTACTTTTAAATATGAAAAATAACCTAAAGAAACTGCATTTATAGTATTTAAAATACAAAACCAAAATGAAATAGGAAAACTAGGTCAATAGGTTCTATGATCACTTCTACAGGTTGTATAAAGTTTTACAGCCCATAGTCGGGGCTTCATGGATTCCTTCAACAATTTTGGGGATGATTTTTACGAGACCTATCTATGGGCCGTATAATGTTCTACAACCCATAGAGGGTTTCATCAGATGACTTTTCAGCAACTCCCCACTTTCTGATCCTTAGGGTATGAACCAAGTCTACGACTCATAGAAACTTTTATGACTCGTCTGTATGTTCGTAGACTTAACTTCAAAAAATCACCTTTTATAGGATTTTGGTACGAGACCAACTTTATGGCCCGTAAAGGGTATCATATATCAACAATTTTTGTATCTTTTGCACACTTAGCAAAAGATCATGCCAACCCTAGGATCTTGCAAAACAAACATAAAAACACATCAGATCTACTAACATCGCTTTGAGAATACACAAAATTCCAAGTTTTAAGCATCAAAAGTGTTGTATTTTGACAACACATCAATATCCTCAACTTAAAATTGTTGTTTGTCCTCAAGCGACGGACTCGATCTATATAAGCAGTATAGTAACACACAAACCTCAATCTAATTACATACATCATATCAAACCCAAGCACTTTAAAAGCACATAAGATAGCTATCAAGCAAACCAATATAGATCAACATATATGACAGTGCAACTATGACAAGCAAGGCAATTATCAACAAGCAACACTCATTAAGTTAGTCTAATATCAACAACGCAATGCAAGTGCCCTCATAGAAACAAGTCCCATATCCCTCTCATAATGATATTTTCAGATTCAATGCTTTAGACTATGCAAAATCACTCACTCTCACAAAAGACATTCAAATACCATACTCAATACCATATACTTGCCCCTATACTCATGACTAGGACCTTTAACTACTTGGACTACGATCACTTTAGGACTTTATTGTCTTGTAACATAGGCTTAGGGGACTTTGGTATGACATTTTGGGAACATAGTGACTAAAGGCCCTCCTTGACACTATATTTTTCTACACTTTTGCCTTACTAGCATTGTCATTTTTTAACCTTATTCTCCCTTTTTCCCATTTCAGCTTTTCTAGGTGCCTTATTCTCAATTTTCAGGTTTTTACCTTTTGTTTTCATATCATTTTTCTTTTTAGCTTATTGATTAGGCATCAACTCATTTATCTTGCACCGAGAGCACAAATTTATCATTTTTCCATGTATCACTAGCTTTCTCCTCATTTTGTATTTACCCTTGGACCAGCCACCCTAAACTCAGGCTTTTGGCGTGAGTCGAGGTACATAATATCCAACATAGGAACCAGGGCCACTTTTGGTAGTCACCCTCAACTTAAGCTTTTTGCCTTAATCAAGGTGTACAATGTTCAAGGAAGGACCAGGGTCGATTTCAGGATTTTACATCTAACAAGGCTAGGCAACTTAGGTTTTTACAAAGAAAAGGTACATGCAAGGCTCAGACATTGGGGTCAAGTGATACATTACACATTTGGTTGGTTATTTAGGCTGTGGACTAATATGAACAACGACCTAAGATCCTTTCCTAACCAACCAACCTACAGTCTAAGTCAGAATAATAGGGCAAGTTCTGAATTCAAACACAATATGTGAATTTAGCAAAGAAAGCCCAGACACATGGCACTGCTTTTATTATCAACAAATACTCTCAGATCATGCTTATCATCACAATTTATCCTTACTTATCAGAACAAGCACTGCCAAATAATCAAACATGCATGGTTGCTATCAAGACTAACTAACAAAATTTTGGTGAGTATCATCTTTCACAAGAAATAAACATATGCCATAGATACCAGTACTATAAGCTACTGATACTACCTATAAATCCTAAACATGTCGGTTCAACAAAAATTAAATATCCTTGGGGAAAAAGTACACAAGCAAGAAAACCCCTAGGATTCAAAATTTGGGATAGTTTTTGGCCAAGGTTATTCAGACTTCACTGAAGCCTATAACTACCCACACCCCATCGAAAAAGACTTGCATTGTCCTCAATGCACAAAATAGAATAATAAAGCATGAGGGTCAAAAAGAACATACCTGGGCGCCTAAGCGCCAGTCTCTACCTTGGGTTGCCTCCTAAGCAGCGCCTGATTTATTATTGCGACATGACATAAACAACTTGGATACTCAGACTTTACCAAGTGTCCATGCTTCCACCGTTTTCACTTCTTCCACATTGCCAAGAAACAACATGACTCTTTGGCCATTCATTTTGAACTTTGCACCATTTTTCTTCTCTAACTCAATGGCCCCATGGTCGAAGACATGTGATACTCTAGAAGGTCCCGACCATCTGGACTTGAGTTTCCCAGGGAACAACTTTAGCCTGGAGTTATATAGCAGCACTGAGTCCCCTAGCGCAAATTAGCGATTCTCTATGCGTCAATCATGTTGCAGCTTTATCCTTTATTTATATAGCGCTGAGCTCTCATATGCCCTCAAATGAAATTCATCAAGCTCATTGAGTTGGCTCAGCCTAGAGTTCGCTGCATCATTCTATTCCAGATTCAACTTTTTTAATGCCCACATCGCCTTGTGCTCAAGCTCCACCGGTAAGTGACACAATTTACCAAAGATAAGTTGGTAAGGAGACATGCTTATAGGGGTATTAAATGTAGTTCGGTGTGCCCATAATGGCATCATCAAGCTTCTGTGACCAATCTATCCGATTTGCATTCACAGTCTTGGATAGAATCTGTTTGATATCTCTACTGGACACCTCCACTTGCCAGCCATCCTAGGGTGTCACTACTCGATGCTTTACTTCGTATTTTTAAAGTAGAGCTTTGAACAATCTGTTGAACAAATAAAAACCTTCACTACTAATGATTATCGCCGAGGGGTGCCAAACCTTGAAAAGATGTTTCTTTTTAGAAATGCGGTGATACTTTTGCCTTCATTGTTAGGGAGAGCGACTGCATCCACCCATTTTGATGCATAGTCCACAACCACTAAGACATAGTTGTTCCCATGCAGCTAACAAATGTATCCATGAAATCTATTCTTCACACATTGAATAATTCAATCACCATAATGGGATTTAGAAGGAGCTTGTGCTTGCAAACACCACCTTCTCTCTAGCATTTATCACATGCTTTGGCATAGTCGTGAGCATCTTGGTGGATGGTTGGTCAATAGTAGCCACACGAGAAGATTTTATGTGTTGTTTGGACTCCACTATGATGCCCACCTACTAGAGATGAGTGGCATGTCTCTAGGATACTCATCATCTTGACTTCAGGGATACAACAATGGATAATCCCATCTGCACTTATGCGAAACAAGTACGGATCATCCCAAAAGAACTTTCTCACATCAAACATGAACTTGTGACACTGGTGAGTATTCAAGTCTTGCGGCACAATATCACTAACCAAATAGTTTGCATAGATCGTAATCCATGATATCAAATCATGGGTTGTTGCAAACACTCTTTCATCAGGGAATGAATCATTAATCTCCAACCCATCATCGAACTTTGCCATAGCTCCATCTTCCAATCTGCAGAGGTGATCTGCAACCTGATTTTCGGTCCCCTTTCTGTCGATGGCATCAAAGCCAAACACTTGAAGAAGAAGTATCCATCAAATTAGTATCAATTTTTCATCCTTCTTCACCATCAAGTACCACAGTGCAGAGTGGTTAGTGTGAAGAACGACTTTGGTCTCCAGGAGAAGACCTGAATTTTTCGAACGCAAAGAGCACTGCAAGTAACTCATGTTCTGTGACAATGTAGTTCTTCTGGGATATATTTAGGGTTTTTTTGGTGTAGTATATGGGATGTAATATCTTCTCTTGGCATTGTCTCTACACTACACCAAGGAGACCCTACTTATATTACATATAATTTCAAAGGGCTTTGACCAGTCTAGAGCTATAATGATGGGAGCCGAAATCAACTTCTGCTTCAATCCTTCAAAGACTTTTAGGCATGCTTCATCAAACACAAACTTGGCATCCTTTTTGAGTAGTTTGCACAAGGGATGTGCAATTTTATAGAAGTCCTTTATAAAGCACTAGTAGAATCTCGCATGGCTTAGGAAGCTCCTCACACCCTTGACAGAGATGGGTGGGTGAAGCTTCTCAATCACCTCCACTTTAGCTCTATCAACCTCAATTCCTTTAATGGAGATTCTGTGCACCAACATAATGTGCTCCTTCACCATGAAGTGACACTTTTCCTAATTCAGCACCAGATGACATTCTTCACATCTTCTAAACATAGTATGTAAATGCTTCACGTAATCTTCTAACGAGTCACAAACCATACTAAAGTCATCCATGAAGACCTCGATAGTGTCCTCTACCATATCTGAAAAAAATGGACATCATGCATTTTTGGAATATTGCGGCACGTTGCACAACCCGAATGACATCGTCTTGAATGCAAAGGTACCATATGGGCATGTGAACATCATTTTTTCTTAATCCTCTAGAGCAATAAAGATCTGACTGTAGCTCGAGTAACCATCCAAAAATTAGTACCAACCCTTCCTACAAGCGATCAAGCCTTTGGTCCATGAACAACTTAAGGAAATGGTCCTTCATTGTTGATGCATTGAGCTTTCTGCAGTCCATGCACACCGTCTAGCCAGTGACTGGTCGTAAAACGCCCCAAAAATGTGCTTCAAAAATACTCATAATCATAATTTTCATATATCTCAAAATCCATGCGTGATATTTTCGACTTCATATTCTCGATCAGGGGGCAAAATTGGGAAATGGGTATAACCAAATTTTAGAGGACCTGTAGAAAAAAATAAATTTTGCTAATTTACGATTTCCAGAGAGCATCTACGACGCGCCAGGGGCGCGAAGTAGTAAAAACATGGCCTGGCGATAGGTCCGCGTCGCGCCAACGATGCGGACCAGTGTAAGTTTTCCTTGGTTTTTTTATCTTGGCCATGGGTATTGGGGTCATATTCCCATGCCTACTTATGCGTGAAAAGACCCATACTTAGCCATTTTCAACTCTATATCACTCAAAACCCTCACAAAAACCTCTCCAAGACTTAACCAAATATCTCATTCAAATTTCAAGGAATTTCAAGCTTAACCTTGGAACTCAAGGATTCTCTTCAAACTCTAAGTTCTCTTCAAGCCCATCTCAAGAAAACCCAAGTTTGAGGTATGTGGGTTTCATCCATTGGGTCCTTTCACCTGTAGAGCCCAATCTTCCTTTTTATGAATATTACATGTTTTCAAGTTGTATTACCTATGGGTATCTCTTATTATGAATTATGAGCATGAATTATGTTAGGATTTTATGAAATACTGATTGATTATGCATGGCTATCTATTTCAAGCTTATACTATGATTTGATAATATCTATTGAGATTATGCATGTTTTGAGCTATGAAAATATGATCTATTATGAGATTTGATGATGGATTTCAAGGTACCCTACATGGGGGTTTTACTACATGTTGGTGGGTTGATTTGTATTATTTTCTCATCTTATTTCACTCTCGAATTGCATGATTTTGAACTAATATCATGAACCTGCCAAATGTTTGATAAAATGTCAAGTTAAGAATTCTCAAGTTATTGATGATCTATTTTATGATTTACAAGTCAAGCGACTATAGGATAATTAAGGGCTTTCAAGTATGTATTGAATTCACGCAAAGTATCTATGATGTTGCAAGCATTAAGTTTAGCCCTATTTCCAAGATTTTTACCTCTTGTGAGCCATTCATGTTAAAGCAAAGGTTCATGTATGAATATGTTCTCCTCTCATGTTTCAAGTTAGGCTCACATTAGAGGCCAAGAATGCTTATGAGCTACTCAAATTATGTTCTTACAAGCTATTCATGGTATGATTAAAATATGTAATTTTAAGTATTCCGTGGGATTAGATTTAGCACTGATGGATTGGATGTCGGTGTGAAATATCTCTAAGGGTCCATATTCCTTTCCTCAAACTATGTGCCAACATAGGATTATGCTTTACCCTTGCTATACTAGTAGATCTATTTAGTGCACTTTATCATAAAATCCACCCTGAAATGGGACGAGTTCCCTTTAGGGGGTTACTATTTCGAAATAGGATGGGCTCCCATAGGGTGAAGTATGGTTTACTTTGGAAAATAGACCACCTCTTTATCGATGAGGGAAATCATCAGGATTCCAATTTGTAGCTCGCTTGGTCTTACTTCTGTCGGTTAGAGTCTCTTCCCACACATGTATTACGTCCTACGCAAGTTGAATGATTTACAAACATGTTTTACTTCAAGCATTGGTCATGAATGCCATATTATGATTACAATTACCTATTGCTTATTATTATGCATTTTGACTATATTGGCTTATGTCTTGTTGCATTGTATCCTACATACTTAGTATATTCAAATGTACTAACGCATACTCTATGCCTACGTGATATTACCATGTAGGGACTAGAGCACTATTTAATCATCCTCCACATGGCTAGTACGATCCTTTAAGGCAAGGTTTGGTGAGTCCTCAAGTCTGAGGACATAATCTTTATTACTCTTACTATATCGACTCTTCTTTATGTTGAACATTTATTACTATGAGGGTGAGCCCAAAAAGTATCTTAGCCCCCGCTTCATTCCATGTTAGAGGTGTTGTTGGATATTATGATGCACTTATTCTTAAGTTTGACTCTTTAATGTTTTAATGATTATCAAGGACTTCCCTTAGTCCCGCTTCCCTTTTTATTGTATCTCTTGTTGTTGTTTACTTTGCTTCCGCGACCAAGGATGTGTGATTGATATGTTAAGAGGCTTGTTTGGGTCCATTCAGGTTCCCATTCGCCATGTCATGTTAGGCCCTAGGCTTGGGCTGTGATAGGTTGCATGGGAATCAACTCATTGCTAGCATTTGGGACCTTAATGAGTTATTGACCTAAGTGTTATCCTAGCATTACCCGAGGAAAGTATGGCCTTTGTTATTTATTGTGATGCTTCTGGTCTCAGTTAGGGTGGAGTGTTAATGCAGAAGAGAAGAGTTATAACTTATGTTTTGCGACAACTGAAGGTCCATGAGTGAAACTACCCTACTTATGATTTGGAGTTAATAATTGTGGCATTTGTTTTTAAGTTGTGGAGGCATTATCTCTATGGGGTGTATTACAAGATCTTCACAGACCATCATAGTCTCAAGTATATTTTCTCTCAACCTAATTTTAACATGAAGCAACATAGATGATTGGAGTTGCTGAAAGACTATGATATTTTCCATTCTCTATCACTTTAGCAAGGCTAATGAAGTAGTGGATGTCTTGATGTGGAAGGCTTCTAGTATGGGTAGTTTGGCATTTCTTAAGGTGAAGAATAGGCCTTTAGCTTTGGACGTTCAATCTTTGGTCCAATAGTTGATTAGACTTGACATCTCCCCTCCTCATAGTGCATTGGCCTTTGTTGAGGCTAGATTTACGTTGATAGATCAGATTCATGCTCAGCAATTTGATGATGATAAAATATGCATGATTCGGGACAAAGTGTTGAGTGGTGAAGCTAAGTTGGCTTTTCTTGATTATGAGGGAATGTTGAGGATTAATAGGTGCATTTGTGTGCCTAAGGTAGGTGATTGGGTTCACTTGACCTTGGAGGAGGCTCAATGTGCTAAGTATTCCATTCACCTAGGTATGGCGAAAATGTTTCATGACTTAAAGCAACATTACTAGTGGTGTAGGATGAAAGAGGACATTATAGAATTTGTGGCTAAGTATTTAAATTGCCAGCAGGTTACGTATGACTATCAAAAGTCAAGAGGTTCGATGCAGAGGATGTCCATTCTCGAGTAGAAGTGTAAATGTATTATCATGGATTTTGTGACTGGATTACCCGTGAAATTGGGTAAGTTTGACTCAGTTTGGGTGATTATAGATAGGTTGACTAAATCAGCTCACTTCTTTTGGTGACGACTAGCTACATCGCAAAACAACTAGCTAGGATCTATAGACGTGATATTTTTAGATTGCATGGGGTACCTATCTCTAGCATGTTAAATCGAGGTTTGATTTTCACCTCCCACTTTTGGAAGCATTACAACATGGTTTGGGTACTAAATTAGACTTAACATTTAATCCCCAACCCTTGGCCATTCCGAGCGGACTATTCAGATATTGGAGGACACGGTTAGGGACTGTGTGATTAATTTTTGTGCTTGGTGGGTCTAATACTTTCCGTTAGCGGAGTTTGCTTATAATAACAATTATCACTCTAGCAATCAGAAGGTACCATTTGAGGCATTTTACGGAAGTAGGTGTCAATCGCCTATTGGGTAGTTCGACTCAGTCACCCTTGATGCATTAAACAGTGATTTGCTCAGAGTGCTATGGAGTGGGTGCGCCTGATCCAGAGTTGACTATTGATAGCCCAAACTTGGCAGAAGAGCTATGTTGACAAGAGAGTTCATTCCTTAGAGTTTATAGTAGCCAATCATGTGTATGGTTGAAGATATCTCCCATAAAGGGTGTGATTAGGTTCAGGAAGAAGGGAAAGCTTATCCCGAGGTTTGTTGGCCCATTTGAGATTCTGAGAAAAGTTGGTGAGGTGGCTTATGAGTTGTATTTGCTACCTAGCTTATCATCTGTGCTTCCTGTGTTTCAGGTCTCCATGCTTCTAAAGTATGTGACAGATGAGTCTCATTTACTTTCATTTGATTCAGTGGAGTTGGGTCCAGACTTGTCATTTGAGAAGAAGCCTATAGCTATTTTGGATGGACTGGTTTAGAAGCTTAGGATCAAAGAGATTGCTTTAGTGAAGGTGCAATGAAAGGATCGTCCCATTGGAAAGGCAACTTGGGAGATAGAGTATGATATGCGTGTCCAATATCCACAGCTTTTCAAAGCTTCAAATACTTTTTGTTATCTTATGTTCGAGTACAAACGTGATTTTTTGTAGTGGATAATGTAATGAACCACTAAGTCATATTGAAAACTAATTCTTGTACTTTAATAAAATATTCTTTCGTAAATTTAAAGTGGGTATTTTGGACTATTCAGTTATCTAAGTTGAAAGGTAATTTTAGTTAACTAATCTAATTGATGGACTAAATTAATACTTTAGTTAATATTCTATATCAATTATTTTATATTTATTAAAATAGGTGAGAAGGGTTTATCATATTAAAGGGTAAAATAAACACTTTTGGGTTAGAAACGATGGGAATTAGAACTCACGGCATCAGAGTAAGGCTTCGGAGCGGGAGAAATCTCAATTAGCTTTGAGACTAATTGCGGTAAGTTGATATACTCACATAATAATATATTGTTAAGTTGATATGGAATTAGAATTGTAAAGTGAAAGACTAATTTATTGATTATTGTAGTGCTTTACTTTTGTTTATTATAGTATATCTTAGAGGCCATAGGTAGTAGCTAATGATGACAAAAGGATAAAGTGGTAATGTGAATAGTCATGACGTGATTGGTAGAATATGGCAAGCAATTGCAGTTTGATTTTTTTTGCGTGCCACCCTATTCGCCAGTTAATTTTAATTTTTGTTCTTAAATTATCATATTATAATTTAAGTTGTGATATATTGGTATAGGTGTAATTAAATATTATATTAATAACATTAAATTTATGTTATTTGGAGGAATTAAGACTTAAATCTAGGCTTGGAAGTGAAGAACATAATACTACACATATAGTAATACGGGTGTCATTAGATTCCTAGTGCCACGTATGTTTCATCCTTGATAGAGAATTGTCATTTTGAAAGTTGAATTCAAGATTTATCCATTCGGTAGAAGTGATCTAGTTCGATTCCTGCATTGACGTAGATTTGACTATCCTTCTTTGGGATTGAGATTGAATTATTGAATATTCATATGTTATAATCTCTGAGATGTGATCGTATCATGTGTTCGGTTGAAAATTCTTATTGTGACGCCCATGTGGAGGCTTTAATTGTTTATGTGATTGGTTTGAAAGCATGTGAATTCTAAATTGAGAATATTGTGAATGTGACATATTGAGAAGGGAAATAAATGTGATATGATATTGAGGATCATGACTTACTTAGGAAATGAAAGTTACTAAATGTGGTGGAGTATTTTAAAGAGAATTTTATCCACTGTGTATAGAAGAGGGTGAACATTATAATTGCTAAACTTTGAGTACTTTGACACTTATTACATTAATTGAGCTTAATATTGTCTCTATAATTATATCTTGATTGCATGCATCCTCATACTACATGTCATGATATTTTGAGAAATTGTGAATTCTAAAACTACTTTTTAAAACCCTTGACCATGAGTTAGGTGGCAAGGTTACTGATACATTTTGATTCTTATTATGAGTCCTTGACCATGAGCTAGGTGTCAATGTAGTTGATATATTGTGATTGAGGTATATGACTGCGACGTCCCAATGAGTCCTCTTAGATTATTGAGCCTTAGCTCGACGGGGTTATATATGATATATTGTGCCACAATCTTGATTCCACCTTTGATTGCATTGCATTGCATGCCATCTCATTATTTTACTTGTGGTTGTTTTAGATTGACTTATTCGAGATGACTTGTTTATCTTATTCACACTATTATATATAAATTGGCGGCATCGATGCAGACTGGTTTTCCTGTTGTAGGTAGAAGCGTTCCTAGATTATTTCGTAGTTTATTCAATTTTCTATTTTTAGTCGGTTAAACCTACTGGGTGCATATTATGTGTAATCACTCCTACTTCTTTCTCCCCCACAGATTCTCATTCAAATTATCCATATGGTAGTTGATTTTGCTCGTTCAGTTGGTTTATACTAGATCTAGTGATGACATTCATAGCTTCAATTTGCCATTGGACTCTATCTTAGTTATTTAGTCTTTATTTCTATTTGAACACTTAGATGCACTTATTTACTAGTTTTTGTATTAAATTCTCTTTTCTCTCGTGACACCAGGTTCTGGGATATGATTTTATGTGGTGACTATTTATCTATTGGGGTTTCTGTTTTTAGTGTACTTTTGTTTTTGGATTTGGAATTAAGTAGTTGTTTTGTCATGACCCTATTTTGGATCGTGACATATTTATTTTATTTTGTTTGTCCAATTTTAAAAAAGAAAAAAATGAAAGAATATACAGTTTAAGACTTTTATCAACAACATATATATATATATATATATATATATATATATATATATATATATATATATATTTATATATTTAAAAATAAATTTTTTTTTACATATATATAACAAAATATCAGAACATTTCACACAAAATACTAATTTTTTTTTTGTTTTTTTGAATTGTGTGCAGATTATTTGGGAGCTATAACTGTTTTCTACTTTTTATATTTTCAATCACACTTCTAATAATATATGTTTCCTTTTCAAAAGAATTCGTATATCTCTCTATTAAGTTTCAATTTTCTCTCTTACTTCACTGTATCAATCTCTTCGTCTAGATTTTTTCATCTTCTTTTACATAGTTAATAACAATGACAAGAATAGGTAAAAAACATTCATATATGTTCTTGATAAATTTCTTAATTTTCTATATTTTAGTCCAATTCCATCTTCAATTGCAAAAATTTCTTATTCATTTGCAATTTAAGTTAATTTTTCTTCTATCATTATGAGAAGAACTTCCATGGAGACGACACCAAGAAAAAGTTTTCTTGTGCCATTATGAGAAGAATTTCCATCAGAGTTAATTTTATTTTTTTTGTTTGTTGAACGATTTTCGCATAATAAAATTATATTCTATTAGAATTTAAAATATTTTTTGTTGTTAAAATATTATTTTTTTTAAGTTCTAAATATGGTGCTATACGTTCTACTGATAAATGATTTTCTTGTAAATGAGACTGAATAGATGATTTTGGATTAGTGTGATATAACTTTGGTTGATCCATTGAATGGTGTATATGGTAAATAATATGTGATAATATTGGTGTTTTGGTTTGCATGATATTAGTATGTTAAACGATTAAAAATAGAAATTATATTTGGAATATGTAGATTTATTATATGGTATACGTTGATACGAAATTTTTATCTGTTATTTTAAAGTTAATATTTTTAAGTATTTTATTGTTAAATAATTCAAAAAATATATTTTTTTGCACTTAATTTGTTTTATTGATAATTATTCTTATATTTTTTATTTTTGAAAATATTAAAATTATTATCAGTTAATTGATAGTAACTGTTTTGGTTATATTTGTTGCATGTATTTATATTTATCTTAGTATATTTAGCACAATTCTATCAATTCATTAGATCTTCGTCAAACGCCCAATAGCTCCAATCTGCCACCATAACAATAGCCCGCGCACTCTCTCCTCTCCTCCAGCACCAATACCAAAACTGAACAACTAAAAACCCCTATCCCTTTTTCAGCAAACCAGTCCACCACTAAACAACCCATCCAAAACAACCACCACCACAGATCAATCTTTTTTGTTTTTCTATTTTTTTTTATGAACTCCCACCATCGAGCTCCTCGAGAAACCAACAACGCCAGTAGTTTTGGCGAACCTTAACAACCATAAGCAAACCAACAATAAGCTACTACTATATCTCTTTTGGTGAACCATCCTAAACTAAACCAACCCCTTTTCCGATGAAACCCCTACCCATATGAAACTCTCAAGAATCAAATCTATGGCGAACTAATGAGCTCCCAACTCCATCAAATAACCACGCACTACACCTTCCTCCTCTTTTCCCCTTTGGTTTTGTTTATTTTGCAGGTATACAAGCTCCAGAAAAGATAACATACTCTACTGTCTCCATCTTATTATTATTAGTAACAGTATTAATATTATTAGTATTATTAATGTTGTTGTTGTTGTTGTTGTTGTTGTTGTTGTTGTTGTTGTTATGTCATGACCCAAAAATGAATGATGACACTTGCCTAACCCAGCAAGACAAATAAGCCAAAGTCTGCTTAATTCAAGACATAAAACTAAATGCGGAAGATATAAATTCTAAAAGATAGGACAAGCACTAGAATAACAAGTCTATAAACCATCCCAAAATTGGTGTCACATGTACAAGTCTCTAATAGCAATACTCAATGCAAGTATAAGTCTAAAATTTCAAGTCCTCAAATGGAACATAAACAAGTGAAGAATCATCAGGGGTCTGCCGAAGAGACAAGCAGCTATATCTCAAGTAATCCCAAAACTCAATCCTAAATCGGGAGAAGGTCTAACAAGGTGGACCGGGCTTACAACTTACAAAACATGTAGCAAGAGGTGAGAACCAAATAATAGGTACTCAATAAGAATATCTAAATACAAGTAAAGAATACAGAACAAAATACTCCTTCCGCACTAACCACATGCTGCTGAACTACATACCTGTACTCAGAAAAAGTCCCAGCACCACAACAATATACATATATGGCTATACATCAATTACTCTCGACAGTTGCCATAAAATATAGATTAGATGATCCATAATGTCTTTATATACAGCTCAGTCATACAACAGATGTCTTTTGATAGTTCAGATGGTCAACATATACAACACAGGCATAATCATCTCATAATCCAATCTCAGTAACCGAATCAAGTCATAATCACAAGGTAAAATGTTCTGATATATAGTGAAATGAAATGATGTATGTACAATGTTAAGTAATCATGATGATGCATGTTTGTCCTACAATACACATCCACTGATATAATCAGATTAGAACCTATGGGGGACATATTTGTCAATGTACCTGCCTCGGAGCATGAGGCCTATGCCCAATATAATCAGCGGTACATGCCCCAGCTTGTGTGGCCATTCTGCTATTCCTCATATGTGTTACATACCACTACTCGTGTGGCCCATCCCCTATTTCATGTTTGTATTACATGCCACGGCTTGTATGGCTTGTCCCCTATTTTTCTTTAGTGTTTCATCAATGGTACTCAGTCACAAATACACATTAACAACACACAGACACACACACAGAGACACAGACACAGACACACACACACACATATATGATGAGTGCATGCAAGATGCACTTTATAATTAATTCATCACCTGAAGTAAAATATCACAATAATAAGACATAAAGACGAGTCTGTTCCAAGCCTATAATCAATTCTCTAACACACAAATGATACTCAATAATAGTATTTCCAATGCCAACTAGGATCAATCATAACAAGATCCACATCTCACGACCCAAAATCGGATCGGAACTATAGAAAATAAACTGAAGCGACAACAATCACCAAAACAAAAACAACCCCAAAACCTGGAGTTATGAGTATAAGAACATAAAGTAGTACCAAGAATAAAGTACAACTGTCTCTAAAGGGGATAAAAAGTCGATATGTTTGATACATAGTGCAAAAGAAAAGAAAATAAAAGAAGTCTCAAAGATCCATGCCGACTCGAAGTTTGAGCCTCACTGCTAAGATCCGGATGACTGGAGAAAACTCTAGTAGATTGAATAACTATCTTGTCCGGGTCCTTATGCTCGATTTGCAGAGAGGAATAGTCTGAAAGAAAAGAAAATAAAAGAAGTCTCAAAGATACACGTCGACTCAAAATCTGAGCCTCATCGTTGAGATCTGGATGACTGTAGAAAACTCTGGTAAATTGAATTAACTATCCCGTCGGTGTCTCTATGCTCGATCTGCAGAGAGGAAAAAAAAGAGGGGTGAGTAAACTAAAATGTACCCAGTAGGTTCAACTGACTGGGTAAGACAATTCGAACAAGTATGTAATAATGAAGAATCCTATGACCTGCATCAAAAGGGTTAGTGTACAATATAAACATGAATAATAATAAGGATAGTAAATACAGTCAATAATGCAATGTAATGCTATATGTGAATGCAATGGCATCGCAAGCCATATATAAGGTGAAATTACGACCTTTGCAGGGACGATGGACACATCTATCAAGCCAAAGCTACAACATAGAACCAGGGGCATCACATGACATGTACTCAAATATCTCAAGGTGTTGCAGACCATAATCAAAAGTATCTCGAGGCATCGCGGGCCTCACACAGAAGTGTCTCAAGGTGTTGCGGGCTATAATCAATTGTCTTAACTAATATCATAATGTCTCAATGATGCATATGTAATAAGATATGTGAATACCAATGCAACTATTCATGTATAAGATGTGCGCATACCAATGCAACCAAATCGAGAATAAAGTTTGTGCATGCTAATGCACCCAGTCTAGTACAAGATATATGCATACTAATGCAACTACTCAATGGTACACGTAATAGCAATATAACTGAAAATTGATACGTATCATTATCTCATATCATCACTATCTCACCAATAATCAAGATGTCAAGGAACATGCTCCACAAGAACCCTAAATAGACTCATGAATCTCAAATTTATTGCAATCGTCACCAATTATTCTCAACACTATCCAAAAGTTATCTCAAGTCCAATATTATCATAATGATGTTCAAATCATCTCAAATCTCATGATTACATCTCAGTTTATCAATAGGATTACCATTTACTCAATTTTTAACATAACCAGTATCATATTATCATCAAATTCTATCACATCATGCCATTGACTCATCATTCAATCTAAATCTTACAATTATTACATGAACATGTCTAATAACTCAAACACGACTCCAAAAAGGTTAGTAGAATCCACCTTGATGCCAAAACCACATTCGAACAAGCACTCAATCAACTCAAGCCTAAATGATCCTCGAATTGGTCAACCACTATCAAAAATAGATACTGTGCATCAAGGGTGCATTTTGATACCCATATTGACACGATTTAAGCTTAGGGGCAATATGGTGAAAATTAGGACTAAAATTTGAAGTTCTCGAATCTGGAAAATGACTTTTAGAATCAGGTCCTGCACGAAAATGGAGTCTGTGGATGAAAATCTCACTAAAAATCAAGTTCACAATGGATGAGAAATCACCATTTAAAGTTTCTAAATCAAACACCAAAAATCTCCATTTTCGGATATTCAAATTCATGAAATTTAAGGCAAAATCATGATAAAACTTATGGTCATCTTACACCTCCGTGAATGCGGAGTCCATCTCTCGAACACGGAGAAAAAATTGGGGGGGGGGCATCTCACACATGCACTCTGTGAACACAGAGGGTGATAACTACTAAGACCTCTGCGAACGCAAAGGCTTCCTATGAACACAGAGAAGAGATATGCCCGCACCAGTTAACCCTTTGCACCAGCAAAAATATCCAATAACAAAAACTTGGATAGACACTCAGAACTCATCTGAAGTCAGAATTTCACAAATATAATATGTATGTATACGAAAAACAACAATTTAAACTCAACGGAATAATCAAAATTCAATTATGAGGTTTCCATGACACATTTACCAAAGCAAGTCAAATAAACTACTTTAAAATTCAAAATACCAAAATTACCCTCGGTAACTCCAAAAATTATGACAAGATCATTTCTAGCATTAGCTTCACCATCTATAACTACTGGGACTGTCGAAAATTCGATCTGGGCTTCTAAACTGTGAATGTTTGACCAAAGTCAAACTTTAGTTTCAAAAACAACTAAAAATGTAATTTTGGGCCTCAAAATCGTATTCTAACTTTGAATTCAGTTTTGTAATTTCTCATAGACCAGTTTCAAAGCTAATGGAATTGACTGGTGTTCAATCCAACACCCGAAACTCAAAATGATACAAAACCTGACTTTTTCAACAACTTAAGCTTCCAAAATGCCAAAACTAATAATTTCAACTTTTAAAACTTAGGATTTCAGTTCCAATAATATAGATAGTTCAAATTAGGCTAAAACAACTTATGAAAGGGTAAAACAATAATTTTTACAGATAAGCTAAAAAATGACCAACTAGGTCATTACATCATTTACTGCTCAAATAATTGTTCATCCTCGAACATAAGGGGAAAAGGAGTACTAAAGCCTAAAAAAGGCTAGATATTTGGCTCGTGTATCTGGCTCCAACTCCCATGTAGCCTCATCTACAGAACGGTGCTGCCTCTGAACCTTCGCTAGAGATATATCTTTGGACCTCAATCTATGGACCTGCTTATCCAATATAGCTATAGGCTCCTCCATATAAGACAAGTCTGAACTCAATTAAACTAAATCATAGAAAATCATATGGTACTCATTAAGAAAGTACTGTCGGAGCATAAAAACATGAAAAATTGGATATACTGATGATAGACTCGATAGTAAGGCCAACTCATAGGCCACATCACCAACTCTCCTCAAAATCTCGAAGGGGCCAATGAATCTAGGACCGAGCTTGCCCCTCTCATCACATCCTTTATGGGTGAAACTTTCAGCCATACACTGTCACCAACAGAGAACTTAAAAGGCCTAACCCTTATAACAGTATAACTCTTCTAACGACTCTGAGCTATCGAAAGTCTACTCTGAATTAGTCAGACCCAATCTATGTTATCCTGAAGCAAATCAACACACCTCAAATGAACCTGAATCAAACCAGTTGATTGGTGATCTATATACCTCTGGCCATACAAAACCTCAAATAGTGCCATCTAGATGCTGGAATGGTAACTATTATTATATGCAAACTCTGCCAATGATAAGTGCTGGTCCCACCGGGCCCCAAAATCAATCATGCAGAACCTAAGCATGTCCTCCAACACCCAAATGGTGCGCTCGATTGGACTGACCATCAGTCTGAGGGTGAAAAGCTAAATCCAAATCCACTTTAGTACCCAAACCACACTGTAGAGATTGCCAAATGTGGAAAGTGAACACAGACCCTGTATCTAACACTATAGACATTAGCATCCTGCAATCTAACAATGTCTGGAATATACAATCTAGCCAACTACTCTGCACTGTAGCTAGTGTTCACTAGTAAGAAGTGAGCTGACTTGTTCAACCAATCAACAACCATCCCAACTGTATCAAACTTGCCCATGGCCATGGGTAAACCTGTAACAAAATCCATAACACTCTCTCCCACCTCCCGAGGCACACCCAGATGGATGAAATATCTAGCACAATGGGCCTCCTCTAATACCAATCTCACCCAATCCCCAACCTTAGGCACACAAACTCTATTATTTATTCTCAGAACACCATCAGAATCAATAACAGCCGCCTTGGTTTTACCTCTCAAAACTTTGTCACGTATCATTCACAATATCAGATCAAACAAAAAAAATCTAGCCTTAACAAAGGCCAAAATACTCTGAGGAGGAGAAATACCCAACCGAACCATCTGTCTAGCAAGCGATTGAACCTCACAAGCTAAGGCCTCTTAGCATTCCTCAAGAATGCTAAAATCCCTTTACTAGTAGCCTTCTGACTCAAAGCATCTTCCACAACATTGGCCTTCCCAAGGTGATATAGAATAGAGTTATCATAGTCCTTAAGAAACTCCAACCACCTACACTGTCGCATGTTCAATATTAGGCTATGAAAAGATGTATTTGAGACTCCAGTGATCTTTAAAGATCTCACAATGCACCCTATAAAAAAATGCCTCCATAACTTCAAAACAAACACAACGATAACTAACTCTAACTTAAGGGTAGAGCAATTTCTCTCATGCACCTTCAGTTATCTAGAGGCATATGCTTTCACCTTCCCCTTTGCATCAATACACCACCAAACCCACATTAGAAGCATCATAATATATTACAAAGGGCACTTTCTCCTTAGGCAAAGCAAGAATGGGTACTGAAGTTAATAAATCCTTAAGCTTTTGGAAGCTCGCCTCACAGTCATCTGACCACTGGAATGCCATATCCTTCTAAGTCAACCTAGTCAATGGGGCTACTATTGAGGAGAACCCTTGAACAAAACATCGATAATACCCTTCCAAACCAAGAAACTCTAAATCTCAATCACAGTAGTAGGCTTGGCCCACTCATGACAACTGCTACCTTGGCTGGATCAACCATAATCTTTTGTCACGACATGCACAGGCAATGCAACTGACTCGACCTAAAACTCACATTTTGAGAACTTTGCATACAACTTTCCTTCCCTCAATCTTAAAAGTATGGTCCTCAAGTGCTGAACATGATTGGCCTTACTCATGGAATAAACCAAGATATCATCTATGAACACAATCACAAAGATGTTCAAATGGGCTGGAAAACTCAATTCATCAACTCAATAAAAGCAGCTGTGGCATTTATGAACCCGAATGACATAACCATGAACTCATAATGGCCGTAACAGGTCTTAAAAGCTGTCATCGGGATATCAAACTCCTAAACTCTTAACTGATGATAGTCAGACCTCAAATCAATCTTGCAGAATACCGTGCACTCTGCAACTAGTCAAAAAGGTCACCAGTCGAGGTAAAGGATATTTGTTCTTAATGGTCACCTTGTTAAGTTGGCGATAGTCAATACACATACATATAGTGCCATCTTTCTTCTTCACCAATAATATAGAAGCACCGCGGGAGACACTAGGATGGATAAATCCCTTCTTTAACAAATCTTCCAATTGTTTCTATAACTCCTTCAATTCAGCCGGGGCCATCCAATAAGACTCAATATATATGAGATTAGTGCCCGACTCTACATCAATATGATAACAACATACTTAGTGAAATCCTACAAGTGGAAAAGGATATAGGATGATTTCAGGGGTTTTCAAGTTCAATATCGTGGTCCAGAGGAACACTATGTAAGTCGGTCAAGAACATATCCATAAACTCTCTAGCAACCTTGGTAATTTCCAATGATGGGGGCTTTTGAGAACATGCCCAAACATGAGCCAAATATGCCAAGTATCCCTTCTCCATCAACTGACAAGCATGCATATAAGAAAAAATAACCTTAGGATAGGAGCTAGATGCTCTAGTACACACCAACTGAGGCAAGTCAGGGAAAGATAAGGCCACGATTTTTGTATGATAGTCAAGAATAGGATGATCAAACAAGAACCCATCCATGCCTAATATCAAGTCACAAATAGTAACTCTCCTTATAAAAGTCACAACACAAGCCTGATATACCCGATTCACCACTAATGACTCACCTATCGAGGTGGTAACAGAAATAGGCTTGACAAATGGCCTGCACATAATATCAATATCAAAAGCAAAATAGGCTGACATATAGGAATAAGTAGAGCTTGGATCAAATTAAACTAAAGCTAAATAATGGAACATCGAAACCATACCTATGATAACTACATCGGAGGCCTTCACCTCAGCTCTATTTGGGACATCGTAACAAACTCTATGCCCACCACTGACATGTGTGCCACCATGACCACCACCTCTCTCTATACCACGATCTCTTCTGGTACTACCCTTACAGCCTGCGGTGTGTCCCTGGGTGCTATTGTTAGAGCTGGATAAGCTGGCTGAGAAACTAAGTTTGAGTAGGAGATACACAATGAGGACAATGATGGGCCAAGTGCCCGATCTCATCAGAATGATAATAATCCCTGGTCTACTGCCTCTGAGATAGCTGTCTTGAAAGTCACTATGCTTAGGTGCACCAAAGGAACTATTATAACCCGCCTAAGTGGATCGGGGCCTATCACACTGTTAGAAGTTGGGATGGCTGTGTAGATTGCCCGATCTTGATAGCCCTACCTCTAAAACTCCCTGTCACGTGGCAAGTGTCCACCAATTCATCCATGCTAATGAGACCTCTTCCCGCCACCCTGTCTCTCATGCCTGATGCACTCTCTCATATGAGCATAATCCACTACACTCTGAAAAGTGCCTCTAGAAAACACCAAGAAAGTTGTAGCATCATGAAAGTACCCAGCTAGTCCCTTGGCAAATCATGAAATCCTCTCGAACTAAGTAGGGATGCTGGACATGGCATATCTGGACAATATATAAAACCTGGCCTCATAGTTAGAAACAAAAATAGAACCCTATTGAAGCCTATAAAACTAATCCCTACGGCTGTCCCGAAGGCTATAATGCATAAATCTCTCCAAGAATACCCCTATAAACTACTGCCATGTCATAACTGGAGATCCAACAAGTCTACGAGCTATAACTCATCTCTACTACTTATTGGCGAGGTCAGTGAACTAGTAAGAAGTATAGGCAGCGCGGGAAGGAGGTCTATGCCAAAGTCTATTTCCCTTTTGGGAGGAACACCGGGAAGCTAATTGG
>JAPFFP010000089.1:606744-619019 GCA_026153255.1 Solanum medicagineum
TTAGGAGAAACCCAATATGGAAGAAAAAGAGGTTATCTACGTCGGAGACGAGGGAATCACAATGGCAACACGAGTCAGCATACATGTGAAAATCGAAAGCAGGCAGGAGTTAACAGATTTGCTTAAGCAATATGTTGATATGTTTGCTTGGTCTTACGATGACATGCCAGGATTAAGTACTAACATAGTCTCGCAAAAAAATTTCCAATCGATCCCGCTTGCCCACTAGTCAAGCAAAAGACAAGAAAATTCAAGCCCGATTAGAGCCTAAGGATCAAAGAAGAAGTAACTAAGCAAATTTAAGCGAATGTCATACGGGTAACGAATTATCCCACATGGTTGGCCAACATTGTGCCAGTACCAAAGAAGGATGAAAAAATCAGAATACGTGTGGTGTATCAAGATCTAAATCGAGCCAGCCCTACGGATGATTTTCCTCTTCTAAATATTCACATACTCCTTGACAATTGTGCAAAACATGAGTTGCATTCATTTGTGGATTGTTTTGCGGGATATAACCAGATATTTATGGATGAAGATGAAGCGGAAAAGACAGCATTCGTCATGCCATAGGGGGTATATTACTATAGGGTGATGCCATTTGGTCTGAAGAATACTGGAGCAACCTACATGAGGGCGATGACCACTCTTTTTCGTGACATGATCCATAAAGACATTAAAGTATATGTGGATAAGATCATTATCAATTTCAAGAAGAGCTCAGACCATTTGGAAGATTTAGGAAAGTTCTTTGAAAGATTGCGAAAGTATGACTTGAAATTGAATCCAGCAAAATATGCATTTGGGGTACCCACAGGAAAACTACAGGATTCATTGTTAGTCGAAAGGATAAAGAGTTAGATCCATCAAAAGTCAAAGTAATCAAAGAACTACCTCCTCCTAGGACCAGGAAGGATGTGAAGTTTCCTAGGAAGACTCAACTACATAAGCCGGTTCATCACTCAGTCCACAGTAATATGTGAACCCATATTCAAATTGTTAAGGAAAATGCTGCCACAAAATGGACGGAGGAATATCAAAGGGCTTTCAATAAAATCAAGGAATACTTATCCAATACACCAGTGTTGGTCCCACCTAAGCCTGGAAGGCCTTTACTGCAATACTTATCTGTTATGGATGGTGCATTTGGATGCATGCTGGGACAACATGATGTGACAAAGAGAAGAGAACAAGCCATTTACTACTTAAGCAAGAAGTTTACCCCATATGAGGCAAAATACACATTGTTTAACGAACTTGTTGAGCTTTGACTTAGATCGCGCAAAAATTTAGTCACTACCTTTCTGCATACACCACGTACTTAATATCGAGAATGGATCCACTCAAGTTTATCTCTTAAAAGTCGATGCCTACAGGGAAATTGGTGAAATGGCAAATTTTGTTTAGTGTGTTCGATATTGTGTCTGTCATGTAGAAGGCCATGAAGGACAATCCTTGGCTGACCACCTTGCAGAAAACCCAGTGGATCAAGATTATAAGCCGCTCGAAACCTACTTCCCTGTTGAAGAGGTGTTGTTCGTAGGAGAAGACATAGCAGAAGCATACGATGGGTGGAGGATGTTCTTTGATGGAGCATAAAATTCTAAAAGAGTTGGAATATGAGCAGTTCTAATTTTAGAGACAAACCAATATTACCCAATTTCAGCCAAGATCAGATTTGATTATACAAAGAACATGGCAAAGTATGAAGCTTGTATCCTAGGACTCAAGATGGCTATAGACATGGACATCAGAGAGCTCTTGGTAATAGGTGATTCTGATATGTTGATTTATCAAGTTTGAGGAGAATAGGCTACAAAAGTTGTTAAGATCCTTCCTTACTTGCATTATACAAAGGAGTTTAGTAAGAGATTCACGAAGATTGAATTCAAGCATGTCCCTCTAACTCAAAATGAGTTTGCCAATGCTTTAGTAACATTGTTCTCAATTATCTAGCATCCAGAAAAGAATTACATTGATCCTGTTGGGGTGGAGATACACGACCAGCATGCATATTTTTTTTCATGTAGATGAGGAATTGGATGGAAGACTATGGTACTACGACATCAACAGGATGATAGAAGTGCAAGAGTACCCTGAAAATGGCACAAACAATAAAAAAGGACATTGAGAAGAATGGCCAATCACTTCCTTCTTAATGGGGAAGGCCTATACAGGAGGTCTCCAGATTTAGGATTGCTAAGATGTGTCGATGCCAAAGAAGCAACTAGAGTTTTGGAAGAGGTATATGTAGGAACATGTGGGCCTCAAACCAATGGGTTCACATTGGCTACAAAGATTTTTAGAGCTGGATATTTCTGGATGACGATGGAGAGAGACACCATTTGACACGTACAGAAGTGTCATCAATGCCAAGTGCATGTAGATTTTATAAGAGTCCCACCAAGCGATTTCAATGTGATGGGTTCTCCTTGGCCATTTGCTGCTTGAGGCATGGATGTAATTGGGCCTATAGAGCCCGCTGCATCAAGTGGACATCGTTTCTTTCTGGTAGCTATAGATTATTTCACAAAGTGGGTTGAAGCTTCCAAATACAAGGCTGTGACTAAGAAGGCAGTGGCAGATTTTGTTTGCAATAATATAGTTTGTCATTTTGGAATTCCATAATCAATTATCATAGACAATGCGGCGAATCTTAATAGTGATCGTATGCAAGAGATTTGTGAAAGGTTCAAGATTACCTATCGAAATTCCACAACCTATCGGCCATAGATGAATGGAGCAGTTGAGGCCACAAACAAGAATATCAAGAAGATTTTGAGTAAGATAATATATAAGCACAAGCAATGGCATGAGAAGCTACCATATGCTTTGCTCGGTTAACATACTACAATCAGGACATCTACAAGGTAGCTCTTTATATGTTCTTCTATAGTTCATAAGCAGTAATACCTATTGAATTGGAGATACTGTCTTTAAGGATTATCCAAGAGGTTGGTTTGGATGATGCAGAATGGATTTGAAATAGAATTGAACAGTTGATTCTCATTGATGAGAAAGGGATGAATACAATCTGTCATGGTCAGCTATACCAAAATAGAATTGCCAAGTCATTCAATAAAAAAGTCAAGCCTCGACAATTCAAACAAGGAGATTTAGTGGTGAAGAAGATATTTCCTCACCAACGAGAAGCTAAGGGAAAATTTGCACCGAACTGGCAGGGTCCCTACATGGTTCATAGAGTACTCTCTAAAGGAGTAGTGATCTTAGTAGAAATGGATGGCACAGTGAGAACCAAACCAATCAATTCAAATGCTATCAAGAAATACTACATCTGAAGATATCAAGACTGGTTTTATTTCTACATTTTTCTGATGTAACAAAACTATGTCTCGACCTGACTTCCTATGGTGTGGTACATAGGCAACCTATATCAGGTTCGATCATCTTTGAAAATCAAAAATCATTGTTTTTATGTACCTAGAACTATGTCCGACCTGACTTCCCTTGGTTGGATATGTAGGCTATTCTTTTTGGATTCAGTCCTATCATTTTTTCAATTCTCTATTATATTGAACTACGTTTTGACCTGATTCCGCTTGGATATTACAAACACCCCACTGGTCAAAGGCTTTACCTTACAAGTTTTGACTAACCAGATAAAGGCGTTACATTACTGCAGCTTTGCCAAGTAGAGGCCTTTATATTACAAGCTACTTTCGCGACACAAGACAAAGACATCAATGATCGTTTGAATATCTACACTCAACTCTTTACATTATTACTTTCATTTATAATTTTGAACCACAACAGGTACTTTTCACTCTTTTACCTATTTTGAAGGACAACACATCACAACGTGGAACTCCATCTTAGTAGCAAACTAGGGCAAGCTAGTGGAATGCTAAGCATCTCTAGCTACGTTAGGGATTCGCTTTCAGAATTCAACTCGACTTGAGTTTTAGAAATTCAGGTTCAACTCTTTGTCTAACTTTCTTGGATCGGTATCACCATATCTTGATACTAGGCATTTCTTTTACTCTCTATCAAGGGTTTACAGTAGAATTCTCTACGAAGCGCCTCTCTCTCTCTCAATTACCCGTTAGAACTACACTACACCTGATTCCCGTGTCTCGGCATTGTAAGCTGCCTTTAGATTGAGTGTGGTAGTTTTCTCCCTTTGTACTCCATCACCTAAGAAAACTCAGTATTGCCATAATTTAACACTGGGGCAAAGTTTGAATTCGATCAAAATTTTCTATAGTTTTGCCCTCTCAAACTACTTATCGCCTGATTTCTCATGAAACGTGAGATATGTAGGCAACTCAGAAATAGAGTTAGGCCATAACTCCAATAGATTGTCAAGTTGTTGCCCAAAAATTATTTTGGGCGGCCAAAATTGGATTGTGTCAATATTTCTTTGTCCACGCCTTCATTATTCACCTTCATGGACAAAGAAAGGGGCAAGCTATTGACACCCAATTTTGGATCGCCGTATTTAATTAGTTAAGTCCCCTTAAAAAAAGGGGTTTCTTTAAAAAGAAGGATAATAAAACTTTTACGAGATATATTTTTTTTCACTGCTACTACTATTATTATAATTTTGTTATATGATATACATAGATAAAGATGTTTATTTATTCATAATCCATAATTTAGATACACATAATTTATCAATAATAACACATGTTTTGGGTCCATTATAAAATTATACTATAGGTAGAAAAATAAACAAAACCCTAAGTTTTAATTCTCAAGAAATCTACTTTCCAATTAGATTTCCCAATTATTATTTTTTGGATTTTCCTATTTTTCTTATATCATTAATTGACCCCCTTTTCATTGAACTTTGTATTCCATGCTTGATCATCCTGTTGCAAAAGCAAGGACTAGTTATTTTAGTGGTTTTTTTTTTTTTAATAATTTAATTAAGGCCACTGTTTCTTATCATATGACTTTTTGCAAGGAAAGTCATGAATGGGGACACCTTTGTCTTAAAATCATTACAAGCCTACACTAATTATAATTAAAAAAAGTTTGATGAAACTTTACTTTCAACTGCTCAGTGTAGTGATTAAGGATTAAAAATAATAAAAAGAAACTGTATAATTATACTAAAATCTATAATCATTTTGGCACATATTCAATGGACAAATGCATAGATGGAAAGATAAAGTAAGATAGTAGAAGGAGGATAAGATTTAGAAAATGTTTTAAAGAAAAATTCTCGAATATCATTTGTTGACAGCCATCAATGCCCTTCGTATTTTCCTCCCTCTTTCCACCAAAATCCACCCGATTTTGCACAAAAGATCCACGATTCATCATCTCCAAAGTATCCCTCTTATCTGGAAGGAGAAAAAGGCTTAGCAATGTTGGGTTTCAAGATCTACCCATAGATTCTGTCATAAATGGCCTCCAAAAATGTCTCCATCAAATCGATCTAAAAAGATCCTTTAACGGATTTTTCTCCAAAATGAATCCTAATCTTTCTATAAATATAAGTGATTTTTCACTCCAAAGAAGGAGACACAGATCAAAATACCACAGTGAGTTCATTTGAAAAAAAAAACAGAAACATACTTCTAGCAATACAATTCGGAATTATTTTGTCCTTCTTTCTTTTTCAGCTTTGAGTTTGGATTCGGAGAAAGTGGTGACCAGAATCCTTGAAGTTAAAGCCCTTGTTTGCTGCACCACACAAGGTCAGTAATTGCCTTCATCTTTCGTTTCATTTCATTTCCTAGAATTAACTATAGTCGCTTGAATGTTTTCGTCATTTCTCGATTTGTTGTAGCCATTTGAACGTTTTCATCCTTCCTTTAATTTTCCATTTTAGATGTGTATTGGAATATGCCACTCTTGTAAAAGGTTAAAAGAGGCTAGAAATATTAGAAAAGAATAACTTTTTGTCAATAGTTTATTCGTTATTTTTCATAACATTCTTGATATACGAATAAATTATAGTGTCAAATTGTGAGCATAAAGTAAAAGACCACATTCTAAATTTTTTTGTATCTCCATGTTTCTTTTAAAAGTACCTTACTTGAGATCTTTCTTGGAAAATCTTTAGATTGAAGAAGATATTTGAAATGTTATGAAAATGTTATTATACAAGTAGATTTAAATTAACCTTACGATAATGTCGATTCATTAAAATACATATTAACTTTGTTTATAAACACCCTAGTAAGCGGAAAACACTTTACTATGTCTTTAAAAAATATAATAAAAATTAATTGGTTAAAGATTTTATTTTTCTAACGGGTTAGAAGTGGAGAAAATGTGTATAACTTGTCGTGTCTTTGTTTTCAAACAATTGATTGAGTCAAATGTATTTGCTTAGAAAAAGAGTTCTTTCATTAAAATTCAACAAAAGTTCTTCCAGTGCTAAAATTTACATAATCAACGGTGTATACGATATATGTTTTGCCTCTGAAAAAGATATTCCTTTGAAAAGTTGTGTTTTACTTTTAAACATCAAGTTTAAATTTTCCAAAAGTCTGACATTTTAACTTTAAATATATAAGCATCTCATAATAAAACCCATAGTTAAAAAAGCTAAGAAAAAGTATAAATTTTTATTTTTGTTCTAATGTGATTGTTTCATTTTGTTGGGATACTTATTATCATTATGAATACATATATTAATTTATTTTCTCCTTTTATATATCATGTACAATTGGAGAGCTTGAGTTCTCACTTTGAAACTCATTTTGGCCCAAAAAATGATCCAGCAGCTATTAGGATCACCACTCGGAGTCTCATAAAATAGGAGTCAATGTTTCTTGGCCTTCACCATTGTCGTCTGATTATGTTTCATCTCATACTAGTCGATTAATATTTTTTCATGTGAATGTTGATACACTGGCTAACTTTCTTTGTTGTTGAAGGTTATGTCGTGAATTAGTATTACTAGCTCTAATGAGTCTAGTGTCAACGATGCGTAGTCTTGACAATATTTTACAGTCAATGTTTAAAAGTGTTGAAATAGGCCAAAATTTTTATACAATTCATCTTAATTTTTTGCTATATTTCAAATTAATCAAAGGTCCAAATAATCACTTTAGAAATGAGTTATTTATCGGTATGAACATTGACCCTATATTTTGTAAAACAAACATACTTGTAGAATGAATCCCAATAATTAGGCCACTTGAGGTTTCAAATTTGATTTTCTTGAAATTCAACATAATGTAACCATTAGGGTCAATTTAAACTCCTTTTAGTTGATCTCCTAAAATAATAATATATTTTGGTCTATCATATTTTGTTTGGTCAATTTCTTTACAAAGACACTATTATACTATTCAAATCTAAATACGACTCAGATATTTTGTTTCAAAATTCTAGATTTTTCTTAACAGGTTCAAAATATACAAGGTATGCAAATGTATGCATCATATATAAGGTATATATTTTTATTTTTTTTAACACTTGGTGTACTATTTTACACCAGTCAAATTATTATCCTTTTGCGAATGTTAGTTACTTATATCTGAAATATAAAATTTTATATCTTATCACTTTTATATTGTGTAGTTATTGTCATTTTATCACTATATGTAAATAAAATACTGAACACGCGTATATTTTTTAACAACATTCATAATCATATCTTATTTCATAACAAATATACATAAGACAATAAGCTTTGTATAAATTTTAAACATTTCTTTACATTGCTTCACTTTATGTTATTCTGTTTCATCCATTAATCTATTAAAATATCACTCTTACTTAATTTTACTCAATTTTCGTGTATTGTCATATTTTGCACCTTATCTATTATCTTATTTATTTATTTAGTTAATTTGTAAATACAGTAATAAGTTCTCATACCCAAACATTTCAACATATTAATCATAATAGGTCTTTATATGCTCATTTATTCTATTCAATTACAAATGTACCTCTATATTTCTCTAAACTTTCTCATATCTATAGTTTATTTATTTATTACTTACTTAGTTGTCAATAGTAAATATGTCATTATTAAAGTTTTCCACGAATATTATAAACAATATATTTGACATACCTTGTATTTTTGTTCCTTTTATAATTAACGATTTTTTTTTACAGTTTAAGAAAAATAAATGAATAATTTATCAAAATTTATTTTCCTAAGCTAAGTTTAAGGACTATCTTCGGATAGGCTCTGAGGGATGTCTAACATCTTCCACAGTAATCAAGACCCTTACCTAAAATTTTATTGGTTTTGTAAATCAAAACAGAGTTTACATTTAAATTTTTAAAATTAGTTTCCTAATATTTTTCTTAAAATTAGATGGTGACTCTAAACATAATTTTCAAAAATCGGAGAGTACAACCACATTATGTTGCGACCTATTTTGACCGGTTCAAAAATGGGGCACGACAGAGTAGCGACTCCGCTGGGGAGGTTGTGTTTTAGCCTTCATTAACTAAACTTAGGAATGATAATTGGGATTATTAATTAAATTAATTATTTGTTTTATATAATTGATTTGATTGAAAGGTCGCTTGTCAAATCTAACCTTGTATTCCTTATTTGTTTGAAAACATTTTTTTTTTACTACTTTCCTGGATTGTCATTCACACTTTCTATCGAGTCCTTGGCCGTACCATTACACATACTGGTTTACGCGGGGAGTGTTTCACACTCCCCCAAGCATTATTTTGAATTCCTTAGCTTCAGAGCTGGTGCAATAACTTTAGTGCACCTTCTTGCAAATCTTCAGTCCACTCTTAAACATTTAGGGAAAACTCTTACTCTAGAAAATAGGTCATATTACATACACCTTAGGCAAGAGGGTTAGAGGGGTCATATTTGCAATTAGGAAGCCACCTTTTTGTCAAAGGTTATACACCTGACGACATATTTTCTGAAAATTGATGTGAATGATCCAAACTTAAACATATGGTGGTTTGGGATAAATGTACTTATCATGCCTTCTTCTTTTATTCTAGATGAACACCAATTGAAACCTTCCAGATATTAAGATGGTCATTTCCACTGCAAGTACCCTATAAAATTGGTGACGTAATATTCATGGAGCACACGGAGCTGAAGTTAGAAAACTTCCACTCCAAATACCCTACAAAATTTGTGGCACACAGAATGCTCCTTACTCTATTGATGGAATTATGGTTCCCGAGTATAGTGATGTTTAGATTCTTGGATTTAGAAATCACCCCTAGGCTCTGATGGATGTCTAACACCTTCCCCTCGAGTAACCAAGACCCTTACATAGAATTTTACAGGTTTCGCAAATCAAAACAGAGTCTACGTTTACATATTTAAAATTGGTTGTCTAATATTTTCCTTAAAATTAGGTGGCAACTCTAAACATATTTTTCAAAAACCAGAGAGCATGACCGCATTATGTTATGAGCTATTTTTATCGGTTTGAAAATGGGGTGCAACAATTATCTTCTTTCACATGGTCTCCATGGTTACACTCGATCAAACGACGACTTATGCTTAAGAATGTCATCACACAATCTATCATAGGGCAAGTTCAATCACTTAAAGGAGTTCAAGAGTTACTCAGACTTCACCCATAGCCCATATGAACAATCAATCTAACAAGCAAACATTTTTCAAGAACACATTCAAGCATTATGACAAGCATAAAATTGGGCCAAAACCCACAAATATTTTATCATTGAGCAACAAATCCTTCATTCATGAACCTATGCCAACTCACATACACCCCCAATTTCAACATTCATAAAAAATACGAAAACCCACAGTAAATCATTCGTACATACAACACAGGGTTTAAGAGTAAACTCTAAAGTGCTATCCACTCAATTGTTGACAAGATTTTCAAACATTTAGGCATGATCTTCACATTATAAACCCTGATCACTTCTTACTCAAAGGCTTTCTTCAAAAGAACCAATACAAGGGCCAAAAAGATATATTTTTAGTAGAGAGACATGATGAAACATTCAATGATGCCCTTTGATGAACATCCGCAAAACTTTTTGTGAGAACTTTTCAAAGAATAGCAAAGGGAGGGGTACTGGTGTGCAAGGGAACTGAAAAGGAGGAAAGGTAGAAAGTGAAAGGGCCAAGGAATGTGAAAAGCCTTAATTAGGTCGGTGAGTATGTGTGTTCGAGGACACTGAACCACACTACCTAGCACTATTGGTGCTAGATCGAGTGTGGTAGGGACCGCCCTTTTTACAATGAACTTACTTTGCCTTCTGCCTCGAAGTACGGTGAAATTGACCATCGCTAATTGGAATTGGTGATTCCCCAATTGGACATTTTGCTCACCAAATTCGACAGCCCCATAAGAGTCATCTCTCGACTCAAAGGGCGGTTGAACTAATGATCACCAATATTGCTAGGCGATATGCCGAGAAATCCCACTTGGTCACCCATATTAACTTTCAACTCCCATTTTTTTCTTTGTCTACCCTGCACCATTCAACACCAATCATTCTGACAAGAATGCAGTAAAATACTCACCTTGGGTTGCCTCCCATGCAATGCCTTAGTTAATGTCATGGCACGATGTCATTCCTCTTCACTTCAAGTTACCGTCGATTGGCCCATTAAAGAAATTATTCCAGGATCATCTCCTGATTTCAAAACAAAGCATATATTATAAACAACCTCCTCCTCATTTGCTCTAAATTTTAGATCTCTACTCTTAGCATCTACAATAGCTCACCTAGTGACTAAGAACGACCTCCCCGAGATTATTGGCATATCAGTATCTACCTTCCAATCCAAAATCACAAAATTTGTAAGGAGAATGAATTTATCCACCTTCACCAACACATCATGTGAAATTCCCACTGGTCGTTTGATAGATCAATCAGCCATGAGTAGTTGCATTATGGTCAGTGAAGGGGTTTCCAAGCCTAATTCCTTAAATATAAATAAGGGCATGAGATTTATACTTGTCACTAAATCACATAGGGCTTTACTGAATGTTGGATCTTCTATTGTGCATGGAACAATGAACGCCCCTAGGTCTTTCTTCACTGTCACCAATTTTTGTGTCAAGATTGCACTGCAGTTGTGAGACACATCAGTTATCTTGCACTCAAGAGTCCTCTTCTTTGTCACCAACTCTTTTATGAATTTAGCATATCCTGGAATTTCAATCAACGGTTCCATAAGCGAAATATTTATTGACAATGAATTAAACATAGAAATGGAACTTTTGAAAATTAAGATGCTCATCTTTCTTCTTCCACCTTTATAGGAATGGAGAATCAACTCCGGCCTCATGAGGAGGAATGTACCTATCTCCATCATGGTTCCTCAAACTCCTAACTTGAGTTTGATCAGTCATTGCACGATCTAGCGATCTAGAGTTATTATTCTAATGTTGATTCCTCGGTGGCCTTAGAAAAGGCCGAGAACCCACCATTTGGTTTCCCAAGTAATGCAATTCTTCATTGTAACCACCTTCAAATGGTGCACCCTTACACATCACATCTCTGGTAGCTCCCACAACATTAACACATTTATGATTTCCTACCATGAAATGCTTGGTTAATAAATCAAGATGGGTTAACATCTTAGTGATCACACTAAAACAATACCTCTCACCTTGAGGATAAATCGATCGTTCTCAAATATAAAACATAACCATAGGTTAGGGTCGAATCCCAATGGAATATGGGGTATTCCTGCATTAATTCACTAACAGCCATTTCACGTATCAAATAACTCTATTTATAGTTATATATAGTAAAGTGAAACTATACTAAGAAAATGTAGAGATAATCAAATTTGGAGAGTAACTTGGGAAGTTGGGTTCCCCATGATTCACTAAATCAAATAACCTGGATAACACCACCTAAATTAGGACATTTTATGCAGGACAGTAACTTAAATTCTTCCAACCCTTAGGCAAAGGTGAAGGACGAATTTCACTACAGCTCTTGGCCGGCTACCATAGTGTGCCCAATAATCGTTACCTATTATCTTAGTCAACCTCTCTTGGCTAGGTTTGGTTGATTAGACGAGAACACATCAATCGAATCCTATTACCCATTTCCATTTCCTATTCACCGCTACCTTGACCGGGATCATGACACTAGGGGGGGTTTAATGTTGGCGACCAATAAACAACAAGAAAAATGAAGGAAAATGGAAAATACATGCAAATACCCAATTCAAGATGTGCAAATAGTCCAGGTTACTAAGCTAGCTACTCATAGATCTCACAACCCCATGTTGTGGGGGTTTAGCTACTCATAACTTGGGTAAGAAAACAAACAATGTATGGTTTAATGTTGGCGACCAATAAACAACAAGAAAAATGAAGGAAAATGGAAAATACATGCAAATACCCAATTCAAGA
>JAPFFP010000089.1:646507-661438 GCA_026153255.1 Solanum medicagineum
AGTCCCAAACTTTTCTATTTCAAAACCAATTGAGGACTTCCGACCCCCAACTTAAAATATACACTCCAATTATAGTTAAGCACTGCGGACTTACTTAATTTAAATTACGTCATATTCGCCATAACTTTTCCAGTTAAACGATTAACTTTGGCTAAATAATTTACGGAGTCTAACATTTGGCTATTCCAAAGCTAATGGAATTGTCAAAATTCTGTTCTGAGGCCGTTTACCTATATTTTTTAGTCCAAAATTGACTTTTTAAGTTATAAAGGCCTTCAAACACAAAAAAAACTGCACAACATCCAAACGAACGACCAAATGACAGGATTATCAATGTCAGTAGATTATAAATAACCTAAAATCACTGAAAAATGCTCTAATCAATCAAAATAGTGCGGTACACCAAAAATAACTTGAAGGATCATAATAGTGAACTCATAAAATATATAAATTACTAGCATGATGAACCAAAAATCTGTTGAATCCCCACTTAGCTAGCGAAAATCAGATTGAAACAAACAAGTGTACAATTGAAACCACTGGTGGCTTGCACATGGCCCCCAAAAAAAGTTTACAATTATTTCTATTTAAAAAAGAAACACTTAAATTGATAAGATTTGCTATTTTTTTGTTAGTTTAAGCTAAATTTATTTAGTAAATATTAATTAAATTTGTGAGATAATGTATATAATGATGAAATCACATATATTAGAAAGTTTATATGATTTTTCTTCGACAAAAAATTATACTATTTATATAGATAAAAATAATTTTATATATATATGTAATAGATGTTGAACCTCCTTCAATTAGTTAACATATCTACTTCTTAAAATTATGAATTCCTTTGAAAAAAATTTGATTCTGCCACTAAATATATATTTATTAAAAAAAAAAATAGAACATATATTGAACACAAGTTTTCATTTTTGTCATTTAGTTGTTCTTTGAAAATAAAATAATTCAAAATAAAATCATAAATATAAAATGTAAATGAAAGAAGGGAATATATGGACGAAATTTCCACCAATTTTGCTGAATATTCGAAAAAGGTTAAAAATTTTAGTAATTATTATTGACTAGAGGAAGTAACCAATTTACTTCGATCATCTCCAACTTTTAACACGAAAATAAAAATTTACTATTTCAAAGCTCAAAATAATATTCAGTTCTTGTTATAAACATATTTTATTTACGATATATGTCTATTTATATAAATTCATTTGAGAATTAGAAATCATATTTGAAAACTAATAATGTTTCTTACTTGAGACCAAGTCAATTTTTTCTTCATTGTAATACACACTTCCATATTATTCAAGAGCAATAAAAAATCTTCTCTCTTCTTCCCTACTTTATTTTTTGTACTGTTTTATACAGTTTCATAATACCTTGTCAGCACAAGGCTCTACCGTGTTAAAGAGTGAAGGTTAAGTTTCAAGGCTAGTGAAGGTTAAGTTTCAAAGTTAAGGTATTATTTATTTATTTATTTAGTTATTTTCCTTTATTGATATGACTAACCTTGAGAAACTTGAGTTCGTTGCTCTTCATTATTTGGGCAAAAACTATCCTTCATGGGTGTTGGATGCTATGGGTCTTGGAGACATCATTAAGAATGAAAATAAAGCATCAAAATAAAATTGTGATAATATTACGATATTTTTGTGTCATCATCTTAATGAATTTGAAAATATGAATATCTCATAGTTAAAGATGTTCTTAATGAATTTGAAAATATGAATATCTCACAGTTAAAGATGTTGGGTTCAAGCCTCATTAATTTATGGCGTAAGACACCTTTATATGGATAAGACGTTGGGTTCAAGTCTCAGTGCACCATATTAATGATATAATGATGACTAAAGCAAAATAATGTGCTTTTGGTGAAAAATCATTAAATATGTTCCACTAAAAAAACTCCATTCTCTAAAGTGAATGTGGTAGTAGTGCATAGTGTCTAAAAGAAGACAAGTGATTGAATAATGCACGTGAACATGGAATGAGGTACTAAGCTATTATAAATTGATATGCTAAAGTGATTGTGTTTCATTCATGAAGAATGAGAACTTTTGATAATTTGAATGAAAGAAAATTCAAATTAACATCCATTAAAGAACCTAAAAATTCTTTTAAATAGTGAATTTTCTTGTACTGCTTGTTATCAAGGCAAGTTGATTGTGAGATCAACACCAATGAAAGTTGAGTCCCTTGCATTTTTGAAACGTATACATTGGAATATTTGTGGACATATTCACCCACCTAGAGGGACGTTTAGATATTTTATGGTCCTAATAGATGTTTCATCTAGATGGCTCATGTGTGCCCATTGTCATCTCGCAATTTGACATTTGCAAAATTATTGGCACAAATAATACGATTATGGGCACAATTTCCTGTTAATCAGATTAAGTCCATTCGTCTGGATAATGTTGCAGAGTTTTCATCCCAATCATTTAATGACTATTATTTATACATTGGGATAGGAGTTGAACATCCTGCTCCTCATATTCATACTCAAAATGGTCTTGCTGAGTCATAAATTAGACTCTTGCAATTGATAGCAAGACCATTGCTTATGAAAATTAGATTGCCCACTTCTGTATGGGGACATGCAATTTTTCCTGCTGCATCACTTATTCGTCTCAGACCGATAAATTATCATAAGCATTCTCCATTGCAACTGGTTTTGGTCAAGAACTTAATATCCCATTTAAGAATTTTTGAATGTGTTCTATATATGCCTGTGGCGCCACCACATCGCACAAAAATGGGATCCCAAAGAAGATTAGGAATATATGTTGGGTTTGAATCACCCTCCATTATTCAATATGTTGAACCATTAACTGGAGATATGTTCACTGCTCGATTTGCATATTGTCAGTTTGATGAGACACTTTTTTCAAAATTAAGGGGAGAAGATAATGATATCAAAAGAGAAATTTTGCGAAAAAATCTATCATTGTCTCATCTTGATCCATGTACTTCTATTTGTGAGCAAAAAATACAAAAGATTATTCACATGCAAGAATTGCAAATCAAATGCCGAATGCTTTTACAAATTTAAAAAGGATCATGGCTCACCTCTATGAGAAGTAGAGTAGTTGAGAAGAAATAAAGTTGAAATTTACTCTCCAAGTAAGAAATCTGAAATTTGTTCATGTAATAATAAATCAGAAATTTACTATAATAAAAGGCGCATGTCATGGTAAACTTGAAGTTTACTCCTTAGACATATATTGAAGAAATAAAAGATTCTTCAAAATTATTTGTTTTCATGATAAGTTGATTGGATCAGCTAATGTTGGGATTGAATTCCCTAAATTCTGAAAGTATGATAAAGTGAATATTGGGTCCGTTCACCGTCATGTGATATGTAAAATTGATGCAATCACATGTACATTTATTGTAAACCTAAAGTTTGACATTCGCAAAATTGTTTGTGCAAGATAATCGAGTTAAGAGCACAACTTTCAGAATACGTAATCAAGACGATTCATCTTGATAAATATCCAAGTTCATTGATATTAAATGCCTTGAAACGTAAAGGTTTGTTTCTCTTCCCGCTCATTCTTCCTACTTTGAAATTTTGCGCACATAAAATTGCAGTGACACGGCACTTGCAACGTTACAATTGAAAGCTTCAAAATTGGCATATCATCATGACTTCTCGATCAGTTTATTTGTGGGCAGAACTCATAGCTGCTGAAGAAGAACAATTTGATCGTCCCTCTGAAAGCGTTCAAGAACCTAATATTGGTGTTGTATATCGATGGCTAAAACCCCATAGTATTGCTCCCAAAGATGCTGAAGGGAGGCAATCGACTTCAACTTCCGATAATGAAAATCAGTTGAGTTTTTTCCCTGTTAAGCGGTTCCCTTTCCACCAGGGAGAACAAGTATAGCTGTTGTACGTGCCGAATTGCATCCTCAACAAAGGAAGCCTGGACGAAAAGCCAAACCACCTCTTCCAAGGGTAATTTGTTAAAAGGTTTTTGTGAACTCCTACAAATCCACATTTGGTACTTGTTGTCTCTTTACCAAAAGCGTCCGCTAGCTACAATTTTGATTGTCATACAAAATTACATGTCTGGTATTTCTAATTCTTCATACTTTGTAGAGTAAAAAATTTGAAGCTCTGAACTATGATAAGGAGCAGGGCATATTTTCAAGAAGTTGATGATTTTAAACTAATGGTGGAAAGCCCCTCCCCGCTTTTGGTTATTAGTCGTTTTTTTGTTGTTCCCTTTCTTTTATTTTTTATCATATCTAGTTTATTGAGACGAGGGTTTCCAGGAAATAGCCTGTCTACTTCTATGAGGTAATGGTAAGGTCTGCGTACATTCTACCCTCCCCAGACCCCACTTGTGGGATTCCACTAGGCATGTTGTTGTTTTTGTTATTCACATTAAATGCCTTAGATAAATGGTCAATCATTGCTTATGAGAACAAAGTTTCATGGTCTGAAATATGATAAATTGCAGACAAAAATATGTATCAAACTAATACATTTTGATCAAATTCCCCTCAATTGATTTATGGTCATGGGCCATATAATTTTCATCTAATAGTTTTGATATGCGGTATATGACTAATAAATATACCATGATGCATAAAAGATAGATTCTCCAAAGTAGATTGGAATATATATTAGTTTGTCTAACATAAGGGAGAGGTAATAATAAACTAAGAGTTAAAATACTCTTATTGAATGTCCATGAAGGACAAAGTCTATGACATGCATGAAACATGCAATTGATCCCAAATAAGGTAATTCTTGAAAAGAAAAGAAATAAATGACAGTGTGCTTTTGAAGAGATTATGACATAACACTTCATGAAAACCTCATGAGAGGGATTGCTAACTGGAAATAATGAAGTTATAAGATCTCAACAAGTTATGTCGCATTGCAAATTGACAAAAAGATTACTTCATCGATGATATCTTTAGTGCAATATAGCGCAGTATTATAAAAGATTATGAGGATCTAAGCTCTATGGTATATTAAAGCATGCTCAAATTATCACGTGGAATGATGTATCTTGTTAAGCGCAAAGCTTATTTGATTTGCAATCTAGACACTAGAAAACGCTATGTACTTAATATTGAACATTGTCACTAAACAAAATTGATATGGAAGATTGAAAGTATTTGAAGGATTTAAAATGCATGAAGCATATACAAGTTCTTGAAAAACTTGTTTATAATCCTCATATTAATTAAATAATTAAAAAATCTTTCATATTGTTACGCAAGTTGATAACTTGAATTGAAACTCCCGAAGAGTTTTCAAAAGGCAATATATTGTTTGTTTAAAGAAGTTAAAGTGGGGAACTTGAAAAACTCTTTGATCGTAAAGGGAGGATTCATAAAAAAAGAGATGGAACAAAACGCATTTTCACCAAAATGTTTCTATATATGAGCTCCAAATGAATGGTGATATAAATGCGCAACAGATTCATTCGAGTGATGATGTAGCTTATTTGTTCACCAACTCTCTACCAACTGCAACTTTCAAGAAAATGGTACACAAGATTGGGATGTGAAAATTCAAGTTCTTGGATTGATGTTCTGATCAGGGGAGTTACTATGCGATGTACTCTTTTTTCCTCACAAGGTTTTGTCCCATTGGATTTTCCTGATAAGGTTTTTAATGAGACATCCAAAATGCGTATTACTAGATATGTGTACTCTTTTTCCTTTACTAGAATCTTTTTCCCGTGGGGCTTTATCTAGTAAGGTTTTACCGAGGCACATAGACATTAATCTAGCAAATAGACATTCAAGGGAGAGTATTATAAGCATATTCTATTTATGGTGAATGTCTATTTATGTAGATTCCTTTGAGAGTTAAGAATCCTACCGACTAATTCAGTTTCTTACTCGGAGACCAAGTCAATTTTTTTCCTATAAATATAACGGTTTCCTTTAATACACACTTCAATATATTCAATTAAAATGAATGTGAGAGAGAGAGTAAAATTTTAGGTTCTGGGCTCAATGATTTATTTCACTAATCTTCCTTTATTAGGAATTATATCGAGGATGACAATAATGGGAAAAACTGTTGGAAATCCAGCAAACTGTTAAAGCATCCTTGTCCTTCTCATATCTACTTCATTCTCATCTTATATTATATATTCCTTGAATTCCTCTAATCATTTTTTAATCTTAAATATTCAAATTGTTTTATTTTTTATAAATAAAAGATAATTACACTCAATTTTGATAAATTAAAAAAATTAACTTTTCAAATTATTTTAAAACAACTAAGAAAATTAACTATATTTCATGCCATAGCATTGTTTATTAATATTGTTCAAAATTAAAATATTTTATCACTATTAATAATTTATCACTTGACTTAATTCCATTGTCTACTATACTTTTTATTATCACTTTATTTCTACCTCCTCTTTGAATCTTTCAAAATGTTTGTAGAATTCTTAAGAAAAATAATTAAACATGAACAATTAATGTAAAAACTAAATGAATAAAAACATAATTCACCAAAACAAGAGCACATTCTTATCAAATGAATATATAATAAGCAATATCGTTTTTTAGATTAAATTGTAAAAAAGAAATGTTACATTTCAATGATCAAATGAACTCCTACATAATTTTTTTAACATTAATAATTAAAAGATTATGTTAAATTTTCACAGTCAGCCTAAAATATAAATTTAAATCATTTATATATTTTTCCTACAATACATAAAATAAATATATTTGACGTGGATAAAACTAACACATACTTATTTTAAGAAAAGAATATAATGAGAATTTACCTAATTGTGGGAAAAGACAGCAATTTATTTAGTAGCATAGTTAATTTTTTAAACATGAATCGACTAATCAAAACAAAATTTGTAAAACTCCATTTTCACGCTAATAAATACTAAATAAAATTCACAAAAACCGTCAACGAAAGTAGACATGTGAAATAAAGTAAATACATAGAACCGTCGAATCATATGACAAGAAGCAGAAATAATCCATAACACACTATACATAAACGAACTACTTCCTAATAATATATCATATTCATATAAGGGAACTTAAATGCAAACAGTGAAAAAGCAGTAGATCGAGACCAACTCATCTCTCTCTACCCTCAAAGCCTGAGCGCAGATCCCAAGAGGAAAGCGAAAACAGCGACAGCACAACCGACCGCGAATGACGGGGAGATAGATCCGGCGGAAGAAGCAGGTGCCGGTGCCGGTGCCGGAGCGTCGGCGGCCACTGCTGCTCCGATGAGTGAACAAACAATGACAAACACAGCAAGGATTGAGAGAATTGACTTCGAGACCGCCATTACGCTTTCACAGTTCGAGATCTAGAGAGTAGTTGAAGTGGCGGTACGCAATGGTGTTGGGTAGGAGTGTAGAGTCTGATATATAGCAGAGAGTAGAATTTGGGCAAGTGTTGGGGCAGCTGCCCGTCAGGCTGGCCAGTGACAGCTGGGGTCCACTAACGGTTACAATGATTTTTCCTTCGAAGGGAAGTTTTATGGTTGTCAAAGTGGAATTCGAATCACAAACTTGTAAATTTTTAATTTTGGGCATTTCATCATTTTTTTTTTAAAGTTACTCGAACATTCTAAAATTATTTTAGTAGCTATTTATAATGTTGTGTTTTGAGTAGGGTTGGTTGGTTGCTGCCCTTCATTTCTCATTTTAAATAAAACCATTCACATGTTCTATGGAAGAAGTCATAATTGCAGTGAATATGTGCACCAAATACTTTCTCTTTCTATTTTTCCAATTTAACAAAACAAAATTATAGTTTTTTATTGCTCACCACTCTTGCTCTAACTTGCTTTTAATTAATATAACTAACTACTTTTAAATTTTTACTCTAAAATAATTTTTGATAATATCAATTTTCAATTAATTTTACAATTTAACACTACAAAAGTATAAATTTTGCTCTTCAGAACTCAAATTTAGCAAAAGCATTTTGATTCATTATTTGGTGAATTAAAGCTCCGATAACTTCAAAAATGACTAAGTTAAATATATCAAAGATAACAATTTCACCACCAAAAATAAAGAAAAATATTATTGATATATATTGTAAAATTAGTTATTTATTTGATTTATCTAACATTTCATTTTTTTCAGAGATTTTTTAGCATAGAATAAGTAATATGGTGTAACTAAGGAGCAACATTCACGGTTTAACCATAAAATTTTCAAAAGATATATACTAAAAGGTATCACATGTCTTGAACATTAAAAATATATATTAATATTTGACAATTTTATTTCATATATGAGAAAATTAATATAATTTTAATTTTTATCTGAAATAAAAGAATTTATCGACTAAAAATAATATGAATATTTTAATTCACGTATCAGAAGATTTGTACAATTTTGGCTCCGAAATAAAAGAACATGTAGCATTGACTTTCGCATGAATTAATTGATATCCTCAATTAACGTTCAATATAAATTTAATTGTAATAAACATAAAAATTATTATTAATTCAGACTTAAATATTACTCTCTCGGTCTCATTTAATTGAATTTGTGACATAATATGAACATATTAAGAAAAGAATTTAAAGATAAAATTTACATTATACTTTACACTATTGCCTTTTGTGAAATCATAAATATGTAGTGTAATTTATCTCCTAGAAAATATAAAATTTCAATAAATGAAAGGGCAAATACAAAAAAAGTTCAAACATTCTTTTTGAACTTTAAACAATTCAACTATTTTAAACATTGAAAAAAATCTCAAAAATTTAATTAATTTGAGACGGAGGGAGTAGTATTTTCTTGAGCCCGTGCTATGAACAAACTTATCACATCTAGTATATGTAAGTTACACAATATTTATTAAGTGATACAATTAAATGATATTAAATCATTGGATTAAGTGTAAGGTGAATATTTCATAAATATTATTAATATTGATAACTTTTAAGTGGTAATGATAAATAATTTTAAATTTTTACTCCAAAATAAATCATAACATATATTTGTGTGATAGTAAATCATCACATTTTTTTGTGCATATCTAATGTGAAAAGGTCCTTTTGAAAATTTCCTTAATCAAAGTATTTTTCATCATTGATCATTAATATTACTCAAAATAGTTACAAAATATAAATAAATATCACTAACACTCAGAATAACAAAGCTATAATTGAAAGATATGACAAAAAGTTATAGTTAAAGTGGGTCACATAATTTTTAAAACTTTATACACTAATTAAATCAAATAGAACAAAAAGAAATAATTTTTTAATTTTCTTTTTAAAAATGCGCCTATTGATAGACACATAAACAAAAACGTACCTGCTTCATCCCAAACTCCCTCTTATATAATACTCCCTTCGTCCATCTTTACTTGTCCTTTATTAACTTGACATAGAGATTAAGAAATAGTAAATGATATGGGTAATTTTATCAAATCAACTTTTGAATATAATAAATACAATGTCTTGAAAAATATAATATGAAAAAGACTATAACTAATGATATATGTAAATTAGGAATTAAACGTAAAATAACTTCTTAATTTTATAAAGTGAACAAGTATATTGAACATTTCAAAATAATATAGTGAACAAATAAAAATAAACAGAGGGAGTTAAAAAAGAATATAATGGGATCAAATTTATGGGTATGGTCAATTGGGTAACTTGTCCATTTTAAAAGGTAGCTACACCAAAGACCTATACTCAAATCAAAATTCTTCCACAAGTATAACTTTTTTTAAAGTTTCATAGGAAATTTCATTTGTGATGATATATTAAAATAAATTAGTGCATTATTAATTTTGTATATTATTAATATCTTATTCAATGCGCTTATCCACACATAATTAATGCATAATAGATTTCTTTGTAGATAAAAGAAATAAAAGGAACCAAATATTTCTGTCTTGCCATTGACACATTAGTGAATTTAATTAATCCGACTCTTATGTCGTATTTCATATTTTCTTTATACATATATCTTTTTGGGGAAATAACATTGTCATATGTTGAGTTAGGGTGCTCCTAGCATGATATCTTATCAGGTCCCTTGATAGAGAATAATAAGGATCATGGAATATAAAGGACAACATAAGATAAAGATACTCAGATGTTTACGTGGAAAAACTCCTTACTTAAGGGAGGAACAACCACGACCTGATATCACAGGATTTAGCAACCAAATCCACTAGGAGCAAAGTAAAGAAATACAACTCACTCACTACTTCTCTACTTTCTCTTACACCACAAATAACTTATGCATCAAGCACAAGTTATGAGCAACCACCAATCCAGCTTCAATCTACCCTACACCACCTGAGTAGTTAGAATGAAACTACACATCCACACTTTGAGACTACAACTCTGTCTGCAAGGTATGTTTCACACACAGGACAACCTAAAATAAACTGATTACTTGCCTTCTTAGTTGAGGAGTAATCTTACACTGTTTTTTTTTTCAAATACAACTCACACAAGACACAAGAACTACAAACCTAGTTTATCAGGTCCCATGTCTGGGTATGCTGTGATCTTACACACGAAGCTAAAGGGAAGCTTTTTCAACTTCGAATACTGAATCTTGAATATGCTTGAAAAACCTTTACTTAAAACCTTGGACTTCTTTCTTTTATGCTGTTGTACGTACAGCTTATGGACCGTTGGTCTTTTAGTACACTTCTGAAACACTTCTCACCAACCACAACAGCTTTACAGGTTGTTATTCACCACTAGAATCAGCACGCAAACCTGATATCTTACCTGGTCATTGGTATAGTTTGTTAATCATCAAAATAATACACACATGCAGATACTTGTGTACTTAACAATTTCCCCCTTTTTGATAATGACAAACTATGCCTTGACCTGTGAGCCTGTTCCCCCCGAAACTATGCCATCCAGATTCAGTTATGAGTACATGATCGTATCATTCCCCCTAAAACTATGCCATCCCAGATTCAGTTGTGAGTACATGATCGTATCATTCTTCCCCCTTTTGGCATCATTAAAAGGAAACCAGTAAACTAAGAGAATATCACATACAGGTAATACCAAGTATAAGAGATAGCAAGAGACAAAATAAATCATAGACAATGAAGAAAATAGACAACAAGAACAACCATAACGAAGTCCATTTAATCATAACCAGTAGTACACCACTCATACCCTAAACTTCAAACAACACAAGACAAGACCACTAACTATTCAGAATAAAAAACAACCAACAAACATTTTCACCAGACTCAAATTGAGAAATAACCAGACCAAAAGAACAGGGACAGGGGGAGTACAAACACAGGAAGCCTAGGGACTAGAGGACTTAGCTGCAAAGGATTGAAAGAGCTTAGACATGTTGGCATTGTGCTCCTTGTGGGCATCCAGAAGCTACTGAGTAAGATACTTGACTTCTTGAGATAATTGGGCATTACTTCCCTTAACGCGGTCACGTCATCCACTTCAGATCCTCCTCTTGGGCCTTTCACTGATGCGGCATTCAGCATGATGATATGGGCGTCCTTGGCAGCCAGATCCTTGACTTTGGCTTGTAGGGCCTCAACCTGATCCAAAAGATCAGACACTTGAGATTTTTTAGCAACGACCCTGAAATTTCCATATTCACACTCTACAAGTGTGTTGTCAGAAAAGGACTACTTAATAGTCCCAGTGGTTCCCCTACTTAACTCAACCCCACATGCCTCAAACACTCGATTCAGCAGAAAACCATATGCTAGACCATGTTTACCTTCAGTCATCTTGAACACTTTGGTCATGTGTTCCATCATTAAGGCCGAAAGGTTAATCTCTCCCATATTTTTCAGACTGAGGCAGCAACACTTTGTTAACAAATTCAAATATAACGAGTATTTCCCCTTGAGAAGCTTCTTGAAGACAGATGCAGGGTTTAAGTTTTTCAACTTTGCAGCCTCCTCCAAGAAAGCTTTCGAGGGGCATTTGTTAACAACAGTCCTAATCCCTGTCAACTTGACACCAAGAATGTCACCCAAAGTCTCTTCATCTACTCGAAAAGAAATATTTCTAATGTTTGTGATAAAACTTCCATCTTCCTAAAACTACATGTTTAGATAAAACTCCTTGACTTCCCATTCATGTAAAAAAGACACAGGCCATTCAAACAAATGCCCCCACCCCTGAAAATCCACCTCTTCTACCAACTCCCTTATACAAGGACGATTTTTAGCAGTAGGTTTAAAAGCTTTTCCATTTAGGACCTTTTAGTCTTGAAGTACACTTACTTATTTTTTCCTTGTCATACCCTTCTCAGATCTCCTTTTCTTGATTTGTGCACCTGGTCCCCGAACAGAAGCAGGTGCACTCCATTTTCCCATGTTTACAGCTTTCTCAGCCATACCAGGTCTCTGACTCTCATGCTCTCCTTCGTTTTCAGACTCGCCAATTAATGTCAACATCTACCAACTTATCCTTAGAGATTTCCTCCTCAACTACCATGGTACTTTGTTTCTTTTTTCTTGGCAATATGTTCTTGACGACTTGCCTTCATGGCATCTTCCAACGCCTTTTTCTTCATACCCCTGGTAAAATAACTTCTTCTAACAGTTGTATCTTCACAAAAGACCTTTTCTTTTCCTTTTTGTGATTCCACCTGATCCCTTGAAAGAGCAGACACGGGAGGGACACTAGATCGTCTTTATCTCCAGGCCAATGGTGTACTTCCCTCATCATCAACCTCCTTCTCTGCAGCCACATTAACAGGTATGAACACATCAACGGGCTTCTGAACACGACTAAGATTGCCAAGTGCCACGGTTAGGTTAGGGGAAGGGTTAGCCTTGGGAGAGTTTAGTCCCAACGTTGATGTAGCAGAAGAAGGTAGGGTTGGAGAAGAAGGGTTGAGACCTTGTGCCAGTGGATGAAGATCAGCAGGTTTAATCGGTACATGAATATGTGTTGAAGGTGGAGTGATGATATTAGGAAACAGTGAGAAGTCTGATTCGATATCTTGGTGGGATGAGGAGTGTGCTGGATTGATAGCCATTTGAACGGTATATAGATAGAGGACTAAAAAGAACTTATTGGAGAAGATAAACAAATAAGAAGATGAACAAGCACTGAGAGAGGAGGGATGAATCTGACTTTTTGAAAAGGAAGATTTGAATGACTTTCAAAGAGATGGATGGTGTCCATTTAAAGGAGGACGAGCAGAAGGCGTCCGGTCCCTGATTGGTCGCGACTCTTCGGGGACTGATCGGAATACTGTTGGTTCAAAAGAAGATGAACAGACGTGACATGTCCTGAGCATATTCATTAATGAAGTAAGAGATTTATGAATACAGTACTAACCTGGTAGTGAATTAGGTCCCTTGATGAAGTTCCTTCTGTCATATCCTTCAAATGCTATAAAATCTTGTCAGAATCTATTGAAAAACACGATATAACTGGCATTTGGCTGATGGTGAATGGCCTCTCAGATACTTGATTGAGCCCTTTTAGCCATGAATTTCAAAACAAAAATGCAATTATTTTACTCTATCATATTATAGCTTGATCAAGCCCAACTTCAACATGTTTATGTCTAACTGGTCCCTGGATAGGGGTTTAGTGAAGATGTCAGCTGTTTGGTCCTTAGTACTACAGAACTTCATACAAACATTTCCTTTCTCCACCTGGTCCTTGAGAAAATGATGTCTCACATTAATGTGCTTTATTCTTTTATGATGAACCAGATTTTTGGCCATGTTCAAAGCACTCGTATTATCACACAAGAGGGGAATAAAATCTGTTAACAATCCAAAATCCTCCGGCTATTGCTTGATCTATAACAATTGTGAACAACAAGTGCAACAATAACATATTCAGCTTCAACAACGAATAATGCCATGGAGTTCTGCTTCTTAGTCCCCCAGGATATCAGTGATGATTCTCGGAAATGAGCCATGCCAGATGTGCTTTTTCTATCAATCAGATGTCCTACAAAGTCTGCATCGGCATATCCAACTAGATCAAAACAGTCATCAATAGGATAGTAAAGAGCTAGACACTCAGACCCCTTAAGATATCTGAGGATTCGTTTAGCGGCCTTCAACTGGGATTCCTTTGGGCAGGACTGAAATCTAGCACACATGCCAAACAGAAGACAATGTCTGGTCTAGTTGCAGTCAAGTATAACAATGATCTTATGATTCCTCTGTACATGGTTGCATTCACTAGGTTACCACTTTCATCAACATTTAGTCTGGTACTAGTTCCCATGGAAATATCACTAGGGTTGGCATCAATTAGTTGATACTTCTTGAGCCAATCCCTTATGTACTTTTCTTGACTTATAAAAGTCCCACTGGGGGTTTATCTGATCTGCAACCCCAGAAAGAATCTAAGCTCATCCATTATGCTTATTTCAAATTCACTTCTCATCAGGTCCCAAAATTCTTTATAGAGAGAATCTGTAGTTACACCAAAGATGATGTCATCTACATATACCTGAACAATCAGCAGATTCTTTCTTTTGGTTTCAGAAACAAGGTGTTGTCAATCTTCTCTCTTTTGTAACCATGACCAAGTAAGAAACCAGACAGTCTCTCGTACCATTCCCTTGGAGCCTGTTTCAGTCTATATAGTGCTTTATCCAACTTCATTACATAATCTGGATACTCTACACTCTCAAAACATGGAGGTTGCTTCACATAGACTTTCTCCTTCAGATATCCATTTAAGAAGGCACTTTTGACATCCATTTGGAACAACTTGAATTCCATGTAAGTGGCAAGTGCAGTTAGAATCCTGATTGCTTCCATTCTGTCCACGGAAACAAATGTTTCATCATAATCTATTTCTCCCTCCTAATTGAAGCCCTGAACCACAAGTCTGGATTTGTTCCTGGTGATTATTCCACTCTCATCAAGTTTGTTTCTGAACACCTATCTGGTTCCTATAACTGTTCTGTCTGATGGCCTTGGAACCAG
>JAPFFP010000089.1:661538-675848 GCA_026153255.1 Solanum medicagineum
GATAGTCAGAGTGCTCTGGATTTGAGCAAGAACTCCATGTACCATTCTCGTACAAAACATATTGATATTCGGTATCACTGGATATGCGAGGTGATGGATCGACAACTGTTGAGACTAGTGAACATCCATACGAAGGAGAATCCAGCTGACATGTTGACGAAAGTGGTGACTCGAGAGAAGTTAGAGCTATGCAAAGATATAGCCAGGATGCTTGTTCCGGATATGGCTGGAGGGGGAGAATTGAAGAATTCCAGCCATCTTCCTTGAATTCAAAAAAGGATGCTGTCAATTATGACAGCCAATGGTTGCTGGCTGCTGTCAACTATGGCAGCCAATAGCTGCAGTCAACAATGGTGTGCCAAAGAAAACTTTGGCAGTAATTTTTCCCTATAAAAGGAGCTGCTGAGCTCCTTCATTAAATCATCATCACCAAGAATGTGTGAGTGAGATTATCACCAAGAATGTGTGAGTGAGATTATCACCAAGAGTGTGAGTTAGAGACATCACCAAGAACACCAAGAAGAGTGTATTGTGTGAGGTTGAGAGTTGTTTTGTAATCTATTCTTGTAAGTAGTAGAAGAAATTTTTCTGTAAAATTTGTGTCTACCAACACTTATTGTTCCTTTGGCCTCAACATTGTAGTGGATGAATCTAGCCGCTATGATTAGGCTCGAGATATTATTATAAAGAGCCAGGGTGGAAGTACTTCAGTTGCAAATCCAAATCCGCAAAAAGGTGATGCTTCCTTTAGTCCTATTGCTGGAACAAAAACCAATTTAGATGTTCAAATCGACTACAGAATCTCCTGTTTTAAAGACTAAATCATTAGCTGTAGTTTATGAGCAATACAATTTTGCTCTTGGTGAATCATCCTTATTTGAAGAAGCAATAAATTACAAAGTATGAATTTCAGTAATGGAGGACGAACTTTATGATTAATAAAATTGATACTTGAGAGTTGGTTGATAGGCCAGAACAAAAAAATGTTATTAGTGTCAAATGGGTCTATGGAACAAAGTTCAATCCAGATGACTCCATCTTCAAGAAAGCTATACTTTTAGTTAAAGGCTTTTCTCAACAGCCTGGAGTGGACTTTGGAGATACGTTTACTCCTGTTGAGCAGCATGAGATAGTAAAAATTTCTCATTGCTCTTGCATCAAAATAGGAGTGGAAAATCTTCCACATGTCAAATCTGCATTTCTCAATATATTGCCTGAGGAAGACATTTATATTGAACAAGCCAAAGGTATTATAGTTGAAGGTGAAGACGACAAGTTGTACAAACTTAAAAAGGCTCTCTATGATCATAAACAAGCTCCAAGAGCTTGGTATAGTAGGCTAGATACTCATTTGTTGTCTCAAGGCTTCAACAGAAGTCTCAATGAACCTACTTTGTACTTCAAAAAGCAAGCTGATGGGATGTTGATTATGATGTCAGTTTATGTCAATGATTTGATGATCACTGGTGAAAATCCTCTTGCAGTTCAAGAAATTAAAAATGAAATGCTAAAAGCCTTTGAGATGTCTGATCTAGGAGAAATGAAGCTTTTCCTTGGAATAGAGATTTGCCAATCTTGTGAAGGAACTTTCTTGTATCAAAAGAGGTATGCCTTGAATCTGTTAAAAAGGTTCAAGCTGTTGAAATTCCACTTGTTGTGAATGAAAAAATAATGAAAGATGATGGCGAAATGAGGACAGATCCAAAAGTTTATAGAAGTCTTATTGGAAGCTTATTGTATCTAACAGATTCCACTCTACACATAATGTTCACTGCCAGTTTGTTATCTTGATCTATGCAAAGTCACAGCACTAAGCATTTTGGAGCTGTTAAAAGGGTGTTATTGTATATTAGAGGGGCGATTAATTATGGAATATGGTATATTGATAGTGATTGGGCTGGATATTGATAGCGATTAATTATTCATTTCGTTCAGGCATTTTTTCTTGAAGAACAAAGAAGGAAGATATTGTAGCTTAGTCTTTAACAGAAGCCGAGTATGTGGCTGCTGTAGCTACTACACATCAAGAAATCTGGTTGAGAAAGATTATGCTTGAATTGACTCTGCTGTCAAAATAACCAACAGTGATCTATCTAGATAATAAATCAGCCATTGCGATGGCTGAAAATCCAGCGCAGCATGAAAGAATCTTAAGGAGGAGTGTTAGGAAATTAAGATTTCTCTAGCAAATTTATACTCCCTCTGTCCCATTTCATGTGACATTCATTTCTTTTTGGTCCGTTCCAAAAAGAAACTCACCTTGTTCTAATTGAAAATTATTTAACTTTAAAATTTTCATTTTATCCTTAATGATATAATTCTTAGTCACACAAATATCTAAAAGTAATTTTAGACCACCAAATTTCAAAAGCATTCATTTTTTCTTAAACACCATTGAGGGTGCCACATAAAATGGAACAGAAGGAGTATTAAATAAGTCTTTTGATTTAAAAATGAGTGGTGATTAGTGAGCCACATGTATATACAGTTTGTTGTGAGATATTTTTCTTATTATTTGGTTGTAGTTCTCACACTTTATATATAGACCTTATGCAATGAAACATCTAGAGTGAAATATAAAACAAAAAGTCTTCAGCCTTTTCCTTCTCCCTCTTTAGATTACTGTAGCAATTTACAGCTATCATTTTCTCAACCTGGAAGCAAAATGGACATCTCTGATGACAACTTCAACTTGTTAGCCTTCTTTAAAAAACTTTTTTAGAATAAACTGAGGACTATGATTGTTGTGATTATCAAAATGCATCACACCTTTCATTGGTAAAACTTTTAAAAATACTTGATCACCCATAACAAACTTTAGCTCATGATGCCTCATGCCATGAATGATATTTCTATCAACTTTGAACAATTCTAAGTCTATTTACGATAAAATTCATTTTTAAAAAGCTTTATAAATTTAGTCAAGACTCAATAGTTTCACCTCTGTCAGTCCAAAAAACCAAGCACTTGGAGATTTGCAACACCACTCATAAAGAGCTTCGTAGGGAGCCATCTAGATGCTCACCTGATCATTGTTATTGTATGTGAGTTCTGTTAAGTTGAAGTTTTGATGAATTAACAAACTTATTTCTCAGTATGAATGTAATGTGGTACCAGGTCCCGTATAAGAAAATGAACAACTGAAATCTTATCTGAATTAATAGAACTTGCCCATTGTATTTAGTTGAAACAATCATACTCTCATATTACAATAGTGCAGAATCATTATTTTAATATATCCTAGAAGAATATACTTTATGGGATAAAGGAAAAGGTGTAAGCTTCATTCCTTATGTTCCTTCCCACTCATGAAAGTATTATTATTCTAAGCATTACAGCAACATCATTCTCCTTATAAAGCTTAAAGAAAATGGAATGAAAAACTGTAAAGCATTTCTTCAACATGCAAAATTATCTTCTAAATTAAGAATGAAGAAGATAAATGGAATGGAGGTTGTAAAGCATGCTTAACAGTATGGTGCACATGACAAGGATCTTCAAACAATGATGATGGACAGCATGGGTGCATACGGCAAGGAGCTTCAACAAGGCTATATCTTGAAGCATTTGAAGAATGAAGAAATCATCCAGGAAAAGAGTGAAAAAAGAGTCTTTGAGAAATCATCCTCAAGAATAACTTGTTTACTACTTTGTTCTACTCGTCTTTGTTGTTCTAAGGATATTTCTTCAATGTGTGATTTTTCATTCTTACATCTACAAACCAATTCCTACGCTATAAAGGAACTTGATGTTTTAGTCAAAATAATTCTTCTTGTATAGAGTTAGCTAAGAAGAAAAGTCTAAACTAGTTTGGGAAAATTAGTTTAGTAGGTAGCAAATGGTTGTTGCTTAGGTGGAAATTTTAAGTATCATTATAAGGGGGAAGGGATTAGGAGGTTAATCCTTAGAATTACAAGAGGCTGTAATGATTGCCGCTCTTAGGTGATAATGAAATTTCATTGAAATTCTGAAGGCAGGTCGTGGTTTTTTACTCCCTTGAGCAAGAGGTTTCCACGTAAAAATCTTGTGCATTTTAACTTCTGTCCAGTTCATTACTGTAACGAGGGACCTGGTCCCTGGTTAGATTGGCAACACCCATTCTAACAATTGGTATCACAGCAAGAGCTCTCTGGTTGGCTAATACCTAGAGAGATTCCTAGAAAATAGAATGGTTGCTCCACTCAACTTGGAAGAAGGACAATCCTCCACAAGACCACCTAGATTCAATGGGCAATTCTACAGTTGGTTGAAAACTAGGATGCATGACTTTCTCATGGCTGAAGACAGTGAGCTATGGGATATTGTGTTAGATTACCCTCATGTTCCAACAATTGAAATCAAGGAAGGTGAAACCACTAAAATAGTTCCCAAAACTCGACAACAATACAATGAAGCTGATAGGAGAAAAAGTGAGAAAAACTATAAAGCCAAAAAGCTTCTTGTATGTGGTATTAGTGCTGAAGAATATAATAGGATTTCTGCCTATGAATTAGAAAAAGAAATATGGGACTGTCAGAAAAATGCTCATGAAGGGACTGAGCAAGTCAAAGAATCAAAAGTTGAAATGTTGACTTCTTAGTATGAAAATTTTACCATGAAGGAAGGAGAATCTATCAATGACATGTACACAAGATTCTTATCTATCACAAATGAGCTGAGATGTCTTGGTGAAACCATCATTCAGAGCAAGCAGGTCAGGAAGAGATTGAGCATTCTTCCTAAATCTTGAGAAAACAAGGTAGATGCAATCACTGAAGCAAAAGACTTAAAGACCCTTACTATGGATGTACTCATAGGGAATCTTCAAACCTATGAGTTAAACAGACAAAAGGAAGGAAAGAAAGATAAAACTCTTGTCTTAAAATCCTCTCAGGATGATGATGATGAAGGATTAGATATGACTTATCTAACTAAGAGACTTAAGAATATTGTGAGACAACATGGAGGCTTCAGAAAAGGTAGCAAACCAGGAGTTGCTGCTGAATTGTGTCACAAATGTGGCAAACCTGGATATTTCATAAGAGAATGTCCATTACAAAAACTAGAGTATGAAAAAGCAAATGGTGAAAGAAGGGACCAGGTCCCTATCAAGAAATCTCAGAAGGAGGCATCATCTGATCGGATAGTGAAGAAAGCTTTTGGTAGGGGGAGATATTTCCAGTGACTCTGAAGATTCAGAAAACTCAAAGGATGCTTCCTTAATGGTTGTCAAAGATAGTGAAAATATCTTCAATTAAATGTTTGCATTTATGGCTAAATCTGATGATGAAGAAGATGATAAGGTAACCCTTGATGACTTTAAGCAAAAATTAAATGCCTTTTTCTCCAGAAAATTAAGAAGTTTGGTTGGAGTACTGATTGACTCAGTAAATGAATTTACAACTGAGAAGGACTTCTTAATTAAAATTTTTGATATTACTCAAAATGAAAAGGTGGCACTGGTGGCACAAATGTCTGAAATGGAGAAAAAATTGACACTTCTAGAATCTGAAAATTTAGAACTATCAAGAAGGTTAGAAAAAGGAGTCAAAACTGATAAGGGGAAAAATTAAGCTAGTAGTTTGCTACTTGAGCTTAAAAGCAAGTTAAAAACAGCTCAATTAAAGATAAACTTATCTTTAGAAAGAAACAATCAGTTAGAGAAAGATCTAAGTTGTGTCAAGGAAGAATTAGAAAAATTTCTTAAATGGACCTCATCTTAAAAAATTTTGGAGAGTCTTAACAAGTCAAAGTCATGAGGGTGGGAGGGGTCTAGGATATAGAAAAATAGAACCTCCTTATAATCCAAATAGTAAATATGTCATTGTTTTTGACAATTTACTATGTACTCATTGTGGTAGAAATAGTCATCTTAAGATGGATTGTCAAGTCTTACAAAAGGTAAAAAGAAATATGTCAAGGTATTTCTAGTAGAAAAGAAATGTAGGACCTGATCCCAAGGCAAAACAAATTCAGAAGAAAAGAGCCTTACCTCACTGGACCAAGAAGACTCTTATTGCTCCTTTAACAGCTTAATTGGGACTCAGACTCAAATGTGTTCCTGAAAGTGTTAAATAATCCATGTGTAGGAAAGTGGAGGCAGCTTCAACCAGAGCTGGTATATGGACAGTGGGTGTTCTAACCACATGGCTAGAGATGTTGAAAGCTTCCACTCACTTAAGGCACTTCAAGGTGGAGGTGTCTCTTTTGGAAATGGGAAAAAGGGTTATATTCTAGGCATTGGAAGAATTAGAAAGACCTTGGAACATTCAATTGAAAATGTATATTATGTCAATGGACTTAAATACAGTCTTTTGAGTGTTTCTCAGATTTGTGACAAAGGTAATGAAGTTAGATTTCTTTCTGAAAGTTGTACAGTTAGAAATTTAGCAACTCAAGAAGTGGTGTTTGATGGCTAAAAGAGTGAAGAACATGTATGTTATTGACCTGAGCACCATACACGGAGATGATTTTACATGTCTTAGTGCTCAAAGTGAAAACTCAGAACTCACAAAAGACTTGGTCATGTTAGCGCTTCTCTGCTGAACAAACTTGTGTCTAGGGACCTGGTCTGTGCGTTGCCTAAGATAAAGTTTGAAGAGAAAAAGATTTGTGAATCACGTGCAAAAGGAAAGCAGATCAGGTCATTATTCAAACAGAAGAAGCAGGTAAGTACCTCAAAGCCTCGAGAATTGTTACACATGGATTTGTGTGGACCAATCAAAGTTCAAAGCAGGGGAGGAAAAAGGTACATTTGGGTTATTGTTGATGATTATTCAAGGTTCACTTGGACCATGTTCTTAAGATCTAAAGATGAAACTTGTGATATCTTGATTATTTTTGCAAAAATGATTCAAACAAAGTTAAATTACAAAATAGCAGGAATAATGTCAGATCATGGAATAAAATTTGAAAATACCAAGATGGATATTTTCTGTGTTGAAAATGGTATTCATCACAAATTTTCAGCACCCAGGTCCCCTCAAAAAAATGGATTGGTGGAAAGAAAGAGTAGAACTTTTGTGGATATTGCTAGAACTATGCTCATAGATTCTAGTCTTCCAAAGAGTTTTTGCACAGAAATTGTGAATACTACTTCTTATGTTACAAACAGGTGCTTGATCAGGTCTATTCTCAACAAGACCCCCTATAAGCTGTTGTACAACAAAAGGCCAAAGGTAAAATACTTATGAATATTTGGATGTAAGTGTTTTGTCTTAAATAATGGAAAAGATGATCTTGGCAAATTTGATGCCAAAGAGTGATGAAGGAGTTTTTGTTGGATACTCATCTTCCAGTAAAGCTAACAGAATCTTTAACACAAGAACACAATGCATTGAAGAAAGTGTTCATGTGATTTTTGATGAAACTGGAGAACTTGAGAGGCTTAAGGATCTTGATGAAACTGAATTTGAAGATATTCTTTAGTTTCACAGAATTGAAAACAACCTTGAACAAGCAACTGATGATCTCGTGCAAGACAAAACTGATGCTGGAAATTCTGAGGAGGGACTTGATCCATTAGCAGAAACAGAAGGAACAAATGAACCTAATCAAACTAGAAACACTGTAGAAGCAGAACAGCAAGAACCAAGAAAAACAGGTTGGAAACACCAGTCATCTCATCCTCTTGATAATATTATTTCTCCTTTGGATTCAGGTACTCAAACCAGATCCAGAATGAGGAACATAATAGCATTTTCATCTTTCATTTCATCCATTGAACCTAAAAATGTCAAGGAGGCCTTGAAGGATGCTGACTGGATCAACTCAATGCAAGAAGGACTGCACCAATTTGAAAGAACTAAGGTATGACACTTGGTCCCAAAACCATCTAACAGAACAATGATTGGGACCAGGTTGGTTTTCAGAAATAAAGGTGATGAACATGGAACAATCATAAGAAATAAATCAAGGTTAGTAGTTCAAGGCTATACTCAGGAAGAAGACATTGACTATGATGACACTTTTGCTCCTGTGGCAAGAATGGAAGCAATTAGAATCGTTATTGCATTTTCAACTATACATAGGATTCAAATTGTATCAAATGGATGTCAAAAGTGCCTTCCTAAATGGCTACTTGAAGGAAGAAGTCTATGTCAAACATCCCCCTGGTTTTGAAGATCCCAGCTATCCAGATCATGTTCTCAAATTGGATAAATCACTTTATGGAATGAAGTAAGCACCAAGAGTATGGTATGAAAGATTATCTAAATTCCTACTAGAAAATGATTTCAAGAGAGGTAAAATTGATAATACTTTGTTCTTGAAGACTAGAGGTAGGAATTTATTGATCATTCAAGTATATGTTGATGACATTATTTTTGGTGCTACTTCAAATTCAATGTGTGATGAATTTTGTAACCTTATGAGAAGTGAATTTGAAATGATCATGATAGGTGAACTAAACTTCTTTTTGGGGTTACAAATCAAACAATCCTCTGAAGGTACTTCAATCTGTCAAGAAAAATATATCAAGGAGTTGTTGAAGAAATTTGAAATGGAGGATTCAAAAACTATTGATACCCCTACAGGCACAAATTCAAGCTGGATGCTGATGAGTCGGGAAATCCTGTAAATGAGACAATATACAGAGGTATCATTGGATCATTGCTTTACTTAACTTCTAGTCGACCTGATAGTGTTTACAGTGTAGGAATGTGTGAAAGGTTCCAATTAATGCCTAAGGAATCCCATTTAAAGGCAGCAAAAAGGATTCTTAGGTACTTGAAGAAGACATGGGACCTGGTCCTATACTATCCTGCAGGTGACACTTTTAAACTTGTAGGATATGCTTATGCTGATTATGCAGGTTCACAAGTGGATAGAAAAAGCACATCAGGAATGACTCATTTCCTAGGATCATGTTTTGTTTCATGGGGAACTAAAAAGCAAAACTCAGTTTCTCTTTCAACTGCAGAAGCTGAATATGTTGTTGATGCTGCCTCATGTTGTGGACAATTGTTGTGGATCAAACAACAACTCAAGGATTTTGGTGTAATCACACAGCAATTTCTTTGTTATGTGATAACACAAGTGCACTTAACATGACAAAAAATTCTGTTCATCATAAAAGGACTAAGCACATTGATGTAAGACATCATTTCTTGACAGATAATGTTGAAAAGGGGAATGTCATCATGAAATTTTGCAAGACTGAAGATCAGATTGCTGATATTTTCACTAAACCTTTGAGTAAAGAATTGTTTGAAAGGAATAGGTTAAAGTTGGGAATACTGAATAATACTTAATCTTCTTTCTTTTCTTTTGACTATAATTAGGGAGCAGGCATCCTAATTATTGATTTTTCATAATTCTGATAAAAACTCATTCATGCAGATTTATACTCAAAGTGGATTGATAAAAGTTAAAGAAGAGGACATAGCTTTAGCATTCATAATTTTGCAGAACCTGGTCCTTATCAAAGGTTAACATTCTTAATATTGTGAATTAATCGTTGCCTTCAAAAACTGTCAAATGCCACGTTTCGACTTCCCCTTCATTTCTGTGTCAGAATGAAAGAACGTGCCTTTTCTAAAAGGGTACTAGACACGTCCCTTCACATTAATAAAAACCTTCTTCTTCCTCTACACTCTTTCTTACTCAATTTCAGGTTCTTTTTCTCTCTCAACAAAATTTTTCTTCTTCTTTCTTCTACATCTAAATCATCTTACCCAAAAAAAATGTCATTTTCATCATCAAATAAGAACACTTCATCTCAAAATTCTCTGAGAGTATAGGATCTTAATGACCCTGTGATTAGTTCTCCCATAGACGAGGCCTCACTTAATCCTTATGAATCAGTACCTTCAATGGAAGATACTTCGAAAATAGGTGAGTCTCCTCTTCCCCTCTCTACTTTTGAAGAAAGCCCTAGTAGATTGTCTCCGGAATCTCTGATGATTAGTTCTGTACTTCAAGACATTTATAATCAAACCCCTTTACTACTTGAATATAAGGAATCTAGTGAAATTGGGATTGATGAAAATATATTAGACACTTCAAGAAATGATTATGTGTCTGATGTTTGGACTGGGTAAATACAGAGGGTATTGAATATGAAAATGTTGTTGAAACTAAAGTAACTGAATATGTTGAAAACATTGGGAATAAGGGTGTTGATATTATGATTGAGGGTGTTGTTGAAACTGAGATAACTGAGGGTGTTGATAATGTGACTGAAGGTTGTGTTGAAACTGAAGTAACTGAGGGTGTTTTTGAAAAAGAAATTGCTAAACGAAATGTAGATGAAAATGATAAGAATATAGAAAAATCAGATGATAATGATATGCCTATAGCCTCAGTTTGTAGGAAAATGAAAGGAAAGGCTACCTCTTCTTTTCAACAAGAACTGAAGAAAATAGCCACTTCCTACAAACCAAAGCCCACTAGAAGTTCATCTATGATACTCCTGCAAGAAGCCTGTGTAGCCAACAAGGTAAAAACCTTTCAAAATAAAAGGAAAAGGAAACACAAAGCTGTTGAGAAGAGTGTTCCAGAAGAGGATGTGGTTGAATTGTCCTCGAAAGAAAGTGAAGAAGAAGGTAAAGCTGCTAAGAAGAAAGGAAAGAAGGCTACAAGAAAAAAGAAACAAAGTTCTGCAAAAAGTCAAAAATTAGATAAAGGGAAGAAAGTTGCAACAGAACACAAGGGAAAGGAAGGTGATGACACAGAAGAAATGGTGTTTGAGGAGGTACTTGGTCCTTCTCAAGAATTGACCAGAGAAGAAAGACAAAAGATACTAAGAACTCAAAAAGTTCTTGGTGGAAGGGTAATAGACCCAGAATTTGTTGACATACCAAGTCTGATTGATCTAGTTGATGCTTTGGACTTACAGGGATGGACTCATTTATTTCTAGAGTGGTCTGTACCCACACTCCTCGAAAAGGAGATAAAAGATTTCTACTGCAATTTATGGTTGAATGATGATGGAAGCATTGCTACTGTGGTTAATGATCAAAATATTCATTTAGCTTAATCAATTTTGACTGAGAAAAGGTCAATAGGATAGGGATCAAAAGTGTTACCAAATGTTTACCAACCCCAGAATTCATCTTTGAAATTGTGAAAGGGACCATTCCAAAAGGCACAAATGCGCCTAAGAAGTTCATGAAGAGCACTTACCAAATCATTTTTGAGTTTGTTAATAAAGTTCTTCTGCCAAGGAGTGAGAAGAGGACAGTTGCTACTGCCTCAGACCTCTTCTTGATGGAAAAACTGAGTTCTTTGGAAGACATAAATTTGGCAGGGATCATGATGGAGCACATTAAAAATATAGTAACCAAGAAGGATGGTAAACATGGGATGGCCTATGGTTATTTGCTTGGAAAGGTGCTGGAACATTACAAAGTTCCTCTTGGTGTGGGAATCAAAAGAACCATCAAACAGACTTTGTCTCTACATACTCTTATCCAATGTGAATGCTTGGAGGATAGAGAAGTGAAAAATAGGAAATCACTGACATCTGAACTGCTTGAAGTCAAGAGCAACTCATATATGAAATTACTGGTTTGTTTGCGATCATACAGCAGAAAGATATGGAGATTGCAAAGTGAAAGCTGGTTTGAGGTAGACTACTTCTGAGGGAGGACCTAGTACCTCACCAGACCTGGCAGCTCTTCAAGCAGAAAATGCATCCCTGAAAGAAGAGAATGCAAACCTGGCAGCACAAGTGAATGAATTGAAGGACAAACTAATCAGAAGTCATGAGAGTATCTTTATTATTGTTTAAATTATAATTTGGTTTACCGTTATCCTTTTTAGATGATATCAAAAGGGGGAAAATAATGAGATTATAGTGTGAAAATAATGAAATTTTGTATTTAGTGTGTGGGTTTGCTATAAGGTTTTTGGTTGGTTGGTGTTGGTTTGCTAATAGTTTGTTGTTGCTGTTAAGTGTGTTTATGTTTGCTACTGTAAGATTTGTTTAGGTGTGTGGTTTGGGTGTGATGATAGTAATGCTACTGGTTTGGTATTTGGTTAAGTGTGATACTGCTTTGGTTAGTGGGTTATTTGGTGTAGTATTGCTGTTGTGATTTCATTGGGATGAAAAATGTTGACATTAGTTGTTGATAGTAGCTGTGTGAAAATTTAACGGGGAATTGTATTACACATTGCTGTGTAAGGGTGTTTTTCTGATAGGGGAAGAAAACTGATAGAGGGAACCTGATACAATCTTAATTCTTCAAAATCACGAGATTGTCATTATCAAAAAGGGAGAAATTGTTAAGTTGAAGTTTTGATGAATTAACAAACTTATTTCTCAGTATGAATGTAATGTGGTACCAGGTTCCATATAAGAAAATGAACAACTGAAATCTTATCTGAATTAATAGAACTTGCGTGTTGTATTTAGTTGAAGCAATCATACTCTCATATGACCAAATACAAGCGTGTTGCTGATGTATATTAAAATAGTACAGAATTATTATTTTAATATATCTTAGAAGAATATACTTTATGGGATAAAGGAAAAGGTATAAGCTTTATTCCTTATAATTCTTCCCACTCATGAAAGTACTATTATTCTAAGCATTACAACAACATCATTCTCCTTATAAAGCTTAAAGCAAATGGAATGAAAAACTGTAAAGCATTTCTTCAACATGCAACATTATCTTCTACATTAAGAATGAAGAAGATAAATGGAATGGAGGTTGTAAAGCATGTTTAACAGTATGTTGCACATGACAAGAAGCTTCAAACAATGATCGCGACTAGCATGGGTGCACACGGCAAGGAGCTTCAACAAGGCTATATATTGAAGCATTTGAAGAATGAAGAAATCATCCAGAAAAAGAGTGAAAAAAGAGTCTTTGAGAAATCATCCTCAAGAACAACGTGTTTACTACTTTGTTATGCTCTTGTCTTTGTTGTTGTTCTAAGGATATTTATTTCAATATGTGATTTTTCATTCTTACATCTGTAAACCAATTCCTACACTATAAAGGAACTTGGTGTTTTGGTCAAAATAATTCTTCTTGTATTCTAGGTCCTTAGCTAGAGTTAGCTAAGAAGAAAAGTCTAAACTAGTTTAGGGAAATTATTTTAGTGGGAAGCAAGGGGTTGTTGCTTAGGTGGAAATTTTAGGTATCATTTTAAGGGGGAAGGGATTAGGAGGTTAATCCTTTGAATTACAAGAGGTTGTAATGATTTTCGCTCTTAGATCAAAATGAAATTTCGTTGAAATTCTGAAGGTAGGTCGTGGTTTTTTACTCCCTTGAGCAAGGGGTTTTCCAAGTAAAAATCTTGTGCATTTTACTTCTGTCCAGTTTATTACTATAACAAGGGACCAAGTCCCTGGTTAGATTGGTAGAACCCATTCTAACAAGTTCAATACTAGGAAAATGTTCATTCCAATTACCTCTAATATCAAACACATACACACCTGTCAATATATCACTGAAAGCTTGAACAGTTCTTTCTTCCAGCCCGTCCCTCTAAGAATGACTTCTAGAAATGGATAGTAAATTGTGTACCTCCGTCTTATATAATGAACATCAAACTACCGTGCAAACTTCACTATCTCCTTGTAGTATAACTTAATGATTTGAGGTATTCGTTGTCTTCACAGAAAGAAAATGTGTATTTCATATGCCTTTTGATCATAATCACCCAAATTGAATCATACTTGGTCTTCTTGCAAGGTTCGTCCATAACAGAGTTCATATAGATCATCTCCACTTATGTCATGGGGTTTCATATTTTGAGACAAATCATCAGGATTTCGATGTTTAACATTTACTTGATGACAGTTTAAACACAGTCAAAAAATTAGATATATCTACTTTGATGTACTTCCACCAGGTTCAAATCTTTATATATCTTGTTGGATCCCAAATGCAAAAAATATTTGGAACTTTGTGCTTCCACCATCAATTCATGTCAATGACCATAAGCATCTAGTACACATAGGGGACCTTGCAAACTCAAGACATTATTATCCACTACATCAATTGTGAACAAAGTGTATTCACCAATATGCGCTTCATTTGTTAGTTCACAAAGTGTTGATATTTATATCACTTGGACTTGATTCTCTCCATGATATTGGATTGCAAGTGATAAATCCCAACTAACACATCGTCAACAATCTCATCTAGCCAAATTACAAGACTAGAAAGTCGTTGAATATCCCTACTCCTTAATATTTTATGAGGTCGGAGATATGCTAAAGTACTCGTAGACTTATGACTCAAAAGTTTCTGCAAAAACATTAGCATTGCCAAGATGATTTAGAATAATCACATTGTAATCCTTGCATAACTATAATCTCCTTTATCTTAAGATTTGAAGGAAATTGGATTGGGTCAACCGAGATCCATATTAATA
>JAPFFP010000089.1:675948-692089 GCA_026153255.1 Solanum medicagineum
AGGTGGTAATTGGTGAAGCTGTTGGGAAAGAAGCAGCTGATGAGGATGAGTAAGTGAAGGGTGATTGCGTAATTTAACTTTGGACTTTTTGAGTTGGTTTAAAGTAATATAGATATAGATAAAAGATTACAAAAAATTAATTTTTAAGTTTTAAGTTAAGATTAAGATCTGGATATTTAAAAAAAGAAAAAAAGAGAGCGAACAGTGGAAGGAAAGAAAAAGAGAAGAAAAAACGCAAAAAACACACACACACAAAGTAGAAGAATTCTTTTTTCAAATTTTGGTGAATTGAGTTTAGTTCTTATTCGAGTTTTCGGTGGCAAAGTTCATGATCTTCTTTGTAATTAATTCATCGCACAGGTTCCTATTCGATCTTATCTATTTATTTTTTTCTACACTTTTGTTAAGAATCGAATTATGCATGAAGAAACAACATATTTCTACATTTTGGTTTTATTTCAAATATGCAGATTGTTCTACTTTTGTTCTGTTATGATAATTATAATCTTGTTTCATTATTAGTACATCTTGTTAGAAAAATAAATGCAAGCAACCGAGAAGTAACTGTTAAAATAAACTAAAAGACAATGATATTGTTTGCTATGTACGTATGTACACTGTTAGAATTAGTTAGCAATCTGTCTAGAAGACTTCCAGAAAAAAAACATGCTAGGCTAGGCAAGGCTAGATAGTGACTTTATCATTAGTTCACTATTTACTTAGTGATTTTGTCCAGGAGAACAAATTTGTCACCTGACCAGTTGAAAAAACTTTAGTTTGCACTCATACAACTTGTCACAAATTGGCAGATTCAACATTTTTGGACCTAAAGTATAAGATTTGGATCAACTAATTTGTGAAATGAAAAGAAACTTCGCTCACACAACTTGCACTGTCCCATTTGATATTGAAGGTTGTCCGATTTTAAAAAAGAAATGATCAAAAGATTCTAAGTAAATGAAATCTTGGGAAGTGTGTGGTCTACTCTGCCATGCATGATTGTGATTACTTAGACAAATAAATATATTTTGATGTTTGTTTTATTTAGTACACTTTCATCCATGTTTGGCTTCATGTACCTGTGCTACTAAATAAAATGATGATTCTGTTTTATCACTCCCTATTATTAGCATAAAATAAGGTCTAATATTGGGTCTTAGAAATAATCTGCAAACTAAGTAATAAAACAAAACCTTAATATTTATCATTGGATATTAGTTTATTCATGCAAAAGTTTATTTTTGAATTTTTGATAATTAAATTTTATTCAAATCAAATCGTAATAGTGCATTTAGGCCGATAAATAATATAGGCAAACATTAGGATTTTAAATACTACTAAATAAATATTTTTGAAAAATACAAAGTGATAAACAATTCGTGGCAAGGTTGGAAAGCGCTGCTATCAATGCACCGCGAACTAATAAAGTATGTCAATTCTTGAAATGAATTTCAAATAAATCAGAGAACGTAAGTGGATGAGCATTTTCGTAACACCAATGGGTATAACACATTCAGAATTAATTTAAGACATATATAAATCAATAAAGCAATTGTGCTAGAAGCACGAGACTCGAGGGGGGCCTAATACCTTCCCCTTGGTTAATAGAATTTCTTACCTAAATTTCTAGTTCACAGACCAATAAAATAAAGAGTCAACTTTCTTTTGGTTAAGGATTTAAATAAAGTGACTTGGAACACCAAACCCAATTCTAAGTGGTGACTCTGAATACAATAGTTGCTTTACAAAATGTCACTGCAATTGGAAAAAAAAATTTTAAAAGAATCATTCGTTCTTGTAATTGGAAATTTTTTTTAAAAAAAAAAAATCATTCGATCTTCTTAAAAAGCGAAATGGATCGGTAAGAAAAATTGGGGTGTGACAAACTTTTAGCAAATTTTAATTGGAGTATTGGATAAAATGTACTCTTTTTGCTCCTTTTTCTTCAAGAACACCAAAAGCACGTAAAGAACACCAAAAACTCCGAAGTTCTAACTTCTTCAATTCTCCAGGAAATCACCTCAAATTTCATTAGTAGCATCCCTCGAGCTAGATACCAAAATACAATACGTTGAAATTCAACTTACTCAACAAGACACTTAAAATTTTTTAAAAATTTCAAAACTTCAACATCATTTAATGGTAGAAATTTTTTTTTCCATATCTCCAAATCACTTGAGATTTTAAACAGGCACAATACATTCTAGGAAAAAAATTATCTAAAAAAAATAAAAATCAGTCCCAAAATATAAAAAACCTATTTTGATTTGTGTTTTTTGTTTTTTGTTTTAACACTAGTTCCTTGTTTTATACCTTCTATGTCCCATTTTTTGTGGCACCCTTTTCTTTTTGCTCCGTCCCAAAAAGAATGACACCTTACTCTAACTGGAACTATTTGGTTTTAAAATTTCCCTTTTACCCTTAATGAAATGAATCTCAACCACACAAAATTCTCAGAATAATTTTAGACCACAAGTTTCAAAAGTCTTATTTTTTTTCTTAAATACCGTATCATGTCAAAGAGTGCCACGTAAAATGGGACGGAGGGAGTAGTATTTTTGAGCCCATGTCAAAAATTTCAAGTGATTTGGACTTATGGAGAAAATTCTACCATTAAAGGAGGTTGAAGTTCTGAACTTTAAAAATTTTGAGGTTTTTCTTGTTTAATGAGGTTGACTTCAAGCTCAAACGACAATAGACTTTGCCATCTAACTCGACAAGACGCTATACTAGAAATTTGTGGTGATTTCGTGAAGAATCGAAGAAATTAGAAATTTAGAGGAAGAAAACAAAAATACTTGATCTAAAACTCCAATTTAAAAGTATTAAAAGTTGTTTGGATGATTTTACAAAAACGGAGTTAAAATAATGGCACAAATGAATCTTCTCAAACAACAATAGCATAGATATTAAATTTTTAATATAAATAAACTTTTTCTCAAAGTTTGATAACATATTTGCACCGTATCCTTTGTTAAAATACAAGCCTTACCATTCGCCCCAATATTTGGGAAGTGCAAAATAAAATGTTGAATTGGGATGTGCTCGAAGCCTGGCAAAGCCCTTAAATTTATTCTATTTTAAAGTGAATTAAGAATCAGAGAAAAGTGTCGCAACCAAACTGAATTTGCATTTCTCCCAACATTGACCAAAAAACGTAGCTCCGATGTTCTTTTTTTCTTTGGGGGGGACACGCCCTTTTTAGTACAGCAAACTCAAGCTACTAGTCCCTTGCGTTCGTGTTTGTAATATTGATGAATTTTTATTTTCCTCAAGTTATCACCTATTTCTTAACATTGATTCTATCCATAATTTGGTGTATATAATGTTTAGTCGTCTTCCTCTATATTGGTAGAAACAATAATCCATAGAGAGAAGGTGAAAAAAAGTTACTCTTCATCTTGTTCAATCCAAACATCATTGCAATTAAATCAAAATCTACATTCATTTTCCAACCTATATCGATCTAGAAAAGAAAATTTAGTATTGTTGCATGTGAAATGATACCTCGAAAATATTGCACTAATACTATAAACACAATGGAATATTAATGTGACTTTCGGTCTAAATCCAAACTCATATTTTGGCCTTTTTCTCCTCATATTATTGGGGCACAACACACTGGAGTCACTTATCAACCACCAACCAATTTAATGGACATTGCTTAAGCTGATAACTAACCACCAACATACAACTCTTTTGTTTGGTAACGTTCCTACCTGTAATCTACTTCCCTAATCTAACACTACTAGTTGGATTAAGTCCCACTTCTGTAATTGTTAGGTTGTTGGGAATAAAGCAGGTTGTGGGCATACAGAAAACATCAATCTGCTACTTTATTTGTTCATTTCAGCAACTTTTCCAACCAAAGAAACAAGAGCATAATATGATCTTACAGTATCAATAAGATGTTTTGTTGGAACATCAAACAGTACCATATTACGCAATATAACAGGACAATAAAATGAAATAAAAGAGAAACTTACCTCTGCGAATTCAGTTACTACTAAGTCGCAAGTCTGGACAGATATCAAGTTTTTCATTTTCCCCTTAGAATGAGTATTTTCTACATGTTCCAAAAATTTTCACTTCACACAATCTATACAAGGACGTAGGGAGAACTTCATAAATACTCATCCAAACCCTTGCTTTATGTTGTAGTATTGTGCTTCTTCAAAACAAGCCTTTTATTCAATCAAAGGTACGGGAACACAGAGTTAACAAACTCATTAAAATTTGTAAACCATGTTCTCTCTGAAGCCCACATCCTTGAGTAGTCCAGTTAGCTGTGACGAAGGAAACATAAATATCATCAGAGGCAACCACAGAATACTAAGAAACAGGAAACAAATTCTTTTCGCTCTATGGAATAAAGTACCTCGCCTTGCTCACGAGGATTTGGCTTTTCGCCAGATAAATGTTTTATCATCCCAGGAGGGCCACATACCTGGAAGACCAACAGAAAGTTACAATGATTCCCATAATAAATCTTGAGTCATTCCAAAACAAATTCAGAAAAATCAGTAATTCTTCTCACACTGCATCAATCTCGTAGTGTACCACATCGTTTTCCCCAACCCAGTTACTCAACACCACCAACTTTGCAATAGCTGTCTCCACCTCCACCCCTCAATTATCATTAACAGCAAAATACTACAATACTAAACCAACTACCAGCTACAGTTCTTCAAGTTACCACATATACTTGAGTACCTTGAGAATTATGTGTAATCTGTTGTAACAATCAGGCCAGCAAGTTAGTTTTGAACATCTTACAGTTTAGATCAAACTTTATTTCTTCTTTGCATCAGCACCCTGTTTAGTAGTTAGATACTACTGATGTCAGAGTGTTAATTGCGATAGTCCTTTTCATAGAATTTTATGCTCTATATAAGCTGTAATTAGTATCACTGGGAGTACGACCACATGAATGAAGTGTCTATTTTCTCTTCTCCATCCATTCTCTTCGTTCTTCTTCACCAAATCACTTCTTACTCTTCTCCATCTCTTGTGTAATTTTAGCTCTGTTAAGTTACAATCATGACAAATAGTATTAGTCAATGCACCTCGGCATTCACTTGTTACCATCTACGACAAAGCCTCTGCTTCTCATTCTCTTCCTCTATTTCAGCTACATTGCTAGGCTTGGGGAACGAGTTGAGCTGCCTTGAGGTTTGGCTCAGCTTGACTCGACTTGGCAAGGTTTGGTCAAAGCTTGCTTTGATCAAGCTTAGGCTAGATTCAACTTGGTTGGCTTGCTCTAGTCATGTAATGATTATTTAAAATAAATAACATCCATTAAGTTTAAATAAATTAGCAATGTGTCAATTTATTAGTTATTAGTTGATTTAATAAATTATAATTTAATAATTCTTTAATTCATTCGATGAAATTAACTTTTTGATGCATATTGTTATTTAAGACTACTATATGGGTGGTAGAGAATGTAAAAGAAAAAAGTAGGAATTAAAATTAATGACATGTAATATCATACAATTCTTTCTTAATTTATTGTTCCTTTTTTTTTGGCCATAAAGTTCTATTCTACATTCAATTTTTAGTTAATGTCGTTTGAATTTGACTTGTAGTTTAAACTAATAATGTAACATAATTTAATGACACATGACTGCAATTACCAATTTAAACTAGTAATGTCATTTTAATCAACAAATTTATTATGAATTTAATTACTTCTTACAACATGGCAATACACAGAACTAGTACTACAAATTAGAGTTGACTCCAACTTGAACTTGGCTATACTTAAACAAAGCTAGGTTGAGTTCAGCTCCCCTCGGAGATGTAAGAAGCTCGGTTAAGCTTGGCTCGACTCAGTGTTGTAAGAAGCTCGAATGGACTTTGCTCAATCTCAACGCAGAGGCCTATTCACCGCTATGCCCCTTTTTTCTCACTAGCTTTAGCTGAATCGTCAGCTTAAAACATATAATTTTTTCGAGTCGACAACTTTTCTATATCGCCTTTCTTCCCCACCCATTACCTTTGGTACAACTCTAAGCTTATTGAACCAATGAATATGCTTTGCGTCTGAATGTTTCTCACGAGATTGTTGGTGCTCAATTTTCTATGAGAGCCACGAAGAACTTAGAATATTTAAAGGAGCATGAGACTCTGCTTTCATGGTCTACACTACAACAACATACCCAGTGAAATCCCACTAAGTGGGGTCTAGGGAGGGTAGAGCGTATACAAACCTTACCACTACCTTGTGGAGGCAGAGAGGTTGTTTTTGAAGGACTCTCGACTCAACTGCATCAAACCCAAGTAAAAGATGCTTTTAAGGTCCATGAGATGTTTAAATAGATATTTATGATGAGACCAAACTTGAGAGATTAAAGATGTATAAAGGAGTAAAATGTGCGGCCAAAGGAGAGGGTGACCAAACATGAGCCTCATGCGATCACACCATCTTCTTGAATTTCATCTAATAGGCCTAACTTTAGCTGTGAGGCACATGTGCATAAACCAAATATAACCCTTAGCATAAATACTCTTCTTACAAGTCATTTGGTGTGAGTTATAAGGTACAATAATCCTGAGATGAAATGTAAGATTATTTTATTCAGTGTTTGTTTGGAGGTATTAAGTAATCCTAGAATTATTTATCCCACCATTTATACTTTAGCAATGAGATAAGTTATCCCATATACATGAAGGAATAACTTCCCAGGATAATCAATATAATAATAAGTTGTTCCCAACCAAATGATCCCTTAAGGTCTTAGCTCATTCGTTTGTGGAAGATATTGTTGATGAAAACTTTTTGCGAATTGTGAGAAAGTTCTATATATTTTCTGTTGAATCTCTCTTGAATCTTCAAATAATTCATATCTCAGTTCAATATTTCTTCTCCCTTGGGTTGATCCTCGTATTCAGTTGATATTTCATAGGTCTAATGTTTGATACACTTGTGCTTGATTAGCAGCAATACAATTAGAATTGAGGATATCCACTATTGACCACCACTCTATTTCATACAACAAAGTTGGTCTAATAACACCAACAACAACATACCTAGTGGAATTCCACAAGTGGGGTTTGGGGAGAGTAAAATGTACGCAAACCTTACCACTACCTTATAGAGGTAGAGAGGTTGTTTCTGAGAAAAGTTGGTCTAACACCAACTCTCTAAAACTTAAGTTTTGGAGGTACTCTTTTGTCAGACAAGACACCGGATTTCAAGCCTCAATTTCATCCATGCCACACCAATATGATGTGTGACATCACCATCGATCTCCCCATTTCCTTGAATCAAGGAGCTCAGATACTTAAATCTTTCTCTTTTGGCAACAACTTGTGTGTCAAGTTTCACTTCCACTCCTACCCATGTGTCACACCATGAATTTACACTCCAAATACTCCGTCTTGGTCCTGCTCAACCTGAACCTTTTGGACTCCAGAATCTGTCTCCAAAACACATGAAGGAACTTCATCAACAAAATCATCCCAAAAGGTAATGAACTAAAACCAAAAGAGTTTGTATAGTAAGGTAACATTGGGGTCTAGAGAAATTGCCCAAAATGCCCCCAAAGCTAAAACTAGACCCTAAATAGAATTCAAGAAGATAATGCCATAAGTCAAGGCTCTTGCGTGGTCGCCCTCTTCTCCATTTGGCAGCCAACTTTGCTCCTTTGTGCATATTTATTCTCTTAAGTCTTGGTCTGCTCATTGTAAATGTATATTTAAGCATGTTACTGACTTTTGAAAGCTTTGTTGCTCCTTTTGTGCACTCCAAGTTCTTGATGATCTATGTGGCAAGGACTTTCAAAAATGTCAACAGGGGTATACCGGATACTCCAGACGTAATGCATATTGGAGAATCCCACACGGGTGTGGCAAGAATTTTGGAGAGTCCAAGCAAATAGTTGGTGATTAGAAGGAAGCTCCCAAGTCCATAATAGCCACTTTGGGTGCAACCGATTGTTTTCACAACGTTTTTTTAAAAAAAAAAATTAAAAAAGAATCTCAATCAGTATGCAGTCCTTGACCAGATAGCAAAACACAAACATCGAAGCATGAAAATGTCATGCAAGAAATTGTAAAGCTTGGCCTTAGAGGCACTGACAATTTGATCTCCTTCAGAAACTTACAAGGATAAGTGTATCGTCACCAGGCGGAGGTAATCCTTTCACAATCATGTCCTTTGATACGTAACCTATGCCGCCTCTCCAATTATTGGTTGGATTATCTACCGTGTAAAATACCTGGATATTTATCGAGCATATGTTGGTTTAATCAGCAAAGAGAGGCAGAATAAGGATTTGTATTAAACTTGCAATTAATTACCTTGAGATTCGGATGGGTGGCTGCAAGTACATCAAGTTTCTGCTTTAGCAGTATGTCATCAGGTGACAAATTAGCATACACCAACGAGACCTGAAAGGGAAAAAAAGGCCCATGAGTATTCGTTTACATGTTATTAAGGGAAAAACTAGCTGACACACATCAGGCGCAAATGCTGCCAGCAAAGTAAATGTTGCCTACTAGGTGTCGACTGTCGAATTCGATCAGTTAAGTTAGATTTGGTCAGTTCAGTTGGCTTTGACTTAATCGAGTTCAGTTTAATAAGTTCCCTCAATAGATTAGGTAAATAGATTACTGAACTGATATAGAATCAATTACCTTTTCAGTTTGGGCCTCTTTGCTCAAAATTAATTGCTTCATATTACAAACTTTATTTGCCTAAAATTTGTAGAAATTAATTGCCCCACCTTCTCCAATCAATTACAATATTTAAATGGTAGATCTAAATTCTAATATTAGATAATAATTTAGAAAATATAAACAGGAATGTTTTTGTAAACTTAATGTTCTTTTCAACATGAACCCGAAAAATCATCTTGAAAATGAAAAACCAAACAGTAGAAACTGAAGGACTTTCAATCCGTTTATTCACTTGGTAAGATCCAAAGTGATGCATACCCTACCATACTGACTTGTGGATGACACAGCACAAAAATATTGGATCAAATCAATACCTGAGTATTATCATCAGGGTTTTTAAGAATGGCTTCTATCACCTGGAGCATTGGAGTGATGCCACTGCCACCTGCAATCTGGCATTGGAGGAATGAGTTTGAATTCTATTATATTAAGACCAGATAACATGAATGGATGCACAACAAAATTCAGCCCTAATTGATATCTGATAGAAATATCTATTGAGTATTGTAAGTAAACTGCACTAGGTAAAGAAGATTTTATTAAAATAATCACCTGAACCTGATAAAGATAAATAACACCTCCATTTTTCAATCAAAAGAACTGTAAAGCTCATATTCACAACACAAGCTATATCTAGTAGAGTTCTGGATATTGGCAAGTTGTCAAACATGATGATTCACAGGTAAAGCTGAGTTCTGTTATCTCAAACAGCATATAACAAGATATAAAATAGTTCTTTAGAATAGGTTCTCACAGGCACCACCGTTGCCGAAAAAATAAAAGGTTATTACCAGCAGGAATTGTTTTTCCTCATCAAAGCTCAACTTTTTAATAAGGTATAGTGATGCCAAAAGTAGCCAATAAAAGCATGATCTACCTAACCCACACAACTTTGGGCGGGTTAATGACTCGCTAATTTATTAGCTTAGCCCATTGTGACCCCCTCAATTCAGTTCATGCAAAAATTGGGTAGATATGTAGCCTAAATCAACCGACGAGGAATCTCGTCAACATTCTAATAGACTTTTCTTTTGTTTCATATGCTATATAAAGCCATGATAAAGTGGGGGAAAGTATATTGGGTCATATAAACAAATAATAAGAAAACAAACAAAGAAATTAAAACTTGGTGAATGTTCAGCACATTGGATTACGACCATTGTACAGCCCTTTTTTTTTTTTTTTTGACAAAGGTAACAAGACCATTGTACAGCCCATTTTCAACCCAAGAAACCTTAGGGCGAGAGTTAATGACCAGTCATTTATTAACTTAGACCATTTGACCAAGCCAAATTTAGCCCAACTCACTCATTTGACACCCCTAATGAGGTAACATCACCAGTAACCACTATGAGCAGATTAACTTGGTCTACATGTACTGTAGTTGCACCAAGCACATAATCAAACTACCATCTAATCATTATAAAAGCTTCTGTTTCATTTTTCATTCTTTTGGTTTCATAGTCGCAGTTACATTTTTCTGTTTGTACGGAAGATTAATTACTCTTCTTCACAAGTTTCACATCTCTTGTAATCAGCATGAGTTCTGTGTTTTGAAGATATCATTGTTTAATAAATATGGCCAAAATGATGCCATTTATTCAAAGCCGGACAGATTATGAACATGAACAACATGCCAACCACTGATTTCAACTTTTAGCCAGTGCAATAGACAAGCATAATAACGGGCAAGACACAGCAGAAATAGGTCTTATTCAATTGAAAGCACTAAATCTGCTTGCACAAAATCAATCCCAGCAAAGTGAGGAATATCTACATAACTTCCTAATCTTACCACCAGATCGAAAAAAAGAAAATAACAACAACAACATACCCAGTCGAATCCCACAAGTGGGGTCTGGAGAGGGTAGAATGTACGCAGACCATACCACTACCTCACAAGGTAGAGAGGTTGTTTCCTGGAAATCCTCGTCTCAAAAACCCATAAGCAAAATAAACTAGATGTGAAAAAAAAAATGGAAAGGAAAAAAAAAGGAAACAGAAAGGATAACTAAAAACGCAAAGCACATGATAGTGTGTAAATACGATAACATCAACATGTCTATGACGGATAATGACAACGCATGATATAAAAACACAACTATTCCTGCTACCCTACTATACCCCAAGGCCAGACATCCACCTAACCCTACCAACCAATTAGCCTGCTACTTTAATTCGCGACTTCCACTCCTTTCCATCTAAGGTCATGTCCTCGGTAAGATCAAGTTTCGCCATATCTTTCTAATTTTACCATGACTTAAGAGTTTCAACCTTATCATATTGTACTCTTTTTAAATAGAAGTGTCATAGAGAACATTTAGATGCAAGGTCTTACCATGCCTATATGTTTCTTCATGTTTGGACTGTAATGCAATTTCTCAATGGGCCTGCACAAATTGAATGCCATTTTTGACTTGTAAACTATACAAGAACAATAAAATAACAAAAGAAAGATCTCTGCACAATGTACTAAATTATATAACAGACCCTTTCACTTCAAGTACATCGCCCGGTTTCAGTCTTGCAAAGTGCTGGCTCATCTTCCCTTCTGGATAAACCTACAATTATTACATAGTTCCCAGAAAAACATTGTAAAAGAAAAACAAGTTAATCAGCATGTTCTGCCAGCTAGATTAATAAGAGGTAATATAATGTATGAAACTAAAAGCTTACCTTAATTAACAAATCAAAGTATCCCATGGCTTTTGGATCAGATATAGGAGTATAACTGAAAACAGGAACATACTTCAGGAGATTTCGTACTGTTCAGTTTGGAGCATCTTGTAATATTGCAAAAATATAAAGGAGAATTTTTGGGGAAAGAAAGAAAGAAAGAAAACAAAAAAGATAGATAGAAAAGTGATGCAATTGGGATAAGAAGGCCCCATTTAAAGCAAAGTGAAAAATCAGTGTAGTCAAAGGCGTTCTTTAAGGCCTAAATTTATGCTCAACAGATGTTGATGTTTCACCCTGCTTCTGGCTTCAGTATCGCCATCAAGGTTACAAGGCATATCTTTTTCTAGCAAAAGAGCGTCTTTTGAAGAGGCAACACTATGCAATTAGTATTTCACTTTATCTTAATTTTTTTTTTCACTTTCTTTGTTCATATATAATCATGCATGCTTATAATTATTAGTCATGGACTAAACATACAAATATGTAGTTTTGTCTCCCATTCGGCCTTTTACATTAAGTCCACATTTCGTTTGCACCTAAAGCCCCAAACGACCTGAGAGCTTTTTTGAGTTTTTTGCTTTTTGATAACTCTAGGAAAAATGGAGCAAAGGAAAAAAGTAAGCTTCTCCGTAAGATCTCCTTAACCGAGAAAGAACAAGAGAGAAATAAAGAAGAGAGGAAGAAAGAACATTGTCTATAGGTTTGGAGGAGATTTGACATGTGATTGATCTATAGCATTGGTATCACTCTAAAATGCATTAGGTCCAGGATTTGACCTTGTTGACCAAGGGTTGACTTTTTACTTTGATCAATACTTAAATTTAACAGGTCAATCTTGCAAGTGTAATTGACTTTGTTATTGAATGTTTTCAATAGATTGGAAGCATTTGACAGAGACTGAAACTAGTAGAGAAGTTGAACATTTAGCTTAGCTTAGATATGAGTCAAGTGGAGATCTTAACCCAAGATTGCTTGTATTCTTAAAAGCATGATCTTTAGTGTTGCAAAACATTTTTAAAAATGTGTTTTGATTGCCAGATATATGGGGGACGAATCTATGCTTGGTGGTAATTGTTTTTGAGATACGCTTATGCTTTCAAATGGTTTATATCAAATCAACCTTTGGTAATATTATTGATAGCATGATTATGATATTATATTTATGATGATGCATGATTATACATGCTTTAAGATATTGAGCATGAGCATATAATTGCCCTTCAAGATGCACATGATGATGGAGACAATAGTCTATGAGCATATAATTGCCCTTCAAGATGCACACGATGATGAAGACAATAGTCTATGGGTGAGTCTCAATCTGACGTGAGATAACATAAGACGTTGATAGCTTTATCATGCCACTTATTGAGGGTAAGATGCCAAGTTCAAGTTCCAGCGCCTATGGCTCATCATGCCACATATTGAGGATAAGACGTTGGATTTGAGTCATGAGGGTAGAAGGTGCACCATGATAATATGTCATTAGCTTTGAATCCTACCACACTATTAAGTTAAGACATTGGGCTCCAAGTCCCAATGCACCAAAGTGATATGATTATAATGTGAGAGACCTAGCACTTTGTAGTGATAAGAAGGTTCAAGTCCCAACGTGTTGCTTGTAAGGCATTGAGGTTATGAATATGCATTAGAATGTTATTGAGATAGGGCATCGCGGGTGCATTTGTATATATGTATACTAGTTTCTGGATGGACATGTTGCAGCCTTTTCGGAACATTTCGGCCGTCAAATTCGGCGATCGAATTTGACAGTCCGGACATGCTTCAATAAAACGGTCATAACTTTTTACTTCGAACTCCGATTAAGGCGAAATTGGATGCGTTGGAAAGCTAATTCAAAGATCATTAATTTGATAAATTATGAGTCACCTAACTCATTATGTGCTAAGAGATATAGCCATTTAATGTTGACCCTTCCATGAACTCATATCGAAATTTAGCCGATTAAAATGTTTTGGACTTGCCTTGACTTTGGGTGTCCTTTATGACCTCAAACCACATCCGACACACTTTAAATATTGAGGAAAGGACCTTCACATATATTCACATCGTTGGAGTTATTGAATCATCCAATTTCATAGAATTTTATATTGAAACTCAACCAATAAGGAAGATTTCATCTCAACTTTGTGTTAAAGGATTTTTCTGACCTTAATTCATCTCAAATCATCATCTCTCAATAGAATAGGCTTTAATTCTTATATTCAAGGTTAAAATGACTTTATATGATCCCATACGCATAAGAGGGAAGTTCGAATCATAGTTTAGAAGTTTTAAGATATTAAAACATACCCGATGGAATCTCACAAGTGGGGTATGGAGAGAGTAAAATGTACGTAGACCTTACCACTATCTCATAGAGATAGAGAGGTTGTTTCTGGAAAACCCTCGTCCCAAAAATATCAGGCCCCAAACGCAAAAAATACTAGATAAGAAAGGAAAACGACTACAGTGTAAAGCAAATGATAATATATAAATACAATAAAGTAACAAATATAAGGTGGACAATAACAATACAAGAAGACACGACTAATCCTACCAACCTACTATAACACAAGGATAGACATCTTCCTAGCCCTACCAGCCTATTAACTTTCTACCCTAATACGCGACCTCCACTTCTTTCTACCTAAGGTCATATCCTCGGTGATATGAAGTTGCGTCATATCCTGTCTAATCACCTCCCCCCACTACTTTTTCGATCTACCTCTTCCCCTCCGCGCAACCCCTAAATCCAACCTCTCGCACCTCCTGATAGAAGCATCGACACTTCTTCACTGCATATGCCCAAAACCATTGCAGTTTCGCTTCCCTCAGCTTTTCTGCCATAGACGCCAGCCGTAACTTCTCCCGAATTGTCTCATTCCTAATCTTAGCCCATAATATGTCCACACATCCATCTCAACATCCTCATCTCCGCAACCTGCACCTTCTGGATATGTGAGTTTTTGACTGGCTAACACTCCACCCCATATAGCAATGACGGTCTAACCACTTCTATAAAACTTACCTTTAAGCTTATGTGGTATCTTCTTATTACACAATATTCTAGAGACAAATCTTCACTTCATCCCTGCTGCCCCAATACAAAGTGTGACATCATCATCAATATCACCACTACCATAAATGATGGACCCAAGATATTTAAAGCTTTCTCTCTTGGGAATAAATTGAGTGGCAAGCTTCACCTCAATATCTGTTTCATCCCTCGAACCTTGAATTTGCACTCTAAATATTCTGTTTTGGTCCTGCTCAATTTGAACCCTTTGGATTCCAAAGTATGTCTCCAAACCTCCAACCATCAATCAGTACTATATCATCCGCAAATAACATACACCAAGGAACCTCCTCCTGAATAAATCGTGTCACCTCATCCATCACTAAGGCAAAAACAAAAGGGCTTAGCACAGATCATTGATGAAGTCCCATCTCAACTGGAAAATACTCAGTCTCCTCCCACCGTCCTTACCTAAGTTTTGGACTCCGTCATACATGTCCTTTATCACCCTAATATACACCATTGGAACACATTTCGCCTCTAGACACCTCCATAGAACATCCTTCAGAACTCTGTCATGGCTTTTTTAAGATCAAGGAATACCATATGAATGTCCCTCTTTCAAAGGAAAGAAATAACTATAAGAAAAAATGAAAAGACAAGATAGACTCCGTACACAATCCAACATACCTCTAAATGTCACGTAGTAGGTGGTTAAGTGTTGGATTGATTGCTTGATTTTTTATCGAGGCAAGTGAATTTTTCTAAACCTTGTTGAGATTATTGAACCTTTTATTTCCTTCCTGTATGTTGGGAAGTAATGAGGATTTGAAAACGGGTGAATTGCCCATGAAAAAGATCTAACAAACAAAGGCAAGGTAATAAAATGGCTAATTGTTGCTTGTGTCAACTTGATTCATTATTCAGATTATGATTGTTGATGTTGATTGGAGTATTGATGAGTACTTGATTGATGGCATTGATCCTTATATTGAGACTACTTCTGGACACGTGCATTGTACGTGAGTTCCTAACAATTTATACATGTAATATTTTGATATAAATATTATCAAAATATGAGTGTGAGATTCAAAATTAAATTAGAAGAGGGAAAAACTCAAACTGATAATTGGTTTTCATATATGTTAAAAGCAATATCTTAGTTGAACTTGAAATGAATCGGTAAGACAACAATTATATTTTAAATCTAACTGTTGAAGTTACAATTTTGACTCTAATTCGTTCAGTATAGCAACATACAAATAAAAATCTTAACTAAAGTATTGTAACATTATATTGAATTTGTAATTCTTATCTGATTTATAGGAAGAGTTATTTGACATACGTCTTCAAATGATATGTATCGGGATAGTAAATTTATCATAATCTCATCCAAAACAAAATAAATTCCTATTATCTATAGCTATTCATGTGCCATTTGGCACAGCTAATGCAACATGGAAAACAAACTCTACATCCTCTAATAACAACATAATATCATTCTTACACACAAACTTACACAGATGAGAATAATCATTAAAAACCTACTATGTTTAGATTCATGTGGCAATAAGCAGTAACCAAATCATCATTTCAAGTACTCCCTCTGTCCATTTTTACTTATATACTATACTAAAAATTGACATACAACAATACTATCCACTTATGAGATCAAGAGATAATTCTACACTTGCATGATTCCTAATTTACTCTTATCATTAATTATAGTCATTTTCCTATTATATTTTTCAAGGCATTGTA
>JAPFFP010000089.1:692189-714246 GCA_026153255.1 Solanum medicagineum
CTACACTTGCATGATTCCTAATTTACTCTTATCATTAATTATAGTCATTTTCCTATTATATTTTTCAAGGCATTGTATTTATTATATTCAAAGAGTGACTTGGTAAAATTTCCCTCATCATTTACTGTTTCTTAATTCCTATATTAGATCAACAGTGAACAACTATTATTGGATAGAAGGAGTATAGAAATTGCAAGACAATAATCTATATTGCTTTAGTTTGAGTAAGTATAAATTTGAGAAATCAACTACTATATGAAAAAATAATTTATTCACTTCAAGAGGTGTTTTCTCGGCATTCTCAAGGGAAAAAAAGTTTCTTTAGTGTTATTCTTTTACTTTGGTTAGTAATATTGTAGTCGATAGTTGTACACGTTCCAAAATTGTACGACATTTTCTTATGCATTTTTTTTAATTTAGTTGATAATTGATTTACGTGATATTTCAATAATACATAGTTCAAATGTGTATATGAGCAACGTCATATATGATTACAAATATTATTACTTGGGTCTTTTCTTTAAGAAACTGTAACTAACCTTCACCTATTTACAATTAAATACATATCAAGAATATGTGAATGAAAATAATATTATGTTTAAGTTGTACAGAAGTTCAATTAACATATATCTTTATTTGGGAGCGATCATAGTTTATTTCATGGTGTGTGCCTGGAAAAAAAATAAACTTTTATAGAGATACTTAATAACTACCGACATAAGAATATTAATTTGGTATATCCAAAAGACTAAAACTTGGAGCATTATATTCTAGAATTTTATAGCTTCTAATAAACGATATGAAAAAAAATTTAACTGAAACTAAAAAAAGCGAACCCAATAAAAGTTGAAAGTTTTGAGATAGGAGACTGTGGATAACGTTAGAAATAATTAGCAAGTTGATATTAATCTGTAAATACATCTGTTCAAAGCTTAAATTTTTGTTTTGATTACTTTGAGTTTTAAAAGACACAGAGATATTATCCAGGAAATTAGGATACTTCATCTAACAATAAGATAAATATCACATTAGTTTTTGAAAAGTAAATACAAAGTGGGAAATGTTATCAATTATGTGAAAGCCGTAAGCAAAAAACTTATTAAAAGTATTAACAATTAAATATAAATAGACAATGAGCTAATTGATGATAATGTTATTTCTAATCGAACAAAATCTACATAATTGATAGGGATTACATTTTGACAAATATGTATGAAAATATCATAAGAACAAAAATATTTCCCAAGTGGTAAGTCTCAACTAGAGAATTGCTCAAATAAAGACTAAAGATGGCAAGAAAAACGAAAATACAACATGTCGATAAATTACATGACATCCATTGAAATTTAAGAAGGAAACAAAAGCAATGACATATTAGCAGGGAGATAACAACAGTGGTATACATACCTAGAAAAAATGTATATGGGCAAGTAAGAAGACATAGAATAATACAAAGAAGACATTTTTATTGTGGATCTTTAAAGATAACTGTTAAAAATGTAATAGGTTGTGAGGAGAAGTTAATGGCTGGGAAGAGTAACAGTCAAAACAACGCACATTACCTTTTTACTGGAAAACACTTACGTTTCTCATATGGTATTAACCATGCAGTTACATATCAATTAAATAAATAATTTTTGGCTAAAAAGGTGTAACGTATGACATGAATAGTAGTAAAAAAATAATATTATTATTTGGAAAAGTAAAAAAGGCAGAATTTTTAGATACAAGAAGAAAAAAACAAAAACTTGAGGTAAAAGATTAATAAGGATATTAAATATGGAGCACTAACATGAAGACTGTTGAACTTCTAAAAAATAAACACATCACAAAACCTGTTGAACTTTCATTCACTCACCATTTATTATGGATGCATATATGGTTTGTGTATACGGGATTCTGGACGAACCTCGAGGGTACATTCTGTGATTTTGATGATGATGATATCCAGTGCATGAATCATCATTTGCGTTCACGCAGCCACCTCCCCCGTTCTTGAAGGTGTTTCCCTATGTGAACCGCGTTTGCAGAACCTAGGGCCGCGATCGCGGAGGGTTAAGTGAATTGACCTCCACGTTCCCAAAGCTCCTAGGCTCGATCGTGGAGAATATTAACCGTTGACCTCCACATTCACAAGCACCAAGCTGCGATCGCAGAGAGTTTTTGTGACTTAACAGTGACTTCTCCAAAAGTCGGGTTTTGGTCTATTTTCACTATTTTTAGACCTTAGGAGCTTGGGAGAGAGTGATTTCAAGTGATTTTTCGTGAGGATTTCATTGGGTAAGTTACATTGAGTTAAAATCTTCATTATCCATTGATTATATCTTGTTTTTAACATCAAATTGGTGAATTCAATTGAAAAAAGAGGTTTTGTTCATGAACTCAAGTTTTACGAAAATAGTGATTTTGAGTTGGTTTCAACTCTATTTTTGAAACGATTTCCACTAACGGATTCCTAATACTTTGAGGAACATTTCCATGCCAAAATTTTCAGATTTAAACCCCATTTTCCAGCATTGGATTTTTTATTCCTTTTGATGCATTTTCCTCGAATTTCATGATTTTGGCATTGGTAGTCTTGGAATTTGATTATGAATTATCATTTGAACAGATTTTGGTATTTCGGATACTATTTAGAAGGCGAAGGCTCAAGTGTTAGATTGATTGCTTGATTTTTTATCGAGGCAAGTGGATTTCTAAACCTTCTTGAGATTATTAAACCTTGTATTTTCTTTTCTTGTGTGTTGGGGAGTAATGGGGATTCGAAAACGGGTGAATAGCCCATGAAAAAGATCGAATAAATAAAGGCAGGGTAATAAAATGGCTAATTGTTGCTTTTGTCAACTTGATTCAATTATTCAGACTTATGATTGTTGATGTTGATTTGAATATTGATAAGCACTTGATTGATGGCATTGATCCTTATATTAAGATGATTGACTGATGATGCATTCCACGTTGATGAAAATTTGCGAACATTGATTCAAATATTGAATGAAGATTGAGGAAATGGTTAAGATGATTGTGGAGATATTGTGAACACTCCTGTTTACTGTTGCGTCACTGTTATAACAGTTCACTTTTTGGAATGATATGCATTGCTTCCCTTAATAGTTATCATCTCTCCTTCGTTTCCATATTTCATCTTTCAAACTACTTTAGTTTTACTTGAGTCGGAGATATATCGAAGTCAGTCTCTCTATCTCCCACTAGACAGGATAAGATCTGTGTATACTCTACCTTCACATACCCCACCCGTGGAATTTATTGGGTATGTTGTTACAGATTTGTCAATTAAGAACAGTAAGAGAGTGCCAGTCAAAGGTAACTTGGATGGCAAAATATGTCGAGTTTTATGCCACAAAGGATGTAAGTGACTGGCTGAAGATTTTGCCCATTGGCGAGAAGAGATGAATGCTCTTGGCACTTATTAAAATGGAAAATTAGGCACACAAAAGAGGGGACAGTGGAGTAGTAGAAGCATATAGATGTTCCTTTTTGGTTTTCAATTAACTTGAAAGTCAAAATACACAAGGGTGGTGGCTTGGTAGTCGATAAAAGGAAAATTGACCCTGGAAGACCAAGATTCGAATTCCAGCAGATGGAAAAAAATCTAGCTGGACTTTTCCCATTTGTCTAACCTTGGTTTAAAAGTCACCCAGTCCTTCTATGGGCAAAAGGTAACAGATAATCAGTGGAATAGTGTAGGTGCAGACAAGCTAGTGTAGATACTATTGCCGTAGAAAGATTAAGTGGAAAGCATATTATGTGAATGGAGTTACTTGTACTCCCAATCAAAGGTGCAATGTTTTCACTTTTTATTACAAAAAAGACATAATTTTGGTAATTAAGATTATCATCCACATAAAACTATAAGGAAGTAAAATTAGCGTTAAGTTTATACAGCTTAAAAGAAGCCATTTAGCATTCAAATGGATAAAATAGTAGAACTGTGAGAAAGAAGAGAAAAGGTTAGAAAAAACTGCTTGATTTTTTCCTCGAAACCTATTACAGTTTAAATAGTGGCGCTCACATGTTCTTTTTTTCCTAAAAACTGTGGTGTCAAGGCCAGCTTGCATGCAACTCGACTAATTCCACGGGATACCTACCACCACTTCCCACCAGCAATAGGATCTGTAATAAGATCTTGTCAACTCCATCCACCAATGCTAGAACAGATGGGAAGAAATCACCTAGTATTTTGTCCCTACATGGATCTGAACCTAAAACTTCATGGTGCTCAACTCACTTCATTGACCACTGCGCCACACCCGTGTGTTGACCACCATGTGTCCTGATTACATCATGATTACAGGAACAGAACCAATCTAAATAATCCTAACTGATGTATACTATTACAACATCCGAAATATATTCACAAGATCCTAACAAGAACTAAACATGAAAAGGGAAAAGGCTAAGAAAGAGAAATTATAAAAGTGAAACTTACGGCCGAATGACATATTTTGGTTTTCCTTCAGCATTTTCTCCCATTGGTGCCCTAAATGAAAAAAGGTATTAGTTTTAAGAATGCCAGAGTAATGAACAGAAACCATATTCTCATTATTCTTTTGATGAAGCACGTATTCTCATAATTCTTGTAACACAGCTTGCAAACTTTCTTACATTATAAACAGACTATGTAAATGAAATTTAAATGTAATGGAACTTACCTCGTAAGAATGCAAGATGCAATACCAAGTCCTAACTTCGAAGAAGGATCAAATGAAAACCTAAAATATTGGAGAAATGAAAGAATAGATCAACATTGTAACCAAACAACGCAGCATTGACTGCTCTCTGTATACCCAAAAATTACAAAACTTAAAGAGGGCTCTAACAGTCATATAACCAAGTATCAGACTCAGCTTTGCAGGCTAAAGTCTAACTACCATCTAAATTGGATACTGGAGAACTTCGGATATAACTGTTGTGCAAAGACTACCCAATATTAACATAGAAGTCCAAAATGATCTATTTAGTGACTAACACAAACAAATGGAAATGAAAGCAAAGTTACAAAGAAATCCAATTTCTCCTAATCTGCAGAAACAAGCAACGGGAATCAAAGTATAATGTTTGAATAAAGGAGCTTTTAAGCGTTTCCCTCGTCTTAAAGCTGCAATAACGAAGTGCCAGCATGGTCCAAATAATAATTATAGTAACCCCCTCCCACAAATCCAAAGAAAGACTAGAAAGGAATATCAAATACCCTTTCATCATATATACATTATTCCATCAACATATGATGAATATTAGTTGTCTCATAATGTTGCTAAGTCTTTTTCACTGATATTAACTAGAATAATAATTACTTAATGTTTTGTTTTCTTTCAAACATTTAGTATTCTTTGAATTCCAATCTACATTCATTTAGTTGTTTGTTTTGGAATATTCAAATGGAATACGTCCCGTTATATTGATAGACAAAATGTTCAAACTCGTAAACATGAAGCATCTCACAATAGTAGTGAATGGAAGCAACAGAGCTAAAAGCACAGACTTAATTCTTGACATGTTTATAGTCCTATAGTTAGTGATGCCAAACTCTTGCGCATCTATAAATTCATCTCTATATTTCTTTTGTGAGAGGTAGAAACTGTGACATGAGAGCAGTATAAGAGCCCTTGAACCTATCAAAACAAGGTGCTTCGTGACTACATGATAATATTTCAGTCACAAAATGATTCAACCAAAGATCAGATTGAAAGTCATACGGTTAAAGAATGAGGATTCATGTGGATATATAGCAGAAGCTGACAGAACCAGCTCTATCACCAATGGGCTTAATCGGTCTGTTATTGAATGGTCGTTATCAAATATAATTTCCATTTCGGAAGATAGATCTAATTTTTCATCAAATTGGTCAGCTGAAGTTGGTCTACATTAGACAGATATCCATTGCAACTCCTCAAATACTCTCATAAGCAACAAACATAAGAGCATCACTGCATTTGCTCTGAGTCCCTCTGCTCATAGTTCCAAAGTTAGAGATAGAATTCCAATAGACGGAAGATACCACAATGTTGATGAATCTATAAGCCTTTTACCCACTTCAAGTAGTTTCCAGCAAAGTATTAGGATTAAGAGCTGTAGCAGAGAAAGTAGGACTTATCTGAGGTAATTTTTAATATGTGAGATAAATTGAGTTGAGGAAGAAATTCATGTGTCGTCCTATGTGTATTTTAGATTTTACCATATCACGCTATTAGCATATCTTTTATGAATGTCAGTAAGCCAGCTTAAATGTCACCAAGTATTTGTTCATTTTGTTGCTTCTCTTTAAACTTTCTTGACGTCATAATCTAATGTGTAAAGAGCATGTAAACTTTTTGTCTAATTAAATTGAACATTTATTTATCTCCCTTTAAGAAAATACCTCCGATTCTCCACAACATTTCACATAGTAAGTATTTTGTTAGTCGAAGGAAGAAAGAACCTGAGCAAAATAGTATGGCCATGTTAGATGCCACTTTAACGACATAAACATTTATTGCAAACAAGCTTCACATTATCACAATTGTGGTATTCCTCATGTTAAAGATTTTGTTCCATCTTTTTGTGTACTCTTGTTACATTCAAGCTTGCCTTTTTTTTTCTTTTTAGAAAAGTATAACTGTATATTCATGTCAAAATGTTTATCATCCAACAGATGATGAACTGGAAAGTTATATCCTAATTCCCACCCAGAGGGTATGTTACAAGTTCCTTATAAAATCTACTAGATCTACTGTCTCCCCTAGCAAACTACCTTTAAATCAAAAAAATAAAAGACTTGTACAAGTTTGATTTTTGACCCTCAAAGCACCTTGAATTCCTTTCTTTCCAGAGAGTCCACCATATGCAGGCAGGATAGTTTTCCACCAGTGACCTTCTCTTTGTCTGTTCCCAATCCCTATCCAGCTATAAGTAATTCCTTTGCAGTGCCAGGCATCCACCAGTTAACTCCCAGCATCGCCAATAACATGTTCCATAAATTCATAGCTGTTTTACAATGGAGAAAAAAAATGATCATTTACTTTAGCTTCCTGCTCATACATGACACATCTTGAGCTAATCTGCCAGCCCCTTTTATGTAAGACCTCATGAGTTAAGCAAGCCCTTCTACACACCAACCAGGCAAACCAAGCTGCCTTCGGGGGCTCTTGGTCTTCCATGTCAGCTTCCAAGGCCAACTATCAGGCAGTGGCTGCAAAGTGTTAAGTTTCCAGTAGCAGGACTTCACTATAAATATACCTTTGGTATGATTTTTCCATCTCACACTACCAAGCTTCATAGATAAGGTTGGATGTGAGTGAAGAACTTCCAACAATCTGGCGAACTCCCCAATTTCCCAATCATTTAGAGCTCTTCTAAAAACTAGGTCCCATCCATGGTGACTCCAGGGTTTGGGCAACACAGGTCTCTTTGCAGGCTTAGAGCATACAGTTGGGGAAAGGAGTCTCTCAGACTACCTTCTCCAATCCACTCCTCATTCCAACAATCAGTTTCCATACCATTACAAACATTAATTGAGATATTATTGTTGAAAATAGGCCATAATCTCCTTATGGATTTCCCGACACTGCATCCAAAGGTACCTACAGCTTCCTTGGTTGTCTATTGAGAGAGTAAACCATACTTCCCTTCTATAAATCTACTCCAGATGGCCCTCTCTTCTGTGCAGAACCTCCAGAGCCATTTCTGCAGTAGAGAAGTGTGTTATTTGGTGAGATTTCTCAGGTTTAGTCCCCCTTGCTTAGTGTTAAGAGTCAAAACATCCCACTTCACTAAGTTGTATCCTCTCTTCTCCTTGTTTCCTTGCCAGAGAAAGGCTTCTCACCCTGTTGAGCTTTCTTTCAAAACTTTTTGGTATAGGGAAGACTCATCATGTAAGTTGGCATGCCATCAAGGACTGAGTTGGTGAGAGTCAACCTACCCCCTTAAGAGAGGTATTGACTTTTCCACTTGGGCAGTTTCTTCTCACATCTTTCAAGCACCCCATTCCACACCTCTAGTTCTTTATTTTTAGCACCCAGTGGAATTCCAAGGTACTTAGTAGTGAATCCATCTGGCACCCCAGAATAGCAGCTAACTCCTGCAAGTCCCCAACCGAGTTAATAGGGAAAATGTGGCTTTTCAGCCAGTTCACATGCAGCCCTAGGATTCCTTTAAAGATTGTTAGGATGTCTCTCAAGTCTCTTATCTGACTTGGTTCTGCTTCACAAAAAATTAAGGCATCATCTGCATAAAACAAGTGAGACACTTCTAGATCCTCCCCTCTGCCCGTCTGATCACTGAAGCCTCTCACCCATCTGTTTGCATTTGCTATCTGAGCATATGGTTTAATTCTTCCACCACTAATAAGAACAGGAAAGGTTACAAGGGATCCCCTTGCCTAAGACCCCTGTGTGACTGGAAGAATCCTTTTGTGTAGCCATTTATTATGAGGGAGAACTTAACACTAGAGATGCTGAAATTGATCTATTTGACCCATCTACTACCAAAACCCATGTCCTTCAAAATTTTGAGGAAGTTCCAATTGACATGACATGAGCCTCTTCAATGTCCAATTTGCACAAGATCCCTGATTTCTTCTATTTGGTCCTTGAATCTACCAGTTCATTGGCCAACAAAGATGTATCCAGTATTTATCTCCCTTGCAAGAAAGCCATTTGATGTTCATCCACAAGCTTCCCAATGACTGTTTTCAACCTTTTAGTTAAGAGTTTGGAGATGATCTTGTAGATCCCCACAATCAAACTGATAGGTCTGAAATCCTTAAGTTCAACTGCCCCGGGGCTTCTTTGGAATCAATGCCACAAAGATGCCATTGAAGGCCTTTTCAAAAACACCCTTTTGGTGGAAGTTGTGGATGGTTTGCATCATATCCTCCTTCAAAAACTCCCAACAAGCCTTGTAGAGCTGCAGGGTGTAACCATCAAGGCCAGGGGCTTTATCCCCATCACATTGTTGGATAGTTTGTAGCAATTCTGCCTCTGTGAAAGGTCTTTGGAACCATTCATTTTCCTTATATGTAACTATGGGACAGCCAGCCATTACAAATGAGGATCTCCATGTTTCATTCTCAGTATACAGATTAGTATAATACTCTAGCAACGCAGTCTTGCTTTCCTCAGTCTCTTGAACCTCTTCCCCCCTTTACAATCAATCTATCAATTGTACTGTAACTTCTATGAGCTGTAGCCAACCTCTGCAAAAACCTGGTGTTCCTGTCACCTTCTTTCAACCAGAGAGTTCTAGATTTTTGCCTCCATTTCTCTTCATCATGTTTTGCCGGTGCCTTATGTTCCACCAGAATTGTTGCCCTGACCATCATCTCATCATGGGAAAGTTCTCTGTCCTCCTGATCTTTGTCTAGATCTGCCAGTTCCTCTAGCAAGTTACTTTTTCTGGTAGCCATTTCAGGAAAAGTAACCCTGCTCCAGTTTTTTAGTTTCTGTTTCAAGAGTCTCAGTTTGGTGCATAACTTGTAATCTGTGTAGCCATGAACTTTGAAATCATTCCACCATTCCTGGACCATCTCCTTGAAGCCCCTGACCTTGAGCCACCAATCCTCAAATTTGAAGTAAGAGTGACACAATCTCCATGATGATTTTTTTGAAAAAAAAAAAAAAAAGAGTTCCTCTTTTCCCAGTTTCCACACTCTAAAATTATAGGGTTGTGGACTAAGGTTACTCTGGGCATGATTCTTTGTCTAATCTTCCTGAAGTTTTCCTCCCATTGTGATGCAAATAGACATCTATCCAGTCTTGCATTGTTCAATTGATTTACTCCCCTGAACCAAGTGTACTTACCCCCAATCAGGACAGGATCATGTAATTCTAAGTCTTCAATCCATCTGGAGAACTTAGCCATAAAATAGGTGGTTTGAGAGCATCCCCTTCTCTCCACCATACGCCTAGCTATATTGAAATCTCTCCCTATCACCCATGGTCCTTCACACAGTCCCCTCATTTAGGCCATTTCCTCCGTTCAAGCTTGCCCTTCTTGGTATTTGGAGTATAAACACCTGTGAAATACCACCTAAAGGAGTCTTGTAAGGCTTCAAACTTATAAGTGATTAAGTAGTTACCTTCTTCAACCTTTGTACCCCTCCATACTCTACTATCCTACATCAATAGGAAACCCCCTTTGCTACCATCTGCTTCCTTGTAACCGCACCTTATCCATCTGCTGGACCATAAGTTGAAAGCGACCTTCTCTACTTCCTTGCTTATGTTAGTTTTCCAATAGGCATACCATATCTACCTTCCATTTTTGTAGGCAAGTCTTGACTAGTGTTCTTGACTCCCCATTATTTAGCTCCCTAACGTTCCATAACAATAATTTGACCTTCATTAAAGGTTAAATAAAAGTTCTTCCCCTGCTCCATACCCCTTCCACCTTGTTGTTAAGGCTAGAGTGGTGATTTTTTAAATCGTTCTTGCCAATGCCTCCGCTCTTTGGTGTTGTGATGCCTTTCTGCTTCCTTTTGTCGATTTTTTAACTCGGTCAAGCTTGCTTTTTCAAGTTGTCTCATCAAAAGAATATATTAAAGTATATAAATAATATAGTCATTAGGGAGTTTAATATTTAGTTACCATAGTTAGATTATTCTCTTCATGTATTTATATTATTGTTCTCTTTGAATAATAGACAAGCTATGCTCCATACCTTATGAATGACATGGTATCAGAGCCAACTTAGGGCTTCGTTTCTTTTCTTTTTTTCTCTACTTTGGGTCATATATCCGTAAGTGACCAATTTCCATCACCTTTGGCAGAGGGAGAAGAATTATTGTAGTTCTTTAAGATTTGCAATTTTTTAATTGCATCATCAGTTTTCTCTGTTCATCTTATTGCTGTGTCTTTTTATTAGAATTTTCTACGATAGTTTTTTCCACAATTTTAGCGAATATGATTGAGATAGAGCTCTTTAGATGGACTTTTCTATTGTATAATTTTCTATTTAGATCTGTTGCTGCTCAGGTCTCTCTGTCTCTGTTGCTTCAATATTTGGTACCAAGCTCTACTTGGCTCTTTGTTAATCTAATTTTGGTTGGGTTCAGTGGATTCAATTGTTTTTCAGTGTTTGGAGTTGTTTAATTTGGAAGCATTTTGTGGAAAGGCTCTTAGTGAGGACTTATTTGGTTTGGGAGTAGGTATTATTATATTTTGTGATTAAATCACTAGTCAGGCCTTGCTTTTTGGTTGATGGTGTGGTGATCTTGATATTGCGAAGACCAGTTTATTTCTGCTACAACTGGTTCAGTAACCAATTTTTGCTCAAAGCTAGTTTGTTTTCCTAGAACTAGTAATTCTGAAGTTTAACTTGGTTTCTGCAGCTGAATACTTTCAATTTGAATATGTCGATGATCTTACCAATCCCTGCAACAACTCCTAGTCCAGCTGTCATGGTTTCAACCAAAGGGTTTGCTAAGTTGTCTCGGTATCAGAAATTATTGAAGTAAGTCACTTCAGTTAATGCCTTTACCGAAGCACATGAAACATGTCTTATCAACTCTTCAAAGAGATGGGTGATTTATTCAGGTGCCACAAAATACATGACAGGTAATCCTAATGTGCTATGTATCTTTCAATCACACAAAGCACCCACTCCCATTACTATAGCTGATGGATCAACTTGTAACAGTGTTGGATCTAGGGCTGTGAAAACACCAACCTTCTCTATTACGCTATCATTTATATTGAGTTTACCAAAGCTGGCCTTTAATTTGATTTTTTTAGCAAAGTGGTTAGAGATCTTAATTGTTATATTTCGTTCTTTCGCGATAATTGTTTGTTTCGTGATCTTAAGACGAATTAGGTTATTGGTAAAGGAAGTGTATAATCACTATATCCTTGATGAATGGAAGCCTCAGTTTATTCCCCGTTCATGTGTTGTGTCTCTATTTAAAGCATATTGTCGATTGGGGCATCCTTCTTTACCTTTGTTAAAGAAGCTATATCCTCAGTTTTAAAATATTTCTTCATTAGAATGTGAGTCATGTTGATTTGCAAAGCATTATCGCAACCCATTAAGTCCAAGGGCTAAATAAACAGGCTGAGTTGCCTTTTGAGTTGGTTCATTTTGATGTCTGGGATCATGTCCTGTTGTCTCCAGAACTGCGCACAAGTGTTTTATCACTTTTGTGGATGATTTCTCTCGGATGACTTGGATTCATTTTATGAAGAATTGCTTGAAAGTGTTTACTCACTTTCTACTAAAATCAAAACTCAATTCAATGCTTCAATATGTATTCTAAGAAGTGACATTGCTAAAGAAATATATGTCAGAATTATTTCCGTTTTATATGAGACAACAAGGTATCCTCCATCAAATCTTCATGTGTTGATACCCTCTGTCAAAATGGAGTGTCTAAGAGGAGAAATAGACATCGACTTGAGACAGTTCAAGCACTTTTATTTCAAATGAAAGTTTCGCAAAATAGTTTTGGACAAATGCAATCTCTACAGCTTGTTTTCTTATTAATCACATGCCATCGATTGTGCTTGCTAGTAATGTGCCTTACCGTGTTATTTTTCCAAACAAGTCACTATTTCGGGTGGAACCGAAGGTGTTTGGAAGCGCGTTTTATGTTCGAAATGTTCGACCATTTGTTATCAAGTTGAATCCCAAGACATTAAAGTGTGTTTTTCTGGGCTATGCTCGCCTTCAAAAGGGATATCGATCTTATTCTAACTTGGAAAATATTTAGTATCAATTGATGCTGTATTTTTAGAAACTACACTATTCTTCTATGCACCTCCTATTTCTTCAAGTCGGGGGGAGGAAGATGAGTGGTTCGTTTATCAAGCCACCCGTGTTGTGATAAAAGACCAATCGACTATTGTACTATCAACTCCTGCTCCATCTATAATAGCAAGACCGCCAATTGTTCAAATTTACTCAAGAAGGCAAAAGTCCAATGATACATATCCTACACCAATCCCTTTGTCATCAAATGTCTACTCTTCCGGAAGATCTTGACCTCCCTATTGCCCTTCACAAAGGTACACATCGTTGCACATCCATATATTCCATTGATAACTTCATGTCCTATGGTCACTTCTCCCCTACGTCTAGATCTTTGATTGCTTCTCTAGACTCCATTTATGTACCTAAAACTATGAAGGAAAGTTTGAATCATCCTAAATGTTCCGATACGATGCTTGATGAAATACATGCCTTCAAGGAAAATCACACATGGATTTAGTGGATTTACCCAAAGGAAAGAAATCAGTGGCATGTAAGTGGGTCTTCAAAGTTAAAGTTAATCCAGATGGGTCTGTAGCAAGACTTAAGGCTAGACTTGTGGCTAAAGGGTATGCTTAGACTTATAGAGTACATTAATCAAACATATTCTCCTTTGGTTGCCAAACTCACTTTTGTTCGCTTATTCATTTCTCTAGCTACTTCCGAGAATTGGCCTTTACATCAGTTGAATATTAAGAATGCATTCATTGTGATCTTTAAGAAGTGTACATGGAGCAACCACTCGAATTTGTTGCACAGAGGGAGTATGGGTAAGTTTGTCATTGGAAAAAGTCATTGTATGACTTGAAATAGCGTCCTCGTGCTTAATTTGGCAAGTTTAGTGAGGTAGTATAGGATTTTGGGATGACAACGAGCAAATGTAATCACTCAGTCTTCTACCAGCAATCTATAGCTAGCATTATCTTCCTTGTTGTATATGTTGATGACATTGTCATTGTAGGAAGTGATTTTGTAGGTACTTAACTTATTCTCTCAAGTCTTTCCTGTATACTAGGTTTCATACAAAAAACTTGGATCAGTTGAAATGCTTTTTGGGTGTAGAAGTAAACAGAAGCAAGAAAAGAATTCTTCTATCCCAAAGAAAGTATATTCTTGATTTGCTTGCAACTACCGGAAAGTTGATAGCCAAACCTTGCAATATTAAAATGGTTCCAAATATGAATCTTATGAAAGATGATGGTAATCCTTTTGATGATCTACAGAGATATAAGGTTAGTTGGGAAGTTAAACTATCTTATTGTGATTCGTCCAGATATTGCATTTGTGGTAAGTGTTGTTAGCCAGGTCATGTCCGCACCTACGATCAAACACTGAGAAGCTTTGGAACAGATTCTAGGTTACTTAAAAGGATCTCTTAGACTTGGCATATTGTATAGCAATCACGGTCATACTAGCGTGGAGTATTTTGCAAATGCTGACTGGGCTAGATCCAAAATTAATAGAACATCTACTACAAGCTATTGTGTCTTTGTGAGAGGGAACCTAGTGTCAAGGAGGAGTAAAAGCAAGGTGTTATATCTCAATCTAGGGCAGAATCTAAGTACAAAGTTATGTCATAGTCTATGTGTGAGGTTATGTGGATACATCATCTTTTAACTGAAATTGAGTTGAAGCATCCTACACCGTCAAACTTTGGTGTGATAATCAAATTGCTCTTCATATTACCTCAAATCTAGTGTACCATGAAGAACTAAACATATTGAAGTTGATTGTCATTTTATTCATGAGAAGATTCAAAAAAACTTGATTTCCACTGGCAGCGTGAAGAACAAAGAACAACTAGTTGATTTGTTCCCAAAAGCGTTCAATGGAACTAGAATTAATTACCTGTGTAACAAGCTGGGCATGATCAATATCTATGCTCCAGCTTGAGGAGAGTGTTACAGAATTAGATATTAATGCATATAGAGATAGTATGGCTAATTTTAGGGATTTTAATATTTAGTTACCCTAGTTAGATTATTCTCTTCAAATACTTATATCGTTGTTCTCTTTGAATAATAGATAAGTTATTCTATATACCTTATGAATGACAAGAATCTTATGTTCATAGAGGATCAAAATACTAGTGGGAGTTATGTAAATTCATTTATCTGAATCACAACATGACTTCCTAGAACTTCTTTCGAAAAAGGTTTAACTAGACAAGTTGAATAACATGTTGAAAATTGTGTGTTATTGCTGATTTACCATAATAGTTAATAGTTTAGTCGAAGCGGGAGTCTTTGTTTAAATTCAAAGTCAACCAGATAAGATTAATTGAGAAATTTTAGGTTTTTGAACATTAAACTATGGAGTAAAGTCTGTGCTTAATAAAATTATAGAACAATACTTTTAGGGGTCGTTTGGTACAAAAATGAATAACGCAGGGATTAGTAATGCAGGGACTAACAATGCAGGGATTAGTAATGCGATGATTATTTTGTATCAAGTGTTTGTTCATTTCTTCTCATCTAATCTTATGCTTGGTTTAAAACTCTATAAAAAGTTTCTTTCCAATTTTACTCTTGAATTATTATAGAATTTTCTATTTCATGTAATTAGATCAAAGTAGATTTTTTGTAGCTTCTAACTAGTTAGGAAAACAATAGTTTTGTCGTCCTATTAGTTATTTCCTCACTTGAAGTATTTGAGAAAAAATAATTGTGATCTTAATAAATTCATCACTAATAAAACGTCAATTTTTAATTTAATAAAGATAGACCATCTATTATTAAAATCAAAAAGCTTTAAAACAATTGTAAAATAAACAAACTATATTTAAAAAATTGGAAGTTGTAGTTTTAATATAGTGTTTATATCTTACAAGATCACTCAACTTTGAGAATATATTTAACATCATTGAACTTTGTTTTGTATCAATAAAATCACTCAACTAAATTAATTTTAAAAAAATTGACACGGCAAAATATTTTGTGTTTATTATGTATATATGAAACCACAAATAAATAAAATTTAAAAATTTGGCATGGTGAACTTATTTGTTTTTATATTATGAAAATATGATCCCACAAATAAATAAAATTTGTCAGCTAATTTATTTAAATAAATTTATTAGTACAAAACTACAAATATAAAATATAAAATCATGAAAATTAAAAAAAAAAAGTGTAAAAGAATTTGAGGATATTTTTGCCTTTATATATTTATCCCATGGTAACTAATCCATGTATTAGTTAATACCACCAAATGGGAGGTATTAGTTAATACCATGTATGTGGTATTAACTAATACATGCATTAGTTAATACATGGGTTAAAATTTCTACCAAACATAGTAATAGTTAATACCAATACCTAATCCATGAATTGTATCCCCTAATACATCCTACCAAACACCTCCTTAATAACTTCCAACATTTTTACTGCTCCACCATCTTTAAAAAATTACAGTCGTATGAAGAGTTCATTAAGCTTACAGGATCTGTAAGTTCATCTACAGAACCATTTTCAAACTATTTTTAGCCAATACCAATTTTTAACCTATTTATCAAACCATTTTTAACAAATAATAATTTTTAAACCTATCTTTCAAATATGCCAAGTAGTCATCTCTCTTTCAATGCCCTATAAATTTCATTGTTTGAAAACTATCAAATTTGGTCACTAAAATTGAAATCCTATGATTTATGTGATGTTGTGATGAAAGAGAAATCCTCACAACATTCTTTTGCAAATTCTATAACTATCCAGATTAAAACACTTTTAGGAAAGCTTTCAAACAAGACAAGATTATTGAGGATTTTTGTGTACAAAACCCAAAAAAAAAAAAAAAGAAAGAAAGAATGAGTCATGCTAAGAAAAGTGTGCAAATTCAAAAGCAGTCAAAAAGAATTCATAGAAATTGAAGAGAAACATTGGTTTCAAATTGCACCAACTAAAGCAAAGGAAGAGTGTTGAAGATTGCTTCTGTTATTGTTGATTTACCAGAATAATAAGTAATTTATCTGTAGGAGGAGTCTTTGTTTAAATTCAAATTAGTTAGATAAGATTAGTTGAGATATTTTAGATATTTGAATTTTAAAATATGCAGAATTTTCTGTTTTTAAGTAGGCTACTTAAAGCCCTCTATGCTTGATAAAATTATGGAGAGAAATTTCAATCACTTATAAATTTTTCCTGCTCCATCATACTTTAAAAAACCAACATAGGGCAATTTTCAATTTTTGAAACTTACGTTTTTTTTTATTTCTTTATTTAAGCAACATACAATTTTAATAATGTTTACATGGCCATAAATTTACATCCACCCTGGTTACCATGCATTTCTATGAGTTAGGATCTAGTTTATAATTAACGTTAGCAACCCAAAGCCAATCTACAACATGATTTCTTTGAGTCATATGTACCAGAACTTCAGAGACAGAATTACCTTATCAATTCTATTTCCAAAAGATGAACTCCATACATTCAACCACCCTCGGTAGATACAACTGGGCTAGAAAGTTTTGTTTTCTACGTGGTAATGGGTGTAAGACCACTGGTCCAATAGTAACAGTAGTAGAATGAACTCAACTTGCCAACAGAATTTTCAAACCAAACAGGCCAGGTTTAGTTCACAGGGAGGGTCATCATTGAAAGAGTAATCTCATTATTAAAGTGTTAAAGCAATAATTATAAAATAACAAAGAAAGAAAAAAAACCTGAACAGATGACTATTGTGGCTAACTGGTGCACGATCTTGCAGCTTAAATTCAATCCATTTATCCGGATTTAGAGCTAAAAACGAAGGAGAAAACATTAAAATTGAGTTAGTTCCTTGTTTAACTTTAACTTTAACTGTCACAACGAAAAAATCTTCCAATAAACTGATATTACTGAAACACTTAAACTGGTCATCAAAAAGCATGAACTCAAAGAGAAGTCTAAAGAGAGAGGGTATGTACACAGATTCATGAAATAAAAAAGCTCATATACATCAAATAAATTAGCTTATAAGCAGAAAAACCATGCAAATTCTTCAGACAAAAGTATATACAAGTTATCTGAAATCATTCTTTTGACCTGTTACACCCAAAGATTTTCTTATATCTTATCTCCGGTCCCCCTTCTTCCTTAACTAATTTCAAATGATAGGACTTATAATTCATTACATCAAAGTCTATGAACATGAAAGCCCGCACATCTTCAACTTCCCACTTAAGTGCACCCGCAGAAAACCTATATCACAGACCCTACATTAAAATTAACACTGTTTGCTAAAACGGAAAGAGAGTTTTGATTGAGTTGTTCCAACCAACTCGGTGAATCTCTTGACTAAAGCATAAGCTTAAGAGAGGCATAAATAGAAAAACTAACCAACTGTTTTACCAGAATCTTCTTTGATTTGCTCCAAGTACACCTGTATTTGTAAAATTTTCAGCTTTCTAAAGAATGAAGTATACAATAGAACAGCTAACCTTGGAAATGCCAAAATTTCTTAAAATTAATCAATTAATGTGTGCACTTCAAAGTTACATATATAAAATATCATGAATAGGCATCATCCATTATCTAATGTGCAATAACAAGATGGTCAAACATCTACTCCTGAGAGGAAAATGAGAAACAAATAATCTAAGGCGTAAAACAAGAAGATACCAGGGCAGCGATACAAAAATCTTACTTTATCAGAAAGAAAGGAAAGACAAGCAAGAAGTTCGCACCAGTTCTATCGCACAAGCAAGAAGTTCCCACAAGTTCTATCACACTGAGATATTATTTCGGGGCACTGGGTGGAGCAATTCAGTAATAGTAAACACAACTTCGTCCCTAATTTATGATAAGGACTTAATTGCAATTACATTACTTTAAAACAGAAATTCACCAGTATAAGTACGTTTTTCCCTCTGTGATTCTTAGTTAAAAACATAGCAAGCTAAGGAAGGTTATTGTATTGTTCACAGCAAACAAATATTGATCTTAAGAAAATGAAAGTACTATCGAACTTACCAGTTTCTATAAAAAAAAAAAATCAAATTAAAAAAATGAAAGCAATATGTTGCCATTTGCCTACCCTATAAAGTATAGCACATACAATAGACCCTTGTGGTTGGGCTTTTTCCAGACCCTGCGCATAGCGGGAGCTTTATTGCACTAGGCTTGCTTTATACATCATTTAACATTCTAAGCAATTAGCCCGCAATTGTCAAATCGCTAAAAGTAGATCTCCTATAGATTATTCCTCTACATTCAGGGTAATGACATAGCTGTGGCATGTGAGCAACTTCATGTCACCTATTTTCTTTCATTTGATCACGATTAGAAATTATATCAGGCTGGAAGGATCTCAAAGCAAAGGAGAAGAGAAACCAGTATAGTAGTTTACGATGTCCTTGTCACCTTCCACAATCTAAACATGGCAAATCCTAATAGATTCTTATCCGTGCTGAGCAATGACGATTAATCTTCCAATATTGAACAAAACGAGTCTTATATATTATCCATATGCGTCACATCTTTCAACTTTGAAAACCTAAGCTTATTCTCTTCCCAATGATCAAGTAATATTTTTATAAACAAGAGGACCTTTTGGAGCACAGTTTGAAACTCTATGTATAATGAGTCGGTCCTTGTACCTTTCTCCACTTACAAAATAGCCTTGTGTTGAGTTGCAGGATTCAAACACATCTAACCTGTACATGGTACATTGTAATATTACCCCTCACTAAGGTAATTGTTATATTAATAGTGACAAGAGGAGATAGTCCGCCAATCACATTATATCAACAGAGTATCAAATCGTCAAGACAAAATAGGGCAAGATCTGACACAACAACCCATTTGGACATCAGGACAACGAAAACTGTTCCATAAAAACAATAAATTTAGCAGAAAATAGAGATGTGAAACATACCAAATTCGGAGAAGAATGGCAGAAATAATAAGAGACGCAACCAGCAACGGCTGCAACAGCTCCAAAGGAGAAGCGAGGATCAGCAAAACTTGACTTGGAATCGCCTCGAAATGCTTCATTGAACGCCACGGGTGCAGCCTTGGCTAGCTTCCTCAAAAACGCAGTCATTTTCACTCTCTCTCTCTCTAGTCTCTAGACTGTACCTCTGCGGAAATAAAAATAGCTTACGATATTATGAATTATGTTGACCAGACCCCACTTGTGGGATTACACTGGTATGTTGTTGTTGTTGTTACGATCTTATGAATTGTGAATCGAGTTTCTATTAACTCCAGTCCTTGATGAACGGGAAATATAATTCTAACTTTGCAACAACTTTAAATTTCAAATTCTAAAAAAATTGTAATTAAAAAACTTAAATATCCAACTTGATTTATAAGTTTATATTTTTCTAAAAAATGCCTCATCATTTTAAATTTTACTATTCTTGCCGAACACACTTTGTACGTGATCAAAGCGTGTATATCGTTTGATAATAAATATTATAGAAAAAAATTAAATTTTATAAAAGGATTTATAATTTACTAATTCTGATAAATTATTTATTGATAAATGTTATCGCTAAGTAGATTTCATGGTAAATTAGAATTTTGCTTAGTTGTAAGGTATTTTCTTGATTTAAATAAGGAAGAAATAAAAATCTATGAAATAAGGAAGATTTAGAAGTATTTCTAACGCTAACATTTTTTATTTTATCACTTCTTTCCATATATTTTAAAATTCAGCATTATAAATATAATTAAATAATATTTTTTTAAAAAAAAGGTGAAAAAATAATTTTATCTAAATAAGAGATTTTTAATGAAGGGCAAAAAGTTCAAACAACATTTCTAAAGGTCTTCACACTTTTAATTATTACTAGTTTCACGTACGTGTTTTGCATTGTATGAGTCATGTTAATTTTAAAAATATATATAAATTGTATTTGTCATTAAATAAATATAATGTTCATGTAAATAAAATTATAGAAATATCATTAGTTCGAGCAATAGTTTAGTCTATTGTGATAGAACAAAAATGAGAAAATCAATTCAATGACTTTATAATATAGATATGCTAATAGTTTTTTAATACATAAAGTAAAAACATAGAGTTGAATAATTAGAAATTAAGTAATTAAAAGATTAAAATTTAATATAACAAAAGATTCTCAAATATAAAAGGGGTAGTTTTTAATTTTTTTCTAACATAATTTTACTGATTTTTTTCTTTTTAAATTTGTTATATTACATATTTTTATTAACAAAATATTTGATAGTCAAAATCTTTGTTAATTATTTACATAGAATGATCCTAAAGCAAAAGTGAATTCTAAATATAAAGAAAAATTATGATCAAAAGTGAATCTTAAAACTAAATAAATAAAAGATTAGATCATAAATTAAAAAAAAATTGTGAAAAGATGATTGTATCTAAAAAATATATTTTAATAAAGAACAACAATTTTAAACAATATTTATAAGGATCTTCACGTCGTGCTTTGTACGTGTGTATTACCTGCATTAACATTTTCAAATTGAAAAAGAGAGAGTAATAAATCTATATAAAATCTTTTCTTCTTTGGATAGATGATTTTTCTTCTTTGGATAGACAAGAGGCATTAATTTCAGGATAAATCAAATGTTTATTATATAAAGTTAATTTTGGAGACCCTTTTAAAACTGTACTATTCCCTCTCTAAAACTGTACTATTAGTACTACTACTTGTAAATATTCAATAAAGATCCAAGTTTGTCGTAGCCTGCTTACAGGTATTTACTGTTCTTGATCTTTTAATTTCTGTTCTTATATTTTATTTTTGGTATATGCAAGGCCCATTTATGGGCTAAGTTTCTAAGTGTTGGATAATAGCTAATACAAGTTGAAAAGATCTGCCAGGGTAATGACTCCAAAATAAGAGTTTTATCTTGGATAGGGCAAGGTTTAAGATTGGGTCTAAGTTGAAACAATTTTATGGCAAACTAAGCTTCAATCATGGCGTTGGTAAGCCCTAATAGGGGTGTTCCCGACATGATTAGTGATGAATTAATTCGGGTGTAAACCTCGTAATTCCGTTGGTAAGCCCTGTATGGCAGGTATGATCGCCTAGGGGTGTTCCCGGTCGGGTTTATGACGATTAATTCGTGGTTTACGTAAAATACATTCAACTTTGTAAATCCTGTCCCAACTTTGTAAAAGGTCCAACACCCTTGAAAAGGTCCTGCTCAACACTCCTCTCTCTCTCCAAGATTCTCTCTCCCTCTCTAAAACTGTACTATTACTACTACTACTTGTAAATATTCAATAAAGATCCAAGTTTGCTGTAGCCTGCTTACAGGTATTTACTGTTCTTGATCTTTTAATTTCTGTTCTTATATTTTATTTTTGGTATATGCAAGGCCCATTTATGGGCTAAGTTTCTAAG
>JAPFFP010000089.1:714346-736183 GCA_026153255.1 Solanum medicagineum
TGTGAATATAACCTTTCAAATGATAATCTACCTTACACCATTTATATTTGCTAATCTTTCCAAACAATATTTATTTACTTTTGTACTTCCATCTAATTGATGTAGCTTGCTTGTTAGGTATTAGTGATTCTAATGTTCTGGAGCTTAGGAGTCCAAATGTTGTGAAAATGAGTGGAAATAATTAATCCACTTATGACACATTGTGATCCTGCTCTAGCTCATTCTTGGAAGTAAGTATTCTTCATCATATACATTTTCTTATTCAAATTTAGCTCATCTATATTTTTGGATGACACATCTTTGCTAGTAGTCAGTTGATTGATTAACTCCTCATCTTCTTAATTTTCCTATTGATTATTACGGATAAATATATAATACTTTATTTGACGAATTGGTACCATTCAACAAGAATACAAGTTCTCTTCCCTATAATTTATCTATCTCTTTTCTCTTTGCATTTCAGGGGAAGTTTTGACATCTTTGATGCTACAGAATTGTACAGGATGCTCAACAATTGTATTCGAGCACATCCTCCTTCCAAAGTTAAACGTAAGGTGTATGAGTTCTCATCTCTTTTGCCTGATACTCTTAAATTTAAACTAGTTCCCCGTGGGAATATATGGACAAGTCTATTCAACAATCATCTTCCAGGTAAAGAAGATATAGGACTATATTTCTTAACAAGTAAGAAAGAAAGGTCAGTTTCTACCTTATATATCTATTCATAGAGAGGTAAGGGTTGTAAAGTAAGAGTTCACCCTTGCCCTAAAATGTTTTTACTAGAAATTGATTTGCATTTTTTGTTATATATAGATATGGGATATATAATACTCTGGCGGAGTACATACGTAGCAAAGATTTGGTGATGAGAACGGTTATTAATGATGTTGAGTTGTTTGCATTTGCTTCCATAGTCCTGCATTCTCAAAGTACGTCTATAATCTTTATATTCTTTTCACATTTTCATTGATTTATCTAATAACTATACTCTATAAAAAGAATATATTATGTGATAATCGTAGAGTTATATATCTTATACCTTGTGGAACAACAAGCACTTCCGGTGGGGATTATTTTACCACATTGGACAAGGCACTGATGGATGTTCTGAAGGGGCCAACAACAAAGTGTAGGAAGAGTGGGCATTATTGTCTCGACAACTACTTTCAGAAATGGCATTGATTTCTAGCTTCTCGACAGAAACTACATTTGTTATGTGTAATAGTACAACTACATTCACTTCTTGGGAGACTATTTTGCTTTTCACATTATTCCTCGACTTTATCTTTATTGATAATAATTCAACTGTTTGACTTGTATATCTTAGCTTATCTCGTATTAAAAAATTAAATTGATATATGTCTTAATTTGACTGACTTGGGATAGTTGAGTGCTATCACAGTTAAAAAAAATTGATTCATGAAAATCACATGCACTAAATTTACTCCACCCAACCCCCACCCCCACCCCCTTTCCCCTTCTTGTTTTTTAGTTTATTTTCTTTCAAAGAAATAATGATGAGATGTTAAGCGTATCTCAGTAATATGGAGTTTTTATTTTCTCTTTTTGTTCATTGATAATCTTTATAATTTAAAATGGTCACTATTTATGCTTCCTTCTAGTATGGTATTTACTGATTTAGACACTCAGGCTCAAAGGAATTGTTTGTATAGTAAACACTTTTATCTTCAACCCTAAAATATGAGTTCAAAAAACACTATGATGAATATGACTTAGCGAGCGTTTTTACCACTTAATTGTAGCCGAACATGCTATAAAAGAGTATTGAAAAGTAAAACATACATATTTGTAACTTGAAAATTGAAAATGTCTCAAGGGGTCATTTGGTTGGGAACAACTTATTCCGAGATAAGTTATCTTTGAATAGGTTACTTCTTCATGTATATGGGATAATTTATTTCATTACTAAGGTATAAATAGTGGAACAATAATCCAAGGATTACCTAGTACCTTCAATCAAACACAGATAAAATAATCCTGCATTTTATCTCAAAATTACGATTACATATATCTCAAACCAAACAACTTCTAAAGGTGTAAAAACGACCTAAACCTAAGGTGTAAAGAAGGTGTAGGGAAACAGAAATAAGAAGTTTTTTCATTTAATTAGCTAGAAAGAAGTCACCAAGGTGTAAAGAAGGTGTCCCAGGAATTATAAACTTGAGAACACAATAAAAGTCTCCTAATGAAATGGTTATGGAGATACAATTGAGCTGACAAATACCCTAGAGAGTTTCAAGGGTACAATCAAAAATGAAGATTCAAATATATGGAAAGGGGATGCAAAGAAGGGGTTCTCAGTAAAGTTAGCATATTTCCTCTTGAACTCCACCAGACAACAAGTACAATGTTGTCACTGGTGGAAAATCTGGAAGGCAAAAGCTCCATTGAAAGTGAGGTGTTTTTCTTGGTTGGTGATCTGAAGAGCCTGTCTGACTCGTGAAAGTCCACAAAGGGTTATTTTTGCTTTTCTTGGTTGGTGATTGGAAGAGCCTGTCTAACTCATGAAAGTCTACAAGGGGTATCATGCAACTAGTGTTTTTGACTATGCTGGGTTGAGAAACCTTCTTCATGTTTTTTCTCAACCCACTTCATTGACCTCTAGGCCACACCCTTGGGTGCTTTTACTAAGAAGGTGAATCCAGCTACTTAATCCTACATTGCAAAGAGACTGGACCATGCCACCAACCACAATGGAGTCCGTAATTTTTTTCTTTTTTTGTGGGGGGGGGGTGGTGGATAGTAGGTTTATACGAATGAAACAATGTTCTTTGACTTTCCAGATACCTGCACGACACAATTTAAACTTACATTAAGGGCACATGAACCATACATAAAACAATACAAGTTGCATGTTTTTCATCTCCCGATTGCGCAAAAGGATCAGATAATTGATTTAGATTTCCTAATAAAGATCAGATAATGTACAATCAGTACTTCTATAGCGTGGCCTGATGACCTAACATATTAAAGCCTTTATACTCAAATGAAACAAAACTAGTATTGCCAACTTAAAAATACAAAATCTTCTGGATAGACAGGAAAAATGATCTTCTATAGAGCGAAATTGAATATGCATATTACCTGAAAACTTCATTAAGAGGGAATACGAAAATGAGAAAAACACAAATGTACTTTGAAAGTCACTGCACACGGTTATGGATAGAAGTATAAGTAGCTCAACATCATTTATAAACATTCTTATCACAAAATCCTTGATATACACGAACTCTACCAGAGCAATATATATACATCAAACCTACATATAATAGGAAATGCAAATCTATTTCTAGTAAAACATTTCTGAGAAAGAACGCACTTCTACTTTGCAACCCTCACCCCTTCTCAGACAGATCCTAACCTTTCTCCCTTACTTGCAAAGAAATACAGACCTATATCTTATCTACCCTAATAGTGATTGTTAAAGAGAATTGTCCATATATCCCCACACAGAACAAGCTCAAATTTAAGAATATTAGGCAATAGCCCCGAGAATGCATGCACCTTACGTCTAACTCTGGAAGGAGGATGATACTAGACACAATTACTTAATATCCCGAGTGCAAGTTCTAGAGCACCTAAGATGTCAAAATTTCACCTAAGATGCAAAAAAGAAGAGAAATACTATATTATAGGGAAGGGACCCTGCATTCCTATTGAGTGGTGCAATATTTAACACCATGCCACACGCGTGGAAAGTGGAAACAGAGCAAGAATTGGAGACCATAGCACATATTGATAAGGTAATAATGTCCACCAATGCTAAACCAAATGTGCACACCAAGTGTTGCAGCTGGGATTCAAACCTTAAATGTCGTAGTGACTAGGCCATCCTCCAAGGAGTTAACATTACGTTATTAACTAAAAAATATTATGTATGTTTCTTTACTAATCAATTGGAAAAGTACAAAGAAAAATATGAATAAGTCAGCAGACTAGTAGAAAGGATGGGTCATCCAAAAAGCTAACATGCAAAAACAGAGATGAGCTGCATTTGAATTTCTTTTTGGAACTCAATTTAGCCTGTTAATCTATGTTAGTAATGTGTATGATGAAGGGTACTTACTTCCAGGAAGGAACTAGAGCGAGATCACGACGGTATTCCATAGATGGATTCATCATTCAACTCTCAGTTACAGCATCGAGACTCTCATGCTCCAGAATGGCAGAATCACTCCAAAAAAATAGGCTGCTACAATTTGACGGAAGTGTAGAAGTAAATAACTTTTTCTATTAAACCTTTACAGATATCGATGGTGTAACAAAAATCAATTTAAAAGATAATATCAACATCATTTAAAAAAATAAATTAATTGGAGTATATGATAGAAAATGAAATTTCTGAAGAATAAAGGTATAAGAAAATGAAAACCAAACCAATTAATGAATACAAGAGATGTTGGTGAACACTTAACTTTTAGATAATTGCACTTGTGGTTTGCTTTGTTAAGTGATTTTGGAATTTTGAAAATTCTTAAGCTTCATATATCCTGCTGTGTTTTGCTTTTCTCAAGAAAAGAATTTGAAATTTGAGGCCCTTGGCGTGCTAAAATTCCCTCGCGTCACTGTTGCCATAGATTTGGTTGACTCAACTCATGAGGAGATAGTAATTATCAGTGGAGATCATATTTCTTGATTCCTGATGACAACCAAGTGCTTCTTCAACAGGTAGATATCTCGTTTTCCTGGTTTGTACGTCCTTTTCTTGGTTAATACAATGCCTACTAGGAAATTTACTATGTTTCTTTGGTTGCACAGTACTCTGACAAATCTTTGCAAAGGCATGTAACTTGAATCCCTCAGAATGCTCATAGATACTACTCACCAAGACCAATCCACTAGTGCATCTTCACAATAACCCACCATACAACATCTTCAAGGAAGAGAAAAGATGAATTTATTTAAACAGGAGGAGGACTATGTATGCATAAAAGATATAGGCAGTAGTTACAAGAATATAATTAAATGCCACAACATGCTAATGAAAGAATTGATATATACTTTAGGGTGAAACCAATATGCAATACCATTAGGATCCGGCAATGAAGAATGCTAGAAAGATCAGACGACTCAAAGAGGTCCATATTCTCCCCTAAGAGTTAATATCACTTCCATTTATGTTTTCAATTCTATTCGGGCTTTCACCACTACTTAAGATATTCAAAAAAAGGGACGCAAAGCTAATAATCTCACTAGCAATCTCCTTCCAGAGGAGAAGCCTCTTCTCCTTTAAAGATGGCAAGCCTACCAAAAAAGAAGGGGTTTGGGATTGGAGCAATATTTGAAGTTTACAAAGAACATATAGATATGGCACTAGCTGATGAAGCAAGTATGAATCAAAGAATCACGACTTTCAACTTGCATGACTACCCTTTCACGCTTAAAATCAAGAGATGGAGAGAGAAAGAGAGATCTTACTGGTGCATGCAAATATTTTCACTCTGATAGTAGGAAATTGTTTCTTGGAAACCTATATTACCTCAAATTTCACAAATATTTTTCTGCAAGCCTATAGGAAAAGACAAGAAATTCATAAGCTTACCAACTCTTGATCCAACTTAAGTGAATTGGTTTTGGCAATGAACAAGGATATAGATGCTAGCAAAGTGCTCCATTCAGCTTCCTTTGTCACATGGAATCAAGATTACCATATGAACAGAATAAAGAATGAGTAAACAAAATGTCATCAGTTACACAGACGACAACAACAAGAACATACTTAATAAAATCCCATATGTGGGGTCTGGGGAAAGGAGAGTGTATGACGACCTCACCACTATCTCATAGAGATAGAGAGACTATTTTCAGAAGAGGCTCGGCTTAAATATATCAACCCTAAAAGTAGAAAAATACTAGATATAGAATAACAATTAAAATGAAAAATAATGACAGTTTTATAAACAAATAAAATTTCCAAAATAAATGACAGTCGTAACAAACAATATTTAAAGATGTGACTAATCTTACTAACCTACTACATTTTAAGGCAAGACAACATCCTATCTCTACTAACTAATTAACCTTCTACACTAATAAGCGACCTTCATTCCTTTCTATCTAAGGTCATGTCCTTAGTGATAAGAAACTGCACATTTCTTGTCTAATCACCTCCCCCAAATACTTTTTCAATGTTCCTCTACCCCTCTACGTAACCCCTAACTCCAATCTCTCTTATCTCCTAATAGGAGCATCGACACTTGTCCTTTCCATATGCCTAAACCATCCTACTCTCGCTTCTCTCATTTTGTTTTCCACAGAAGTCACTCGTACCTTCTACCGGATAACCTCATTCCTAATTTGATCACATTTAGTATGTCTACAAATCTATCTCAACATCCTTATCTCTGCAACCTTCATCTTCTAAACATTACAAATTTTTGACTAGCTCCACTTTTTATAGCAAAGACTGTCTAACCATCATTCTGTAAGACTTACCTTTAAATTTAGGTGGTATTTCCTTATCATACAATACTTCAAAGGCAAGCATTTATTTCATCCATGCTACCCCAATGCGGTGCGTGAAATCATCATTGATATCACTGTGCCGCCGCTTATTGGTTAAAATTATAAAGTGTTTGTTAGTGAGGAATGCAACTCGAGGATGCAATTTGGAGTGTATGGAGGGGCATGTTGTCAAAGGAGGCAGTTTTAGAGTGGTTTGTCAAAAGACATACAAAATGTATTATGCAGTCTTACCATACATTTTTATGCGAGGTTATTTCTACCACTTAAATCTCTGACCTCCTCGTCAGGTGACAGCAATTTTGCTAATTATGTAAAGGCTTCCATTACGTTTCTAGAACAAGTATTTGGATTATATACACATAATAAAACTAGTAAAGTTACTTAGATATGACTAGGAGGTCACGGGTTCAAGCCTTGGAAATAACCTCTAACAAAAATATAAGGTAAGACTGCGTACAATAGACTCTTGTAGTTGGGCCCTTCCCCAGACCCTGCGCATTGCGGGAGGTGCTTTAGTGTACCGGACTTGCCCTTCATCCATTTTGTGTGGCACCCTCTAACTTGATATGATGTTTAAGAAAACAAGGGAGAATTTTGAAGCTTGTGATTTAAAAATTCTTAAATATTTGTGTGGCTAAGATTTATTTCATTAAGAGTAAAAGATGAATTTTAAAGTTAAATTATTTCTAAATGTAGTAAGGTGACATTCTTTTTGGGGCGAACTAAAAAGGAAAGTGTGTCGCATAAAATGTGCAGAGGGAGTTATTTTTCCTTTACAACAGAACTTCTTTGTACAGTAATCATATTAGTATCTTCTATTGGTAACAAAGAATATATATTAAGAAAGCAAAAGGCAATAGATATGGAGGTTAGTGAAGGTAACCCATATTCAAGTTAACAGTTGGGAAAATTTATCATCGCAACTACAAATAAATGTCAGTGGAACGTTGTATCCTTGTAGATATTCACCACTATTATGACGTTCCACATTATCCTTCATTTTAAGTGTTGAACGCTCCTTTATTTTTTTTAACAATCTCCTTATTTCTATGGCAACACAAATCTCTTGGATGAAAGAGTAAGAGCAATTGTTATTTTAAGGTAACTTTGTATTAAAACCAGTACTTAGGCAGTAGTGCGAAAAACCAATTTATGAATGGAAGAGATACAGAATATACCATATATGAAACCAATCCTAAATAGTGCCTAGGATTGTTACAGTTTCACATAAATACAGTTTAGTCCACAAAAAATAGAAAAGCAAAATTCAATTTAGCTTAATATCTTGTACTAAACTCCTCCAGTTCTCAAAATATCTATCGTTTCTTTCCTTCCAGATACATAATGAAATGATCCTCCATCTCTCGCCATTTCCCAATTTTTCCTAGCTAAAAAGAGTGTTAGCAACATTTCTTGGCATTGTCCAGGCTATGCCTCTAGATCTTGTTTCTTGGATAATTCTTTTATTTGTGTTTTACTACGCATTGTGATGATCAGTTGTTAGTGTTCTCCCACTATTGATACAACCATGATATTCCTTAAAGCTTTGATCTTGAGTGTATCATATAGATTGCTGAGAAAGTTGCTGAAGGAGAAGTCGACTCAATATTTGTCATTGTCAGGCCTCCTGGACATCATGCAGAAAAAATAAATCGTTGGGATTGTGTCTGTTCAACAATATTGCTACAGCTACATAGTATCTCTTTGATAAAAGAGTAAGAGTTAGTTTAATTATTGAAACGTTAGGTAGATTTAAATCTTTGAACAATATTGTGCATTAAATCAAAGGTTCTAAATATTATCTAGTTAATTTCCATGCAACCTGATTTAGGGATTGAAAACATTTTTAATTGGTGATTGGGATGTCCATCATGGAAATAGCACCCAAATGATTTTTTGGAAGGACCCTCAAGTACTCTTCTTTTCTGTGCATAGGTATGTAAGAGCTATTCGTTTTTATCCATCAAATCAAATAACTTTGCCCATCTTTGTTCACTTCTTTTTGTACTGCTTGTATAAACGTTATGGTAATTCTCTATTGCTTCAGGACTTCAGAATCTAAATAAGTTGATTATGAAAACTAATAGCACTTTCAAGTGTTCCTGTGCACCGAAAAGAAGAGTACTTCAGGGTCCTTCGAAAACATCTTTTGAGTTCCATTTCCATGATAGAATCCCAATCAACAATTGAAGTTTTTTCAATCCCTAAATCACGTTGCAAGGAAAACCAAATAATATATAGAACATTTGATTTAATTTACAAAATTGTTCAAAGATATAAATCCACCTAATGTTTTACTAATTAAATTAACTTTTACACATTCATCCAAGAGATATTGTGTAGCTATAGTAACTTTGTTATACAGACAAAATCTCGTTGATTTATTTGCTTCTGCATGATGTCTAAGAAGCCCGACGAGGACAAATATAGAGTCTAGTTCTCCATCGTCCACTTTCTCAACAACTTTTATGGTACACTCAAGATCAATACCAAGGATGCAACAATAGTGAGAACACTAAAAATTAACCATCATAATACGCAGAAAGCACAAGTAAAAGAATCATCCAAAAAAAAAACAAGATCCACAATACAATTTCCAAGAAGCAGATTATGAACACCCTTTTAATTGCACAAAGTTTACATGGTGACTAACCAAAAAGATAGCATGTTTAACTGAAAAAAAATCCAAACATTTTTGATAGATTGGAGGGGGGGCTGAGTACTCACTCAGTTTCATATTATTTTGGCCATTGTTGGCTTGACATATCCCTTCAGCCAGTTTTTCTTAGAAGAGTATTTTACTAAACTAAGATTATTAATGATGATAGAGTCTGTTTGGAAGGACACCCTGGTAATTGAATTTGGTGCAATTGGGTGTAATTACATTGTCTGACCTATTTGGTTGAACATGTAATTACTTAGTAGCAGGTAATTTGGTATAATTGACAGTGTTACACTATTCAATTCACAAGGGAGGTGTGAATTGCTAGTAATTATAGTGTAATTACACGTTGGTACTCACTCCATAGTGCAATTGACAGAGTTACACTCTTCAATCCAACCATATTTTATAGATTAAGGGGGAAAATTGAGTACTCACTCAGTTTCATATTATTTTGGCCATTGTTGACTTGGCATATCCCTTCAGCCAGTTTTACATAGACGTGTATCAAGCTTTCACAGGTTTGATGCATAAAGGGATAACCATATTGTAGTTCCAAGAGAATCTGATTTCTTTCGTAAGGATTCATACACCGATTAGATAGTGTTTAGTTATTTCCTTGATTTATTTTAAAACTATTGATTTCAATTTCGCATATCTTAGCACTTTGAGTTTTCATGATTATGCTACAAAAATTGACATCAATGTTTCATTGTGCCTATTCTAGTTCATTTATGGTTCTTAAGTCTTTCATTGAGTAAGTCAGCCTGGCCAAATAGTTTTCTTAGGGCCAAAAATGGTTTCAAGTGCTAGTCACGTCCAGGGTGTAGGCTCGAGGCATGACACTGTCCTCTTTGAACTCCATTTGTGAGATCAAATTGGGTATATTGTTGTTATTGTACTAGATCTTGTCGTTATTTCTAAATGGTTAACTCATTAATATAGGTGGAGCACATGCCCGAGAAAGATCATTCTCATGAATTAAATGCTAAGAGGATTCATCAATACTTCAAGTACATTTAGCTAGTTCCTGGCTATCAACCAGCCACAATCTTCTTCCTCTATGCTTATCCTTCACTGTCAGTATAAAATTTTCCATCCATCATAGCCTCGAATGTTTAATAGCTAATTAGTTAGCAGAAATTATATGGTTATATATTGTGGTACCATTGTTTTATGTCAATTTGAATCTTATAGCTTTTGAACAATTATATGCTTACTACTTGAGCCATTAATATGGGAGTGTAGAGAATAGTACTCATGAGAATAATACATAAGCGTCAAATCATACCTTGACAGCCTCCGTACTCATGAGAATAATACAAAAGCTTCAAATCATACCTTGACAGCCTCCCTGGAACACATTTTCTTTCTTCAATAGATCATAAGTCAGTCATGTGAAACAATGGGTAACTCATGTCAATGCTCGAACCATTCTCTTGAAGTGAAATATCATTAAATTGCTCAAGCCTATAAATGAAAAAAGAATATTAAGTTGTAATCTAAACCAGCAAAATGTGAAGGTCCATATTAAAAAATGCCCACAAAAAAATGGCAAACTCCTAATTATCATGAAAGGAGAAACATTTTAGATAAAGGAAAGAATGACATATGTTATCCTATATAGTCACAAGTAAGCTTTTCTGTCGCTGTTGCTTTTCAGGGTGAAGAAAAGCAACGCCACCCGGACCCCATGTAGCCGTATCCTCATGAGAAAAGAATAGGCGATGGGAAAAGTTACCCATTTGATCTTCTTTGGCTTGCTTTATCCAACAAACCAATAACTCATTATCCTTTCACCAGAATCAATCTCGTCATATCATAAGATTAGTTTTTTTTATATGATGCCTGATTAACTGACAGTTTTTTATGGATGCATTATGACCTAATACGTAAAACCTACTTCAAGGCGGTAATAGACATGGCAAATATTCTACACTATTATATGGTAAAAAAAAAAATTCACATCATTCTGTTCTAATTGTACTAGGATGTTGTTTCATATTTCTTTTAGCTTAATATATAGGTAGCACCTTCAACTTGACAAAAACATAAAGATTGTGCGGTAAAATGAATTTTCAACCATTTCAAGTAACTACTACTTTTCCAGCAACATTTTTCAATCGTGAATTTCTCTTCTTGAGTCCTATACAAAATTCAAACCCAATAAATCTGCTTAAATTTTCAAATGCCATAACGCCCACAACAGTACACACACATTCTACTATTTCGTGCTCATAGATTTGAAATTACAGACTCCCTTCTTACATCAATCCATTCTCCCACTCCTTTCATAAGTGACGATGCGTTCACCACTTTAGTTTGTTTGGGAAGAAGTTCAAATTAATTTAATAAGCTTTCCTAGTTAAAAGATTCCTAATTAGGTATTAGTATTCATTATTTCATAAAAGTATGATTTGAATCTCATGTTATTTAGGATGTTTTTTCCCTATAAACAGACACGGAATTATTTGTGGGAATAACATAATTACTAATATTATTTGAGAGGTTTCTCTTTCACACATTTGTGTGTGTGGTGGTTGTAAATTTATTTAGCAACCTTAGAAGAAATATTCTTTTTTTTTGTTGAGAATGATAACAGTTAATATATATATATTCATAGGTATGCTTACATCAAAATATGTAGTCTCATTCAAAGGTATTATTACAACTTACAACTTGAACGTCTATCCATCATTGCGGTGCTCATCTTCAAACAGCTCCCTTCCTTTCTTTACACACTGTCCACATTTATACCATGAAATCTTTGATTTCTAGATTATCTTCCATGACAAATCCTCCTTCTGTGCCTCTATGAATTTTGTTCCTTATATAACTATATAATACTTACTCAGTGAAGATTCCTTACCCTTTCATCTGTTTGAGTTTAGTTGTTATCCTTCTGCAACATCAACCTATCTCCTTCCTCTTTTAGGTTGTCATAAACTACATATTTTGTAGAAAACAATTATTCTCCATTGCTTTTGCAAACGGTGCATCCATACGGAATTGTTACGAATAACTTAACTTTAAGCCATTCATTTCTTTAACTAAAACCAAAAGTATTAATTATGTTATGAATATCTTAGCTTTAATTTGTTAATTTTTGAATACTAGAGCAATTAGGGTTCTTTTTTGCTCACACTTGGATGTCCGATGAGGGTGCAAATCTATATATCAAATCCTTCATGATCTATATTTATGATTCAAGGTACAAATCTAGATACAAATACGTGTGTGAGGATTTCGCTAAAAATAATTCAAATATACAAATTATACTTAACAAAATGTTTAAATTATGGCTGATTATTTGGAAGGAAAGTAATGCATGAAGTTTGATTCTGTAACTATTATTAAGTATAGATGCGTCTCTTTATTATTTCTTATTAAGTTTGAATAAAAAAATCATTATATCTGTCTAGGATTTCCCTATCGATTCTAATCAAGGTTTCCAATATTGTTTGACCAAATCCGGTATTAATCTAACACCTCTGTCATGTCAACATGGGTGCAGCACCCAAAGTAAAGAGTATGAGCAACTTAGGTTCTTTGCACCTAATTGTAAAACTTGGAGATTTTATTCTCAAATTTCGCATGTTTTAAGATAAATCCTAATATTTTTGCTTTCACATTATTCACTTATTTCTTTAAAGTAACCCGATTCTTTTCATATAGTGAATGAGGAAAAGGGAGAAGATGAGTTGGGAATTTCTCTACAAAGAAGAACAAGGAACAAGAGCCTTGTGTGAGCTACCCACTCTATTTTCTTCATGTTCTCTCCATGAAGAGTTAATTTTCTCTCCATGAAGAGCTACCCAGCAGGTCTACTTTAGCCTTTGCAAATACCAAACTAAGTCTGAGTATATCGCCCTGGATTTTATTACTTGCCTTCCTAGCTCCAAAGGCAAGACCTCCATTATGATTTTGGTGGATCGTCTTACCGAAAATGGGCACTTAATATCCTTACCATCCACTTTCTCTACTGATACGGTTGATGTAGCATTTGTGATTTGGGATATCAAGTTACATGAAAACCAGGGACCATTGTAACTTATCGAGATCCTTTATTTCTTCACTCTTTTTGGCTGGAGATTCATTGTTTGTAGGGGTCAAATGTTGGCCATGCGTAGGGTTTATCATCCTCAAACTGATGGCCAATCTAAAGAACTGAACAAATGTGTTAAGCAATACCTAAGATGTTTTGTTGCTGATGTTCCTGCTACTTCGGTTTCCATGTTGCCTTGAGCAAAGTTCTGGTACAATACGCCGTACTAAACTTCCGCTGGAGTGACTACCTTTTAGGCTTTGTATGGGTACAAGCCTCCCACCGTCACATGCTACATATTAGGGAGTACATCCAGTGAGTTTGTAGAGTCCTTCGTGCTACAGAGGGACAAATTGTTGCAACTACTCAACTATAATTTGGCAAGATATCAAAATTGCATCAAGCCTTTGTAGATAGATCTCTCACTGAGATTACATTTGAGGTATGGGATTGGGTTTTTGTGAAGCTTAAGCCTTATAAGCAGTCTACTCTGTGCTTGCAATGTGGTCACAGAGTAGACTTACAAAATTCCGAGACATGTCGATGTTGTGGCTTACAGACTTGATCTTCCTAAGGCTGTAGAAATACATTTTGTATTACATGTGTTTGCCTTGAAACGATGTGTTGGCTAACCAGTCCAACAAGTCACGCTATTGCAGGTCGTGGACACTACATCATTAACGGATCAAGCGGACTCCAACCTTGAGGACAAGGTTGTTTGTCAGGAAGGGAGTATTGTAGTGAACAAGAAAAGTAAAGTTGCTGACCAGGATGACACTGGAGCTGCCACGGAGAATTATCACATGGATATGCCACGTAGGAGCTCTAGAAGACTAATTCCTTCTAAAAGACATGGTGATTACGTTTGGAAGAGTGGGAGGGCACGTGAGAAAGGGGAGAGTTTGTTGTAACAAGATGTATAAACAGGGACAAAATGAGCACAAGCAAACTGCAAAAGCATGACAGATCCTTCTAATTTCACACCTCTACTCTTCTAATTTCTCATCTCCTTCTTCAAAATATCCTCTCATCTCTGTTCTCTTAACTATCTATCTGTAGCTATTTCTTCTTGTTTTTCAAATTACTTCAATAAGAGTGTCAAGTGTTATTGTTTTTCAGAAGTTGTAGTTGGGTCAGTTTTTATTAATACAAAGGGGTCTTTGCGAGCTATTGTTATTGTTTAGGAGTATCCTCTTTGTTAAACATGAAACAATTTAATACTAAAGGGTAGTATGGGAAATCGGTACTACTAATAAAGTTCTATTGATTTGTTAAAATGGACAAGTAAGAGGGAGTAGTAAACACGATTAATTACCTCGATAACAGAACTAGCCGAAATATAAGCTGCTTCTGAAGAACCTTCGTTGAAATATATGGAAATGTACTTCTTAGCCATCTTTTTTCTGAAACCCTCATCCTGTGAACTAATATTTCTAACAAAATCAACATGCTTTTTTGTGTGAACCAATTCTATATGTTCATCTGCCGCTTCCTTTCCATCCATAACCGTACATCTAAACCCAAAAAACCGAAAAAAAAATCAGAAGTTCCAACAATTAGATAGAACAACCACAACAGTACATCTGAACCAATTTTTTTTTTTTAAATGGAAGTTGTTAGCGATTAGATAGAACGAGAAGTTGTCATGTATTGGTTTTAACTTGAGATGAGGTTTTGATTGCTTAAAGTTGAGTCACATACTAGCCTTTTGCCATCTCAAGTAGCTACTGTTGGTTTCGTCTCTTTGAAATGTTAAATATAATGGTTATCCTGTGTTCTGTCTATCTAAAGCTGATGGAAACCTGCAGTTTATCCCATCTTGTTTCTATGTTAATTCTTACTTCTTGGATATAAAATGAATCAATCCGGTTAAATTTATCACTATGAAATCAGTCTTATATGCTGTCTCAAATCTTATGACTTTTCTTTCTTTGGCAGTAGCCTTTTCTTTTAGAAAAGATGGCTATTATTTTGCTTAGTTACATGAGTTGTGCAGATTATGTGTTTTCATAATAAAAAATATAAAGCCATGCTTATGACTTCATTGTCATATTTTTTTATCTCATCTTTACCTATAGCTATATCAAAATGTAAACCATACGAATGCGAACGATGTTCTTTAATAATCTGTTAGTATTTGCATGAACACTTGGGAGTAAATGGAGTCTCAATCTGGGACTCTCGCAAAATTAGAGTCTCATGACATGATACCATCATACCTGCACATGGAGTCAAGATCTTAGACTATCTCGAATAGCAAGCCAAACAGGGACCTTGCTTGGAGTCATCCATGGCTACTCATATTTGAATTATTTATTAGCTTATTTATTTTTTCTTTACAATCTAAATTTGCTTAAATATGTTATCCTCTTCTGAGTACTCTATGATGCTTGTATCTTCATTGTCCCCTGCTGCTATAATAAGCAAATTTAGTTGTTTTGAATTGCACCAGTAATTAGGGCCATATTTTTAATCACAATGAAAACAATGTCCTTTTTGTAATGTATCCTGATACTCTACATCAGATAGCCTTTTGTATGCATCCTCCACGTTTTGCAGAATTTTCAAGTCCTGGTTGCACATTTTCTCCTCGCTTCTGCTCTTGAGCATGTCGTGGTACCGTTGCAACTGTTGTTTGGGCGGAGTGAAGGGTATTGCTACTCCATGTACTTAGGGACTGGTATCACTTCCTGTACGGCTATTTTCAATCACCGGAAAAGGCATTGATCCTCTAGAAAGTGCCACATGCATATGTTTTGGCAAATGAGCTTGGCTGAGAGCCCAATTCTTCTCTTCAATATGTTGTCTTTGGTACATAATCTGTGTTAGAGTTCTTAGCTTGCTCAGGCACAATTCTTCTTTGATCTTCTCTCTTAATCCATTTATAAATATTCCCATCAAAACCTCATCATCGGCATCTTTCAACGGTGCTGAAAGTAATTCAAAATCTTCTCTGTATTGTGCCAAAGTTCAAGTTTGTTGCAATGCTATCAAAACCTCATATAAGTTTCCTACCTGTGATTGAGTAAATTGTTGGAATAAGGGTACTCGAAACACATCCCATGTGACAATCAGAGTTCTTGTTTCCCACTATTGGAACCAATTTAGGGCTTTTCCTTCAAAGAAAATAGTAGTTGCATCCAATTTATCCTTATCGTCAATGCCATTAAAATGAAAATAATGCTCTGCTCTATTAAGCCACCCATATGGATTATCACCAGAGAAGAAGCGCAATGCCATTCTTCTAGGACGCATTTCATCATGAAATTGTGGCCGAAATTCTTTGCGAACCCCTTCACCTCTGCGATTGTTACTGTAAGTTGGATCTTCCTAAACTATTGATTTTCCTTTCACATGCTGAAGAATTTTAGCATCACTTTATCTTTCTTTTGCATCCAGTCTCTGCCCCAAATAATCACGTAGTGAACCAATCTCTTCTTCTACTTTGTTCATTGCCTTCTCTAACCCTTCGATCCTCCCTTCTATTCTGGTTGAAACCATGAAGGCTCTGATACCAAAATTTGTTAGGAACCCAGAGAATCTCCCACCAAATACTCTAAATTTACAAACACAATACAAAGATAACAACACACTACACTGTATACAAACAAATGGAACAAGTTTACAAATATACAAACGCGATTTGAAATGATAATTTCCCCAACAACCAAGGCATTTCGAGGAATGTTATAATCCAACTTATTTTTTAGAAACCCAAAACTTATAGAATAAACTACCTATATAGCCTCAAATACTATCTTAACTTCTATGTAACTACTAAGTAACTGCTAAAAATACAAATACATAGTAATAACTAAATAAAGTAGTAATATTTAAGCTTTATTTTTATATCTTCCTGTCTTTTTAAACCTTAGTAACAATAGGTCCAACACTTTCAGAGTTCAAATGACTACTGATGAGATTTACAAATAGATACCCACTATTATAGGATGTGAGATTCTTGAAGTAGGGGGTTTTGTTCTTAATTTGTTTGTTGGATTTGTTAAACGTTTAGATTCTTTCTAGAAATTTATGTAGAATCGGAGTGCCATCACTTTGTATTATTTATATGTTCAATGAATATATTTTATAGAGAAATAAAAAAATAATATCTTATCATAATTGAAGTTAACACAATTCTAACGTTTTCATTGTTTTCTCTTTTTGTGAAGTCATGAGATCCAAGATGGTCATCAAAAAACCCCTAAAAGAATGATGCTACTAAAATATCTTCTGCTCAAGTTAAAAGAGATTCCTCTAACTTTCCCAATCCTATAGGAATTCGCGTGTGGCATTGCAATATCATGAACCCATCAAATGAGGAAAAAAGGAAGACAAAAGGAGAAAACTCAAAGCGTCAAAAAAGGCACCTAAAAAAGAAATCATCATTAAGAATCAAAACACCTAGGCAATTTCAATTAATAGTTTCAATGAGGAAGAAAACAACTTATTGCAAGAAGATGTGAAATAGTATAAAGGAGTTAGATAGAGGAAGTGGGGCAAGTGGGTGTCAGAGGTTCGAGACCCAAGAACAAAATATCGAGTTTGGTTAGGAACATTCAACACTCGTGAAGAATCTGCTTTGGATTATGACAAAGAAGTCATTGAAATAAGAGGTACTGATGTTATGAGAAACATCCTCAAGCCACCACCAAGAGACCTAATACCAATGGAAATGAACTTTGAAAACCCACCACCAAAGGATATCAATTCATGAACCTATCATCTTCTTCCTCACATGATGCTAGGGTTGAGAAATAATTTGCTATTATATTATATATTTACTAAATTATGTAACGAAATGTAGTTAACTCGTATCTTATTGGGATACTTTCTTTAAACTTAAAGTATAAGAGAAGTACCAGGGTTCTAAGATGTATAAGTGAAGTTTGTTTATGTATGAACAACCTCTCTTTGACTACTAAGTTGTCACATATATTTTAATCCATTTTTCTTTATAATTAGGTAGCTGGATTCCATCATCATAAAGAATATGTGCGTTCGTTTAGTCTCTTAATATAACTTAAGTCTTAATGTCCATCCTTTAGAAGTTGACAGAATGTAGTTTGCGCACATTGGTTTAGTCAAGTGTAGTGCAACTAGAATCTCTTTCTTTACAAATCTTTATTTTCTTTCTTTTTCTATAGATGAACCCTCAAATGAGTCCTCTGAATTCAACTCAACTCTCATACATTTGGTGTTGGGAAGGAGCCCAATACAATAATAGCACATTTGTGCTTCAGTGTCCTTAAGTCAATCCAGCAGAACAGGGAACTAGGGTTTAAAATGCAGGAGTGGACAATGAAGAGCCAAATTTGGTTGAAATTTAATTCTCCATTCTACTTTGTTATGTTGGAATTAGGAAATATTTTCATAGCACAATTATGAAGAAAGAACATAAAAAATCTTGTGGTCTTCAGAAATTCCTACAACACAATGAAATATGAAGCCTCCCATCGATACAAAAGTGGAGCAAACACACTGATAGTTCCCCACAAATGAAGGGTGTTTATTTTTTTTATTCTAAGCACTGTCAACTTAATACTTTTGTCTTGATATTTTGTTGTAACTTTTTGATTGTTTTACTGTAAAGTTCTAGAATTCAAAAGGTGCTTGTAATGTGTAGTGGAGCTTCATCCAAGATGCAAATATAAGAAGGCAACTTTCAAGATATAAGGGTTTTGACAGACCACTTCATGTATCTTTATATGGTGTAAACTTTCGTTGTATGAATGATAATTATCTCCACTTTCTGTTGATTATCTCTATTTTTTCATGTTTATTTTCTTTCTTCTCTCCTTCAATTTGTATCATAGCATAATTGATCTTTGAAGGCACTTCTGAGAAAAAATAAAACACACAATAAAAATCCCCCACTAGTTTAACTTGTCCGATTTTCTTTTTCATGACTTCTGTCACCTCTCCTCTTTCACCCCTTGTCTTTAACACTACCAAAAAAGTGTCGCTTATTGAAACGACCCAAAAAGTGCCTGAAAATGTACCTCGTAAGTTCCCAGAATCATAATTTTTATATATCTAAAAATCCGTTCATTATTACAAAAAACCGACATCATATTCTTGTTTATAGGGTAAAATTGAGGGAATGGGTCTGACCAAAATTTTAGAGCGGACGTATCAAAATTCGAAAATCACAAAAACGCGATTTATAAGGGTCAATTTTCAAGGGGCATATCTCTTAACACACAAAAAACTGTGTGGCCCACGACCTATCAAATTAAGACTCTTTGAATTGGATTTCCAACGCACTTGGTTTCACCTCATTTTGAGTTTGGATGAAGGTGTTATGGCCATTTTCGTGAAACTTGTTTGTGTAGAAAATGCAATTCCAGTGAGCAGTCCGTTTTGGTCCTATTTTCTCTTGACTTCGATCTAAAACTTTTATGTCTTGGGCCTAAGGGTTCCCACACTTGATAATACATATACTTAGCCTTATTTCACCCAGATATCATCCTAAATATTCTCCAATGCTCACCAAAACACTTAGCCAAATATTTACTCCCAAATTCAAGTCCCAAAACTTAAGACCAATCTTAAGGATTTCATCAAGGATTTCACTCAAGCTTCAAGTCCCCATTAAAGCCTTCTTCAAGGTTTCTACAAAAGCTAAGGTATGTGGTGTTGAACCATTGAATCCTTCCACTCATGGTGCCTAAGCCTCCTTATTACTAATATTGCATGATTTAAAGTTGATTTTACATGTGGATCTTATATATTGAGAAATTTAATGCATAGTGATTTTAGTTCATGAAAGTATGATTATTTTAGCATGTTTTGAGCTCTAAATCTTGGATCTAATGTTGGATTTGATGAGGGCTTTTGATGTGTATGTCTTGAGTGTGTTGCAAGGTGTTGATAGATAGTTTTACAATGGATTTTCTTGCATGATTCCATCTCTAAATTGCATGGTCTTTTACCCCCATTACATACTCGCCAAGTGTTTGATAAAATGTCCGGCTAGGGTTTCTTGAGGAATTGTGGTCCAATGCATGTTTTATGAGTTGAATGATGTTATGATGATTCTATGATTATGAAATGATGATGAAACGATGTATGTATGTGATGACAAAATGATGATAAGAAGGGAAGATATGTATATAAGGATGACAGGAATGAATATATGTGTTTGAATCATGTAAAACACCTGTAGTATTGCAAGGGAATTGTTGGGCTCTCATGTTGTTATGTTCTTGTGATTTGTTGATCACTTGTTAGATTTATAAGATAAGGTTTATGCTCATGTCAATTGTGAAAGCCTACTAGGAGGGGTTATGAACTATGTTACATGATTTACCCTCTAGTGCAAGGCCAATTCCTACATGCAGGGGTTATGAGCTATGTTGTACACCTTACCCTCATGTAAGAATGCAATCTACTCCTTATGAGGTTATTCTACTCCTTATGAGGTTATGCTACTCCCTATGAGGTTATGTTACTCTTTATGAGGTTATGAACTACGATGTACACCTTACCCTCGTGTATGATTTGGGGTTATGAACTCATGTTATATCTCTCACCCTCTATTATAAGGTAATTGGATAAGCTAATTATGTTATCTTATTTGGTTAAGCAAGCTATGAAGAAATGGATATTTTCAAGCATGTTTTACTACAAACATTATCCATGCATGTCATATTGTTATAATATGTCTATTGCCTATTGTTATGCATTTCAATTACATTGCCTATCTCTTGTTGCATTGAATCCCACATACTTAGTACATTCCAATGTACTAATGCACACTCTACGCCTACATGATGTCACCATGTAGGAATCGGAGCCCCGCTTGAGCATCTCCACCCACGTGGCTAGTACACTTTCACTCAAGTTTATTGGTGAGTCCTCCATTACGGGGACATTGGTCTATATTTCTTATGTTATGTATTGATTCTTTCTTCTATAGTGCTATTTTGACTATAAGGGTGAGCCTGGTTGCTTTGTCTTGGCCCCCGCTAAGTATCTATGTTTAGAGGTGTTATTGGACATGTTATTTATTACGTTTGAGCTTTGACGCATCTATGTTATTTAAGTATTAAACTCTCTCCTTCTCCCTTAATCCCATTTCACCTTGTTCATGTTTCTTATGGGTTTTTATATTGCTTCCGCGAACAAGGATATGTAATGATATACTATGAGGCTTGTTTGGGGTTCCTTCGGGTTCCCCATTCGCTGGTCACGTCTAGGCCCTAGGCTTGGGTCGTGTCAATTACCTAGGAGTTTTTATAGGGATAAAACAATGAAATCTAAAGCAGTTTGATTGCCTGTGGGATTTCTTGACAATTTAAATTTGATGGAAAACTTTCATAGGTAAACTATTACGAGCATATTTAGAAAATTACTAGGTAGTTTAGTTGCGAAAATAAATCTGCATATATTTTTTCGAATTTATTTGTGAATAACTAACAAAAATCTTTAAGAATTAATTGGCAAAAATTTCATAAGAAATTGAATTTCTTGTGGATATTCATTGAAAAAATTAGCAAATTACTCCCCATGAAGATCCCTATTTCCATCAATCTCGGATGGAGCCAAAGATTGACTATTTTTTCGCTTTGGAGTATGATGGAATAAAGCAAAATGGCTCTTTAAACTGTCTGCGCTTCTTTCATTTGTGAAGTAGCAGTTA
>JAPFFP010000089.1:743986-754110 GCA_026153255.1 Solanum medicagineum
ATATCAAAAAGCTCTTCAATTAATTTATCTTGTAGTCAAATTAGTCAATCAAATTCGATTTGATTACGTTATTAATTTGTCATATTTGCAATTTCAAATGGCTAATTTCTCAATTCAATTTAGCTATCCCCTTTAACCCGTTTTTAGATCTCAATTGGATCATATTTTTGGGTCCATATTTCAAGTCCCAATTTAGCTCATTTAAATCCCCAAAGCGGCCCAATCTGACATGTTTTTAGCAACATATACATACACAGATGCATGTGATGAGCGCGCGCCCAATTTTTCTTTTTGCTTCTCTTCTTTCTTTGTCATACGCGTACACCCACTCACCCTTCTTCCTCATCTTCACACCAGACCAACAAACTCAGTAGTACAAAACGACCCCAACAATCTTCAGATTCCCCTCAACGGATTCCTACGCGACATGTCTTCATCGCACGATACTCCTTGTCCTTGCTCATCATCGACCGTCCACTTCACCCCTTATCCTCAACTGATTTAGGGTCAATTTGGAAGCTTCTTAGTCTAGGGATCAAAAAATTTGCATTTTAGCCTAATTTTCAAAATTATCCATTCGTTACCCCACCTTTTATACCCTAATCATCCTCTATATAATCCCTCGTTCATCATCATTTGAGGGGAGGTTTTTCCACAAAAAGAACACAAGAAAATTTCGATTTAGAAAGCCCTTCTTCCACTACAAAAAGCATTTATAGAAATTCCAATGACAACCGATCATGACCTAGAAAAAATAACACTCAAGTTTTCATTAAAAGTGAACAAACTTTCCAGAAAGCTCACTAATTCGAAGCTGTGAATTCTTGATTCTCGAAGTTCAAGAGCTCATATGCGAGGTCTTGCTTCAGTGGTGAGACTTTTCCTTTCGGATTCATCGTTCCAGCTCGCTGCTCCAGAAAAGGTATCAAGTTAATCCCGTTCTTTCTGAATATAGGTGTTTGATTGCGAAGGGAATCATCATGTGGCATTAATATTCTTTACTCGTGTTTGTTCTACCTTGATGTTGATACTGTGATGTTGTTGTTCTCTGGCTTAGATTTAATAGTGTTGGTGTTACTTTATTTTTGGACTTAAATTCCGGGGTGTGTATTTTTCAGAGTTCATGACTGTTAAATGCCATGTTTTCTATGTTCTTGTTAGTTCACTTGTGTTGATCATGAATGTGTGATTCTATTGAAACCCCCTTAACCCATAGCCGTAAACTCCTGTCCCCATCACCACACCTCGCTTCAGTTTTGTTACTTTCAAGCACATCAGTGTCTCGAGCTGCTGTGTGTCATTTCGTTTTAGTCTTCTTCTAGTCGTATTTGCTATTAATGAACCGTCTGTCAATCTTTTGGTATCAAGTATAGTGGTTGTTGTTTCTTTAATGACCATAAAATGTCATTACATGGTTGTCTTTTTTGGTATCATTCACTTAGATTTTATCAATGCTAGTTTAATCTCATGAAGCAATATAGTGAACATCTGTTTCGTTTAGCTTGAATGGCATTAACAAATCTTTCAACTCCTGATTTGAGTCTATTAAAGTCTATGTTCACAGTCTTTTGTCATGATTTCTCACTCATTTTGGGATATTGATTGTAGATTTGATAAGGATTATTATAATTCAAATTGTCAAACACAAAACAATCTAGCGTGTAATTCTATCATGAATACAAGATCGTAGAACTATAGGATTTTCACATAATACATAAGTTTAGTCAAGAAAACATGCTAGAAATGGAAATGAGATCTTGACTTGATTGCTTGTGCGGGAACCTTTTTCTTATTTTTTACAAGATATTAATTTTTCTCTCTCTTGACCTTACACTGATTTCGTTCAGAATGACTGTTGACGGAAATTGCAATAATCTTTTGTATTTATAGGCAGAGAGAGGATCAGTTACTTTAATCCCACTTTCCATCAGGTAGGGGAATTTATATCCATACAAACCGCCATAACTTCCCACTATCATTTAACCACCGATTATCATCCCATAACCTCCCACTAACATACCCACAACTTCCCACTAACATAAATAGTGGGTCGTGGTGGGAAGTTCGGATAAAAGTGGTGGGAATTTATAGTAACTTTTACCAATCATAATGGATGATGGTGGTAAGTTACAGTAACTTCCACCAACATGAGTAGTAGGCTATTTAATAACTTCCCTAGACATTATATGTTTGAATTTAGTTAGTAATTAAATATTAAACCAAGATGAATATTAACGTGAGCCATAAAGTTAACATACGTGGGCCATAAAAGCTAATGTTATCCCACTTGGCACACGTAATATCAATAACTTAATGGTTTAATAAACATTTCAATTACTATGTGCACATTACTAAATTCAATATCATTTGTCGTTTTGAATAAGTCAACTAATATGAGTCATGGTGGTCATATATCCCTTCTTTGACATAATTCCTTCCATGTGCCACAATATTAGTATATTACTCAGCACAACCTTTAATTCCATAATGGTCTAACAATAATGTTTAGAATATTTTTATCTAAACTAAAACCTATCAACATCATTCTCAACATAATGGATACAAGAAAAACAGGTAATAATAACATAAACACACATAATTGAGCTCAAAGTGTCAATTGCTTAAACATAATAAAAATCTTTACAAAAAGTCATTCATTGCTATCCATAAGACCCATTCTTTCAACATATTCAGTAAATGTTTTGGGTGGTAATCTTTTTGTCAAAGGATCAACAATCATAAGTTTGGTGCTTTTATGTTCAATTGACGCTTTATGTTTTTGAACTTCTTCCTTAACTGAAAAGTATTTCAATTCCATTTGCTTAGCACCCTTTGAATACTTATCATTTTTAGAGAAGAAGACTGTTGTAGTATTGTCACAGTAAAGTTTCAGCGGCTTGAAAATACTGTTGACTAGCACAAGTCCTGAAATAAAGTTACGTAACCAGTTAGCCTAAATTGTGGACTCAAAGCATGCCACAAACTCAGCTTCCATAGCGGATGAAGCTATAACAGACTGCTTCGCATTCTTCCATGAAATTGCTCCTCCAGCTAATAGGAACAAATATCCAAATGTGAATTTTCTTGTATCCGCACAACCAGCATAATTTGAATCTGAATATTCAACCACGTTAAGATGACCAAATCTTCTATAAGTGAGCATATGATCTTTTGTTCCTTGCAAGTATCGTAACACCTTCTTCGCAGCCTTCCAGTGATCCATTCCTGGATTACTTTGATAATGCCCCAGCATCCCAACAACAAAACTTATGTCTGGTCTGGTACATGTCTAGTCATACATTAGGCTCCCAATGATTGATGCATATGGAATATCATTCATTTGCTTACATTCCGATTCATTCTTTGGACATTAATTGAGACTAAATTTATCTTCTTTCTGAATTAGAGCGGGACTGGATGAGCATTTTTCCATCCTAAATCTCTCTAACACTTTATTAATATAGGCTTTCTGAGATAATCCCAACAATTCTTGTGATCTATTCCAAAATATTTCTATTCCAATCACATAGGATGCCTCTCCCATATCTTTCATTTCAAAGTTATCAGAGAGATATTTCTTGGAACTATGTAATAAACCAAGATCATTTGTAGAAAGCAAGATGTTATCAACATACAGAACTAACGTAACAAACTTACTCCCACAAACCTTTAAATATATACACCGATCAACAGTATTTTCCTTAAATACAAAGGTGACAATAGTTTCATTAAACTTAAGATACCATTGTCGAGAAGCTTGTTTAAGTCCGTATATTGACTTCTTAAGTTTACACACCATGTGTTCCTTTCCTTTGACAGAAAACCCTTCAGGTTGATTCATATAAACTTCTTCCTCCAAATTCCCATTCAGAAAGGCAGTTTTCACATCCATTTGATGTAGCTCTACGTCATAATGAGCAACTAAAGCCATTATAATTATGAGTGAATCTTTTCTAGAGATAGGTGAAAAGGTCTCCCCATAAATAATGCCATCTTTCTGAGTGAAACCTTTAGCAACAAGTCTAGCTTTGTAACGTACAATGTTGTCAGTTGAGTCTCTTTTGGTCTTAAAGACCCATTTACACTTAACTCTTTTGCAACCTTCAGGTAATTCAACAAGGTCCCAAACATCATTATGTTCCATAGACCTCCACTCATCTTTCATGGCTTCTATCCATTTATCAGAATTTTCACTTTCAATAGCTGGTGAAAATGAGACAAGATCATTATCAATTTCCAAGTCAATTTCTAACTCATGTACATATACCAAATAATCTGCAGAAATAACAAATATTTTTTGTCTTTGAGATCTCCTTAATGCTACTTCTTGTGATTCATCTACTCTCTGTTCATCAATTATGGCTTCATCATGATTAGCAGGAGCATCAATTTGTTGTTCTTGTTGACTATTATTGTACAACAACTTTAGGAACAAAAACTTTAGAAGAAGTATAAGGTAGAGAAATTTGAACCTCAACTTCTGTAATTTCCACATTACGTGGTTCCTCACTCCCACTAACTTCACCATTCTCAATAAACTTAGCATTTCCAGTTTCAACAATTCTCGTACTATGATTAGGACAGTAAAATCTATACCCCTTTGATTTTTCTGAATAACCAATGAAGAAATCACTGATTGTTCTTGAAACCAATTTCTTTTCTTGTAGATTATAAATTCTAATTTCTGTCGGGAAACCCGAAACATGCAGGTGCCTCAAAATAGGTTTTCTACAGGTCCATAGTGAAAGGTGTCTTTGAAACTGTTTTACTAGGAACCCTAATTAGTAAGTAAATGTCAGTCTTTAAAATATACATCCACAAAGAAAGAGGTAGAGATGAGTTACTCAACATACTCCTAACCATATCCATTAATGTATGATTACGCCTTTCTGCCACACCATTTTGTTGTGGTATGCCTAGCATTGTGTATTGAGCACATACGCCATGCTTTTCTAGGAATTTAGCAAATGGACCAGGGTGTTGTCTAGTTTCATCATATCTTCCATAGAACTCACCATCTCTATCTGACCTAATTATTTTCACTTTTCTATCTAGTTGTCTTTCAACCTCAGCAATAAATACCTTTAAGGCATTAATCGATTGAGATTTTTTCATGCAATCAATAGACATATCCAAACATGAAAAATCATCAACAAAGGTGATAAAGTATTTTTCCTTACTGAAAGATGTAATGTCAAAAGGACCACCTATATCATTGTGTATAGTTTCAAGAAGTTGTGAGATTCTTGTGACTCCTTTCTTTGTGTGTATTGTTTGTTTTCCCTTAATACAATCCACACAAATTTTAAGGTCTGTAAAATCCAAATCTGGAAGGATTTCATTTTTAACTAATCTTTTCAATCTTTCTTTGGATATGTGACCTAAATATTTATGCCATAAGTAAGTAGATTGTTCATTCACCAAACTTCGTTCGATACCAATATTACGATGCAAAGTTAAGAGTGATTCGACAAATAAATTATCAGATTTAGTTTGTATAAACTATCACAAAGAGTACCAATACCAATGAGACAATTATGCTTAAACAAACTAAAACATCCATTGCCGAAATTAAAAGAGTATCCAATTTTATCTAACTTAGACAAAGAAACTAAACTTCTCGAAAGAGAAGGTACATAACAAGTTTCTAACAAATCTAAATAATGTCTAGCATCGAGAATCAAACGGTAAGTCCTGATAGCTTCAACTGGAGCCTTCACTCTATTCCCCATGTACACAAATAATTCATTCTCCTTTATGATCTGTGTTGTAAGAAATCTCTGCATAGTAGTAGAAACATAAACAGTACAACCAGAGTCAATCCACCGAGTATTATAAGGAACTTCAATTAAGCTTGATTCGAGACATGTAAAAGCACACGAATGACATGATCGAATTAAAACATGTCATGTGTAAAAGGTGGTTTTGCAAAACTACTGTTAAAAATAATGGCATGGATGAGCTTTTTCCTTAAGAACAATGATATATTTGAGCTTAGACTTTTAACGTATGGTATAAATGAACCTTTTATTAAATTTTAATGATATATTAAAGCCTTTTTCCATATTAAAATTCGCGCATTGACGTCATGCTAACGTCAGCACCTGCTTGTATGATATACCTATAAGATATACATATACCAATAAGGTATGACAGATGATTAAGTTCAATCGTATATGATATCAATATGGTATAAATATACCGACAGAGTATATAAAGAGTATATTTTTCAACTAATTTAGAGTTTAATAATTTGTTTTATTTGTTTCTTATTTATTTCTTAGGAAAAAATCCTATATACCAATTGGGTATCAATATACCGCAAGAATATCACAAATGATTGAACTCATTCTATATGATACCACTATGGTATATATATAACGCCAGAGTATATTTCATAGTATTTATACTGAGGTCAGCACACGAAATAAAAAAGGGCAAGTTGGTAGAAAGGTAAATAGTTTGGGTACTGGGTCCATTAAGGGTAAATAGTTTAGATTGAGTCTATTAAGGGTAAATAATTTCAAATTAGGTCTATTTGTGTACTTTGGCTAATTGGGTTGGACTTGGGTTAAAATTTTAAAATAAAAATTCAGAAGTATATATTAATATAATAAACCTTCAATTTTTCAGTGCACCACGATTTCGGGACACTTACATTGAGAACCAAACTGAAGAACCAAAGTTTCTGTAAAAAAAATCGAAATAGAACCGAAAAACCAAAAAATTGACACTGAAAAACCAAATTAGTCCGATCCGATTTTTCGCCCACCCCTACTTATAAATAACAATCTCCTTAAAAAGTAGCATTAAATAACTCAAAAAAATTTAATGTAATCCTTAAAAGATCCAAATTAAATTAAAAAAGAAAATGCCACAAATCTTGAAAAACTCATAATTGAAAAAAATCTCATAAATTATTAATCTGAAAAAATTATCCAGATTATGGAAGAATTCATCAAAATCATTTCAAATATGGAAGAAATAAAAAAGGATGTAATCAATGAAGATGTAACCAACAATTAAAAAAATGTGCAAACAGTGATTATGTCATAACCAAAAATAAAAAAATCGTGCTGCAATTAATACGGTCATTTAAGCTAATCAAGATAAGATATAACTGCCATTATCAGGTCTAAATTGATTTTATTTTAAATTTAAATTCAAACTTTAAATCACTTAAATTAAGATATATAGTAATTTTAAACTACTTAAAAAATTCATATTTTAAGTCAATACAGATTTAAGTGATTCAAAATTACACTCAATTTAAGTAATTTTAGTATTTTACATGATTCAAGATTATTTAAATTTTAGTAATTATATTAATTTTAAGTCAATTTTAATTAAAATTATTTTAATCTGAATTTTAAGTCAATATTTAAAATCGAATTTAAAATTAATATTGACTTAAAATATAGTTCCATAAAATCTAGAAATAATTTGTTACATATATACAATCTGTAAAAAACAAAATAAAAATTTTAAAAAGAAAAATTGATTATTGACCATGAAAGACTACAAAAGAAAGAAAATAAAAAAATAATATAAAAAAATCATAAAAAAAGAAACCGAAATTCAAAAAAAGGAATATATAATATATATTAGACATAAGGAATTGTCCCGAAGTCCAAAAAATGAACCAAAGTGGCACCGTTTTTAAAAAAAAATTATAAATTAAACTAAAAATATATAAGTAATAACTAATAGAAATCTGTCGTGATCCCACATGGGGACTTGTTTCCAAAAAAAAAGGGTGAAACAAATCATTTTAAAAAAATTAATTTAATTATTAATAAAATATAAATTTAAACATAACATTAATTAAATAAAAATAAATTATAAATTAAAATAAAATTAAAAATAAACAAGTAATAATTAATAAAAATCTGCCATGATCCCTACATGGAACTTGTTACGAAAAAGGTGGAACAAATCACTTTAAAAATATTAATTTAAAAACAAAATTAATTAGATAAAACTAAATTATATTATAAATTAAAATAGAATTAAAAATAAATAAGCAATAATTAATAGAAATCTGTCATAATCCCTACACGAGGATTTGTTCCCAAAGAAGTGGAACAAATCACTTTAAAAATGAAATTAATTAATACTAATCTGTCATAAATTGTAATAATTTTGTTATTTTGTTAATACTCTACAACTACCTACATAATTTGTAATAAATAATCTAAGATCTACATGAGAATTAATTATTCCTTAGTTTTTTCTTTATATATATGAAATTACCCCTTTATTGTAATTAGTTGTGGGGCATGAAATATATATTTGTAATGAATTTACTTTTCAATAAATGTTGCACCAAATAGAGTTATCAATTTTCTTCCACCAAACTATATACTGTAATCACAAATTTCTCCAGTGAAGCCTCTATGAAAATAGAAGAAACCTGTTGCAATCTCTTCAACTTACAGTCAAATTTGTTGATTAGGCTTTGATATTCTTAAAGAAATTAAACGAATTTGAATGAGATTGACATTCATTTAATAATTAACATCACTGAGAGGCGAGTAAATGGACATGGGTGTAGAAACAAGTACATAACTTGTAGGGTAATATAAATAATTATTGATGTTCAGGTTCTCAAAAGTTTCAATGTCTACGTCAAATTTTGTTGATAAATTTTTTTACGTTTCTAATACTAACCACTTTGGTGACTAAAGCTGCGACTTAATTTTAACTTGAGAATATAAGTGCAATAAGATCATTGACAACAATGAGAAGGTAAGATACGTGCGTGTTATGACACCAAACAAATTTGTAAAGCCAGTGTCTAGCAACTTTAAATAAGAGGTATCAACTATTATTATAAGATAAGATACACCAGACTGCTGCATTCATACCCACTAATCTCATAATCGGACCCTTTTCACATCATTTTCCGGCACATTTACATCATTCCCAGTCCCACTTCCTGAAATCACCATTTGTCTTGGCACCTGCAGATAAAACGTAATATTCGGGATTACTTCATGCCATATTTATATTGATGGTTGCCCATGAGAGAGGAAGATAATGTGATATCAAACTCAAATAAGTTTTTTGGGACATTTCCACCTAACTAGAATCAAGTGATTTCATTAAAATTGGCATTACCTAAGAAATCACTATACAACACAGAAAGATGCATGATTGCATCAACCAAATTACAAACTTAACCCCTCATAACCTAACCATGCACTGCACAAATAAATTTTGATGCACCTACTTCACAAATCCATAATTTTAATTTGAAAACTTCATTACTCTTTCAGACCATTAGAGAAAATAAAGCTTGCTTACGTTTTCATCTGGAACAACAGCATATCTCTCTGTAGGTGAAACCCAAGATTTTTCACCTGAAAAAAAGTTATCACAAATATCACATACACAGTATCATTAAATTCGGTGAAAGAGAGAGAGAGGGAGAGCAAGCGAGCAAATATAAGACCTGCTGATGGGGCAAAAGTCGAATATCCGATTTGTTGTCCACTTGATCCATCAACACTTAACACTTCTATTATTCTTGGGACGTACCTTCACATCTCAAAAAAAGCCACCGAGTTCAATTTTGGAAGTAGCATGAAAATGTTTTAGTTCACTAAACCAGAATGTCAAAATTGGAGAACAGATGTCATCATCCATGGTGCTACTTTTACATATAGAATAGTACTATATTTAATTCCTAGTGGTGAGGTTTGTTGAGTTAATATTATGCGAGTTAATTCTATATATATTAATTAGTGCAATACAAAGGAAAAAGAAAAAATATATATATGTTACATAAGAGATGAACATAAATTTTCGTTCCAAAACAATTAGAAGAGTTTTGAAGATATGATGTAATGGCCTTTACTGCCATTTACATTCACAATACGTTTCTCCAAATAACTATTTTCTTTACAATAACTCCTTTTGAAAAAATCCTATATAAGTTGGCTTTGTGAATATTATACAACAAACTAACCCAAAAGAAGAAAACAAATAACTTCCTCATTTCTTCTTCTTGAATATTTTTTGGGCAACCTCCAAACTTTTAGCCACGAGTGCACGTGTTTGAAAATAACTGTGGAACCATGGGGAGCGACCGGCTAGAACGAGCGGCGTCACGCTGAAATCGC
>JAPFFP010000089.1:757165-767760 GCA_026153255.1 Solanum medicagineum
GTATTTTTCCAACAATTTGAAAGCGATTTTCTTACATACAATATTGATAATTGGCTATTTCTTTGAACAAAACTTTTTCTGATTTATCAAAGCTTAAGTCTTCGGATAGAATATTTTTAAACTTTGGTCACAAAAACCTTTGATTTTCTTTGAACAATTAGGAGTTGATTATGTTTTATTTAATGAACCTCCTAAGGATGGTTCTAACATTACTACTGCTTTTAGCAATATTTTAACTATTGATGATGCTACTAAAAAGAAGTTTGAAAAAGATAAACAAAATTGTTAGAGGACATTATCATATAACTAATCTTTTATTTGACTTATTTATTACATATAAATCTGCTAAGAAAATATGGGATAGTTTGAAAAAGAAATATGGTGCCGATGATGCATGAAAGAAAAAAATATGTTGTTGGTCAATGAATTAAATTCTAAATGGTTGACAATAAGCCAATCACGGAACAAGTTGACGAATATGAGAACTTGACTGCTAATGTTCTTAATGAGAATATGAGATGTGTGAGATTTTTTAGGCTAATGTTTTGCTTGAAAAATTCCCACCATCTTGTAGTGGAGAAACAAATTAACAAAACCAAGGGACCTTGTTTTTGTTTGTGGAAAACTTGGTCATAGGACTGCTCAATGCTATCAAAGAAAAGGGCAAAATTCTAAGCAAGAAGGACAAAATGGTATCCAAGCTCATCTTGCTGAAGGTAATGAAGTGATTGTTGTTGTAGTCATTGAGGCAAATCTGGTGGCTAATAAGACAAACTGCGCATTAGACACAGGTGCTTCAAGACATGTTTGTGCAAACAAGGAGTTATTCCATAAATTTGAAGAGTCCAATGATGATGGTGAATGTGTTTATATGGGTAACTCCACTACTGTTGGAATCATGGGTAAAGCAAAAATTTTACTTAAATTAACTTCTAAAAATACTTTAGGCTTAAAAAATGTTTTGTACGTACCCTCCCTCCGTAGAAACTTAGTTTCCGAAGCACTTGTTTTTTAAGCTAATAAAATATTTATTTTTCAAGGAGGAGACTTTGTTGGGAAGAGATATCTTAGTGGAGGTTTATTTGTACTAAACATTGTTCAAGAGATTGTCAATAATGCAAGTATTTCAAATTTTGCTTATATTGCTGAGTCTATTAATTTGTGGCATGGTAAACTAGGTCATGTTAATATTTCTTCTATTAAAAGATTTAGGAAAATGAAATTAATTCCTATGATAAAAATTGATGATTTTTCCAAATATCTTCTGTGTGTGTAGAAGCAAAGCATGCCAAGAAACCTTTCAAACTTGTTATTGATCGAAAGACACAATTACTTGAAATAGTACATTCAAACTTAGTAGATTTCAAGAATACTGTTAGCAAAGGTGGAAAGAAGTATTATATTACCTTTGTTGATGATTTTTCTAGATATACTAAGATATATCTTCTTCAGTCTAAAGATGAGGCTGAAAGTATGTTCTTGAAATTCAAAGCAGAAGTGGAAAGTCAATTAAGTAGGAAGATCAAGAGATTTAGATCTGATACAGGTGGTAAATATAGTACCAAAACTCTAGAGGATTTTTGCGAGAAAAATGGTATCATTGATGAGGTTAGTCCTCCTTATAGTCCCAAAAAAATGGTGTAGCCAAGCGAAAAAATAGATCTCTTAAGGAAATGATGAATTCTAAGCTTTTATGTTCGAATCTATTTGACAATATGGGGGGGGTGGTGGTGGTGGGGGTGGCGGCTGCTATCTTGTCAGCATGTTATATTCTTAATAAAGTCCCTCATACAAAATTACAAAACACCTCATATGAATTGTAGAAAGGATATGGCCCTGATTTGTAATCTCTAAAAGTATGAAGGTGTTTGGCTAAGGTTGGTTTACCTGATTTGAAATGACTAAATGTAGGTTCTAAGACTGATGATACTATCTTTGTTGGCTATGCTCAAAATAGTGCTGCATATAGGTTTGTCTTTGAATGGCCATACTATTTGTGAATCTAGAGATGCAAAATTCTTTTAGCATATTTTTCCTTTGAAGAATAATGTGTCTAGTGATGTGCAAGATAATGCTTCTACATCTATGTTTTTGAATTCTCATGTTGTTCCTTCTTCTGATGTTATTTCTAATGAGCATGAAATTGAACTTAGAAGGAGTAAAGGACATAGGATTGAGACGAGCTTTGGTCCTGATTTCATTACTACCTTCCTGATTGAAAATTTTGATATTGATGTATTAAATAATGAATTAGTGTCTATCTACTTAATAGAAAAAGACCCTAAGAGTTATGACAAGGTAATGAAAAAAAAGCTATTAACAGAGAATTAAACTCTATAATTTCTGATCACACTTGGGACTTGCATGATTTGCCTAAAGGTTGTGAATGCATATGTAGTAAGTGTATATTTAAGGAGAAATTGAGACCTGATGGTACAATTGATAAATACAAGGCTAGTCTTGTGATTTGGGGTTTTAACCAAAAGAAAGGGGTTGAATTTTGATACTTATTCTCCTGTGACTAAAATAGCGACCATTAGAGCTCTTACTGCTTTAGCCGCTATTCATAGTTGAGTGGTCCACCAAATGGATGTGAAAATAACATTTTTAAATGGTGATGTAGAGGAAGAGATTTATATGACTCAACTTGAGAGATTTGTAGTCTCGAGACAAGAGGATAAAGTATTCAAGTTGAGGAAGTCCTTGTATGGACCAATACAAGCACCTAAGCAATGGTATGAAAGGTTTAACACTACATCAGTGGACAATGACTTTATTGTCAATTCATCTGATACTTGTGTTTATTCCAAAATGATAGGATCATATGTTTCTATGTAGATGACATGTTAATCTTCGGCCTGAATGTGAATGTTATTTAATGAGACTAAGAACTTTTTGTCTTCTAAGTTTGAAATGAAAGAACTTGGAGAAATAGATGTGATTTTAGGGGTTAAAATCAAAAGAACTATTAATGGTTTCTCTTTGTGTCAATCTCATTATATTGAAAAGATGTTGAAAAGGTTTAATTATTTTGATGTAGTTCTAGTGAGTACTCCTTATGATCCTAGCATACACTTGAGAAAGAATAAAGAATCTAGTGTTTCCTAGACTGAATATTCTACCATATTAGAAGTAACATTGAGGAGCTTCAGCTGAGTCATCGTCATGCCTGCTCCTCAGTTGCTTCTTCTCTTGCCACGTGAGCTGCTCAAGCAGGCAGCAGGTCGACATGCCTGCTTGAACAGCTTGAGAGTACATTTGTAATTTTTATGGTTCTTCCGTTGTAATTTGTTTGTCTTATTTTTAGTGTTAAAAAATGCTGATAATCATGATAATTACAATATAATTAAACCAAGAAGTTCATTTATATTTATTGATAAATAAATTTTTGGTATACTCTCAAAATTTTATATGTGCAATATAAATTAGAACAAAATAGGTAGAAATTAAATTTTCTATAGGTCTCAATAAGTAGCCACTTAAAATTTTAAATCGAGACTAAAAGTTAATTTATATTAGACCGTGCTAGCACGAGCTACCGTAACTAGTGCTAAAATAATTGGTTGTGTAATGTTTCTTATGAATTATACTCGGCCTGATATAGCTTTTGTTTCCTGGATGTTTCTTAGTGTTTTTTTTTGGATGACAAGTTGGATGCCTTCCATGTCACACATTTATCATTCAATTATCCAACTGTCTATAGCAAGCGAATCGTAGAGAACAGTTTCTCTACAAAAACACCAGCTGTGACCCGAGTTCATCTAAATAATAAGCTGAAAGGCTACAGTTACTTAAAATTCCTTATATAAGAACAAGCAATAAAAATGGAATGAAGGAAATTACAAAATCAACTTCTGGTGAAAAAATTTTACCAAAATATTTGCATGACAACACTGATGTTGCATGCTGATCATGTGTGTAACAAACACCATAAGATTTGTCCAAAAATGCACCAAGCGAAGGCCTTGAGTGAATTCTTTTGCCAACTAGTAAGAATGAATACCTACATTTCTGATATGAATGAAAACAGACAACAAAGTGCAGACACAGGCAGGTATTGCATTAAAGTTGAGCATAGTTGCAATAGACATGACCTTTTTTCAACTATAAGACCAAACAAATAAGAACCAAACCTTGTTCCAACCCCAACCATAAAGCTTTCCATCAGAAGTAAGTGCCATGGTATGTCTCCAACCACCTGATATCTGGAAAATGACAATTCTTATGATATTTAGAGATATAGGAGCACATTATACAAGTGTTATATCACCCCTAAATGGAAAAGATTTTATTAGTACTATAGGGTTTTGTCATCCCATCAATATAAATATAAAGTGTCTTGCATTATCAAGGCTCTCTTAGTATGCACGTCAACTCAATATGGACTATAAGTGTGGAACAGCGGAAGAGGCAGTAATTATTTACTGCTGACTCACAGCATCTTCCCGGTGTAATTACATGCCCAAGCACCCCCACCCCCACCCCAAGGAAAAAACCAATACATTATTTTTTGCAAGATATGATTTATCTTGAAGAGAGTGTCAAGATGATACAATGAGATTACAACGAAAAAGCTGAACTTTATTACACTAATAAAAACCTAAAGTCTTGGACTAACAGATTATGAAAATCCAAAACAAAATTTCTATCTTTCCAGAATTACAGATAATGTAGACAACCATATTTTACACATCGGGGTGGTATGGATGAAATAGAAGCTTGCCTCTGGAGTCTTGTGTGATAAGAAGGTACCACCTAAACTTAAAGGTAAGTTCTATAGAGTGATGGTTAGACCGCCCTTACTGTAAGGAGTGTTGTGTTAGCCAGTCAAGAACTCACATATTCATAAGATGCATGTTGTGGAGATGAGAATACTGAGATGGAAGTGTGGGCATATTAAGTGTAATAACCCTTATATTTTTAATGAAGGGTTAATTGGTAATTTTAACCATTAATAACTTTATGAAAAGAAAAAAAAACAGCCCAGCCCTAAAAGAACCAGTGAGTCCTGTAATAGAAAAAAAATTTAACGCAGCTTTTCGTTCTTTTCTCTTGAAAGAAAACACACGGCTCATCAAGGCTATTCAGAGAAATTCGTACATAGAGTCAACTTGATTTTTGTACCACTATTTTGGGTAATAAAGTACAGGTATTTTCTTGTTGTTGTGTGCTCTTGTTAGTTGAAAACATATTTATCGAAATTTTCACCAATTAAGTTTTAACAATGAAAGTAAGAATACCTTTACTTTTAACTTATAGTCTAAGGTATTGAGTATTAAGGTTTAACCCTAAACTTGAAGGCTAGGGATCTTGAAACTTGAGTTTGGCCAACATAATTGATATCGATAATCAATATATCTTTCATAGATTGAGGCAAGTAGGGGTTATTTTGGTGGGTGTTCTACGCATGCAAGATTGTGGAACTTGTCATTAATAAGGTAAGTGAGACTTTAAACTTTAGTGCTTGCTTTTCAAATAAGCTTCGAAAAAAATATATTTTTCTCTGTCTGATGTATGTGTTGGGACAAACATGTGCTTGACAGAGTTGATGTTCTTTAATCAACCCTAAATATGCTATTTTGAGGAAAATATTGAATATTTTTATAAGTTATTTGTGGTGTGATATTGAATACCCTTCCTTATTATTGTGATGTGATGTGGTTACTAGGGGCATACTTGGCTGCCGTAATATGTCAGGAGCTTTGTACATGCTGCCGTAGTACATTTTTAGAACATTATACATGCTGGCATGGAATTGTCGGGGTGATGGATTGATCTCCTTTACTATCGTTAATGACAAGTTTTGAGTGTAGATCGAATTGAGACATGTAGTGACCTTTGTGAACACTTGTTTGAACTTATTAGCCATATATCATTTATATTATTATTTATATATATCCATTATGCAAATGTATTTTATAACTCTTGTTCCAGGGGTATTAATGTAGTGAGTCAAAGGATCTTACTAGGTTATATTTATATATAGCTTACTCCTTACTTGCATGTCAATGCAGACACGGTGTAAGGACCCGGACTTTGTACGACCTCAATGGAGCTTGGAATTTTGGTTCCGAAAAAGTTTTAGACCAAAGTGACTCTCCATGAGAGCCGTCACGGTCTGTGTGATGTCACACAGCCTGTGTAGGGCCTCCTTGGAGTGATACTTGTCCTTAAGAGGAGTGTTTGGCTCTTAAACATGGAATTTTAACTAATCCACACAAGACTTGGACCCCTCACAGCCCATGTGATGCTTCACGGATCATGTGGTGGCCTTGGTCTTAAAATCCTACCGTTTGGGACCAATGCATTTGGTACAGCCCCCTCTCACGAGGCCTTTCCATATGGCATCCAGAGCGCACTTTTTCTAAGTGGTGGATCACCATTTTGGAACTTCGTCATGAAGAATTTTCTAAGTGAAGTGGGATGGAGGAGTACACGGGCCGTTTGCCTTGGTACGACCCGTGAAGTCAACCGTATGGGTGTTGGCGTCAAAGTTTTCTAAGTATGGAATCTTCAAGTTCAAGCTAAGTCACTTTCAAACCTTCAATTCAAGCTTATATATGTTTTTTAAGGCTATCATCGATCTCCTACATCAAGCCAAGTTCAAAGGAATTCCATCGGCTAAGTTTTTCACAAGTGCAGATAGAAGGTTCAACTTTAAATGGTCATATCTCTTAGCAAGAAATGAGAAGGGTGGCCCACGACCTATCAAATGGAAGCTCTTTGAATTAGCTTTCCAACGCACTTAGTTTCACCTCATTCCAAGTTCGGTTCAAGAAGTTATGCCCTTTTTAGCAGAATTCGTCTGGGCTAGACGGGGAGCCTTCACGGACCGTGAAGAGCTTCACGACCTGTGAAGCCAACCGTGTTAGCTTCTGTATAAAATTTAAAGGGGTGATTTACTTAGGTGTTTTTGATATTTTGACCCATCTACAAGGCTTTTTAAGACCTTTAGATCCCCCTTTACATTCCTAAACTTCTCCTACACTAATTCAAAAATAACCCTTAGTTTCTAAAATCAAACTCTCAAAATTCTCCAAGTCTCATCTTCAAGATTCAAGCTAGCATTCAATTGGGGTTTACTTCAAGCTAAATTCTTCTCAAATTCATCTTCCTAAGCAAAGTATTGGGGTTTTGATCCTTAGTTCCTTTCAACCAAGGAGACCCAAATCTTTTCAAGCAATTTTCATGAACTTAAGCTTACTTTAAATATGGGTTTTCATTGTTATGATTTATTAAATTCAATTGATGTGTGGCTTGTACTTTATTTATGATTTTAAGTTACTTTAAGCCCTTACATGAAGAATTACATCGAAGTTATGAAGTTATGAAGATGCATGTCCCCTTTAAAGCTTGATTTGTGCATGGGTAATTTATATTATGATTTTAAATGTGGATTTAATTGTGTTTTCACTTGAATTTCATAATGTATTGTTGATTTAAGTTTGAATCTCTATTGCCCATGCTATTTCCCATCTCATTCATGGCATATGCATACATGACTATGGTTTTTATGAAGTTTATGAAGTGAGTTAAGCCCAATTATATTTATATATGATTTTGACAAAGTATTGGTTATGACAAGAATGTGATCTCATAAATGTCTAAGATTATGGCTCAAGGAGCAAATATGAGTGTTTACACCACTATGTTAAGGGAGCATCGATTGAGGTTTGAGTCGGAGTGGGCTATCCCCAGGGGTCCATACTCATCTCTCAAGAAGGTGCTCTAGACGAGTTATCCTATGCATGAAAAGTATTACATGAAGAATGTTTGGCCTTTAGCCTATTATGTATGATCATGAAGAACGTGTTTTGGCTTTATGTCTAAGAATGCATGTAAACGATTTGAAGTCTTACGACTCTTTTACAAGCATGTGTGTGTGTGTGTGTATATATATATATATATATATATATATATATGTATGTATGTATGTATGTATTCTAGTGGGATGATGACCTAACACCGATATATTGGATGTAGGCATAGACTATCCACAAGGGTCCATACTCCTTTCCTTGAACTATATGCCTAACATAGAAACATGTTTATGCCCCAAGGGGGAAAAGAATGTTAAGGATCTACCTTTGGCAAGTAGGTCACTTATCGTTGTGGAGAAGACAACAGGGTTCCAAGGCATAACTCACTTGGTCTCATGTCAGTTATGGTCCCATCCTCAATATATATATATATATATATATGAAGTATTTTCGCATTCATACATCAAGCTCCTCATGGCATATTGATATACTATTCCCTTGTTATATGATTCTTTCTATATATGCGCCCTTGCCATCTAACATTGACATGCAGGTTTAATGAGTTCATGTGCATTGCAAGCCCGCATACTTAGTACATTTAAACGTACTAACACATACTTTTGCCTACACGATCTAACCATGTAGGAACCGAAGACTACCTTCATCTACCGTTTGACAGCTAGATCGAATTTGAGATATTTGTTGTGGTGAGTCCTATCTTCCAAGGACAAGCCACCATTCTTCTACCTATGTTGCTTCCGTTTATTCTATTTACTTTGAGGGTGAGTCCGGGATATGTCTTGGCCTCCGTCTTATCTTATGATTAGAGGCATTGTAAGACATCTTGTAGACTCTTGTCGGATCTATATGCTATGTGTTGTAATTAGAGCTTATGCTCATGGTTATCTATTTGATATGACTATTATGGATTGATTATGAGAATTATGATATGTATGTGTTTTTGATGTGGAAATGTGGAAGATCCTAAGGTCGTATCGCCCCCATAGAGTGAGTCATGCTTACCTGCCCCTTAGTTTTTATGTGCTATGTGCTATGTGAATCCATGTCAATCCTATACCTATGACATCCCCATAGCGTGATTCCTACTTTCCCGTCCCTTAGAACTATGTATTTAATATTTATAAGCGCATCCGAGCCGATGATGTGTGAATGGATGCTACGAGTCTTGTTTGGGGACTCTCGGATTCCCATTCGCATGCCACTCCTAGGCCCTAGGTAAAGGTTAGTAATGTCACACTACGGGGATGGATCAAATCACATAGTGAAATTTACCTCTCATCTGGATCAAAGGGTTTGGTAAACTTAACTTACCATTCTACATGCAACACACTAGAAAAGATTACGATTATATGGTAATACCATGTTAGGAAATCATGGGGAACACAACACCCTAGTTACTCTTCTTACTAGTTTCACAACACTTATTTTAGTTTAGATTTACTTTCCGCAAACTACAAGCACCCCCCCCTCCAGGAGGATGTCACGACCCAAGTCTAGGGCCTAGACGTGACATCGCGAATGGGGAACCAAAAGGAACCCCAAGCAAGTCACTTAACTTGTCGTTACACATCATTGGTCGCAGAAGCATATAAAACATTAAAGAACAAGAGTAGGGAAAAGGGACTGAGCGAAAAGCTTGCACAATATGATAGTCAAGAGAAAAGAGTCAAGCTCATATCATAAATACATAACATGTCCAACAACCACCTCAACTACATAGATAAGAGTGGGGGCCAAGACAAAGCATTGGGCTCACCCTTATAGTCAAACAGAACATAAAGAAGAGCATCTCAATACTTAACAAGAGAGTATAGACTAAGGTCCCCGAAGTGAAGAACTCACCAACTAGCTTGAATAGCACCGAACTAGCGACATGGAGAAGGATGATCAACTTGGGCACCGGTTCCTACATGGTGACATCATGTAGGCATAGAGTATGCATTAGTACATTTGAATGTACTAAGCATGTAGGATGCAATGCAACAATAGATAGGCATCATAATCAAAATGCATAATATTAAGCAGTATGCATAATATAACAATATGGCATGTATGACCAATGTTTAAGTAAAACATGATTAAATGACTCATACTCATATAGGATATCATATGTGTAGAAGAGACCAAGCTAGCTATTCAAGGTACAAAACCCTTGGTGGTTATGTGGCATAAACCCCTCACTTGGTTTATGATAATCACACCTTATCAACACTGTGGCGATGTACAAACCCCTCACATGGTTAATGAGTACAAACCCCCAACATGGTTACTTGGGCTCTTATCCCCCTGGATTGGGTATGGTCCAATGCACTTTATATAGAGTAAATCATATACATAAGCTCATTTCATCATCATATAGTCATTCATATCATATCTCATGCTTTGGACCTTAAACTCCTCAAGAAATCATATCCGGACATTTTATCAAACACTTAGAGGGTGTGTAAAGCTAGTATAAAACCATGAAATATAGAGATAAAATCATGCAAGAAGATCCATTGTAACACAATCAATCAATACCTTGCAACACCCTCAAGCAATATACATCAAAATCCCTTCCTAAATCTTTATATAGATCAAAGATTTATAGCTCAAAACATGGCAAAACAGTCACAACTATACCTAGCTTTAACATAGTGTGCAGTGAATTTCATAATGATCAAGACTCATGTCACGACCCAACCCAGGGGCCCTGACTAGTGCCGATAGGGCACCCAGAAAAACATTAATCCGAATTACCAATTATAGCAGTTAAGAAATCTACCGAAAATTCGGCAGAGTTTCCTCTATTTTACTGACTAACCTCACCTGCAA
>JAPFFP010000089.1:788846-799320 GCA_026153255.1 Solanum medicagineum
CTACTAACCTATTAACCTTCTACCCTAATACGCGACCTCCACTCTTTTCTATCTAAGGTCATGTCCTCGGTGAGGTGAAATTTTGCCATGTCTTGTCTGATCACTCCCCCCCCCCCAAATACTTCTTCGGTCTACCTCGTGTAACCCCTAAATCCAACCTCTCACACCTCTTAAGAGGAGCATCGGTACTTCTTTTGCACATGTCCAAACCAACGCAGTCTCACTTCCCTCATCTTGTCAGCCACAGAGGCCACCTCTAACTTCTCCCGAATGATCTCATTCCTAATCTTATCACTCCTAGTATGTCCACACATCCATCATGTATAAGCATGTATAGTCTGAATATATTTCATATATAGTCATGCTATATTCAATTTTTGAGAGTATCATAACGTATATTTAGTGTATAGCTCATGTATAGGTAATCTACATTGTATAGTCAGTGTATACTTTCTATGACTTTTAGCAAGCTATATTGTATAGTCAAGTATATTTTCTATGATTTTTGGCTATCTTTTATGTAAATAAAACATGACTATATTTGTTATAAATTAATTGATTTATATATTTGAAATTATCCCTTTTTTTAAATTGCAATGACTAAAGCAAATAAGGAGTGTTGAAATTTGCTTTTAGTTACTATTGTAAGTTTTGGAATAATAAGTTGGCTTGGTTTAGGATGAATTTGAAATTTAAATTTCTATTAGGTTGTTTTAGCTGTTGAGACATTTTAAGATTTTTGAATTCTAACTTATACAGATTTAGTGTTTTAAGTTGGTTATTTAAATCCCTTACATGCTAAAAAAAATAATCGAGAGCCATTTTCAATCAATATTTTCAACCCTTTTTGTTGCACCATCTTTTAAAAAACCAACACAATTCTTCAAGAATTTTGGATTCTCCACAGGTCACTCAGACTATAGGCTTCAATGCCAAATGATTTTAAATCTAGGGAGAAGGAGCATGTTCAATCAATTATTTCTCTTGGATACAAGAGAAGAAAGTTATTTTTCTTTACTTAACATGACTTGCTTATATAAAATTGTATAGTACCTAGGTATTTAAAGGTTTTCCCTAACATGAATTTTACTTTCCTTGTAAAGTAATGATCCATCCCATCGTTACAACAATAGTTGGGATGTCAGTACCTGGGTAAAGTTTTCTTGGAATGAGACTCGATAAAAATTCAAGCTAGGGCAGTTTCCGAAGGTTTAGGTGGTGTCCCGTGGTGTAGCATTTAATGATTTTGAGTGGTCCACAAACTTTTGAAATGAGAAACAAATTCATATGACTCAAGTTATAGTGATCTCTGCAATGAAACATATCTATGTCAACATAAAACTTAGTGTGTTAATAAATGTTGGGAATTTGCAGCTTCACTCAAGCTACTATTTTAGGCCGTGGTGGTGGGACCCTCATCGCGGTAGTGGGACCACTATAGTGGTCAGGTAACCGCCACAACGACCATCAAAAAAGCTAAGGGACCGGTATATCAACCACTTGGCCGTCATAGCGAGACTATGGTAGAGGTCAAGTGGATGTTGCAGCGGTCTCGACAATGATTAAATGTCTATTCCCAACTTTGACCTTACTTTCACCCTAAATCCAAAAATTCGTCCTTAGGCTTGAGAGAGGCGATTTTCAACCATGGCTTTTTCCATCATTGAGGTAAAACCATTACTCCCTTTAAACATCGATAAGTCCAGTTAATTTGTAGAATCTATAGAATGGGGGTTTCTGTAGAATTCTTGGGTATAGGCCCGAAGTTCATGAACCGATGAATGATTACCTTGGGTATAGGCCCGAAGTTCATGAACCAATGAATGTTTATGGGTAATCCCAAATTGGTGCAACAATATGATTCAATGTTGTTAGATTTTACTTTCTAGTGTAGCATTACTTTTCTTTTTCATGAATTACAGGAAATTGGGATAGGAAATGGGTGGAAAACCTAACTTGTTCTTTAGGCAATGATTAATGGTAAATCAATGGGGTTTAATTTCCAGGGTCTCGAATGATAGCGTAAGTGATTTAATAGTGTATCATTGTTTGTTTTAGACCATAAACAATCCAAAGCTTCAACAAAAGGCAAGGCTCTTGAGGATTATCTTGCATTTGGGCATTTCGGTTGAAGTAGGTTATGGTTTAACGTAGAGTTTAGACTTGAGATAGATTCATGTCTGCTCTTAAGTTGAATTCTTATTGATTGGTTTTGGGATATGGTTGTAATTGATGACTTGGTTGTTGATGCTTAAAAATGCATGTGTCAATGATGAATGAATTTATTGAATTATTTGTGTTGCAAGTTTATTTATAATTGTTATACACTAAGTTATGTGGGAGAGAGGTAAGGGCAATTATAACCTTCCCATTGATGAGTGGCTCGTGTCTAAGGTGAGCTTCTAGATAAGTGGTTACATATATTCAGAGGGTTGAGTACCACCGTGTATGATACATGGATGAAGTTGGTCCCTACAGGTCATGGGTAGGCATAAATAAGACCCTTAGCATGTGTACACCTCAATGTCTGATATTTGAGTTTATTTGTGTATTGTACTGATAATGAGTTTAAATAAAATTACTTTGGGAAGATGGAGTGGGAATAGACCCACGTAAATTTAAATCTTTGATTCTTGATTCCCTTGATGATTGAGATTGTTTAGTCCTTCCAATCAAGCAAGCGGCCAATGATTGCCATCAAAGCAAGAAGTATAGACTCTGAGACGGCTTGACTTGTTGAGATGATACTTGTTGGGAGTTGAAATTACTTGTTATGTGTTGAATGTTGGTCTACTTGTTGTTTGACTTATATGCATGCTTCTTAAATTGAGTCATCCTATGATGCCTACTAGTACATAGTGGCTTGTATTGATACTACCATATACTCTTCTTTTGTTGAGTGCAGAATGAGTTCAGGCTCATCCAAGACCCCATTTCTAGCGTGTGCCAACAGTTTTCGATCCAAGGGTGAGTGCTCCATTTTCAAGCTCTCATGGATCATCATAGTAGTCCTTGTCTGTCTTCTGAACAATGAGCCACTCTTATCTTTATTAGTTTTTGGATACTTTTGTTAGACTTGGTTTAGTTTAGAAATTCTTCTATGATGACTTTCGGGCCTTGGGGATTTTACTAGGTAGTTGATTCATTTCCTGCACTTATAAAGTCATTGGTTGCAAAATACACACCCTCAATCCCATTTTACGTGGCACCCTTTGACTTAAGGATAAAAAAGAAATTTTAAAGTTAAATTATTTCTAATTATAGTAAGGTGACATTCTTTTGGAGACGGAAAAAAGAGGAAAGGGTACACATAAAATGGATGGAGTGAGTATAAGTTGGTTTAATTATATTTCTGTCTTGAATGATTGATGAATTTGGTCAAGGTTTGGGTTAGATGGTTCTCCCACTGGAGGGTTAGTGCAAGTGTCACTCACAGCCATTTGGGTCGTACATGTACTAGCTAAGACGCTAAGCATGAATGAATTATACAAAATATGTATCAAACAAATCTTAAAACCTTCTATTTTTCCAACACAATGTTCAATTTTCAACATCTATCACTAGCCTTTTCACATGCCATCCAACTAAGATACAGTACTTAGTGCCTCTATTAGATGATCTAGTGCCTATATTAGATGATCCCTTCAATTAAACATTAGTAAGCTTCTCTCTTTCAGGTCATTGGTGCCATCTACTCTTAACAAAAATTTTAATAATTTATTAATAAAAGTGGAGTTGAAAAGCACCTGGCGAGCTTCAAGATTTGAGACTGCCATTGCTCCTACATATGGAAGACTTTCAATCACTGCATCTGCCAAATCCGAGATGAAAGTGGGTTCAACACCTAGGGCAGGAACACGTGCCCAGTTTTGTATTCCAGACTCCAATGCTAGCTCCTTGTATTCAACATCAATTTCCTCTAATGTCTCAATATGCTCACTTACAAAACTGTGGTAACAATGAAAATTAGAGAATACAAGCCATTAACAGCGAAAATCAAGACAAACTAGGCATCATCAACTGTACTGCTTAAGCAGCCAACTTTGCTCACCTTATTGGCACGGCAAGAATACTCTTTACCCCTTTCTTCCCAAGCTCAATTATTGTCTCATCAGTGTATGGTTTCAGCCATTGAACAGGTCCAACCCTACTCTGCATCAATACAAAATAACTTCATGGAATGGCCAAGTAAACAACATTTACAAAATTCAATCATGATACTCTAAGTGAAACGAGGTGCATCCATATACATACAGAATCACAGTAAAGCACATTAGTTCAGGAAGTCATGTATCAGAAATGCCACAGATGAAGATTTTTCTGTTTTGTAGTTGATCCAAGAAAATAACTTTTTTTTATGACAGTGGTGTCCAGCCAGCTTGTGCGCACTCGCAACTATTCCACCAAAACCTACTACCTTCCACCAACGCAGGTACCAGTTAACTTTGTCCACCAATGCTTAGGTAGATGGAAAGAAATCACTTAGTCTTTTGCCTATAGTAGGATTTGAGCATTGAGACTCCAGAAATAAACGTGTTTTTTGCATCCAAGAAAATAACTTATCAATGCCAGATAGCATCAACATTACTTGACTACATACTCTATTGCCCAAGCAAATAGGAGAATCAATGTTACAAAAGCTATATGTTATATGCTGGCCAATAAGCATTTGAGCCTCATCTTTCTCATAGAATAGTGTATCACTTGACAACAACATCATAAATATGAACCACCTCTCCCTTAATAAATGTACTAATCAAATAATAATAAGCACCAAATAAATTATTTTGTACAGATGGGAACACATAATAAGACATTGAATGGAGCCCCCTCTCAGTTCGTAAAATTGGCACCAATAAAGGGCTACATTACCTTTCACACATAGAGGTGTATTCTTATAACACAAAAGTGTTTGGTTCTCATGCCTCACACTCCATATTAGCTAATTATATTTGTGATGCAACTTAGAAAGTTCATATGGTAGAATGTAATACTCCAGTAGGAAGTAACAATTTAGTCCCCTCAACTATAATGGCAGAAGAAGTGTGGACAAAAGAAAAAAGCTTCTTCACCTTCATAACAATACTTGTATGCACGTACAACCTTTTCAAAGTAAGACGGAGTCCTTTAATATGTTATACTCAAGCTTACCTGGAGACACTTTTGCTAACAATGCATGTCATGTAATGCCTCGTATATTCAGGCTAAGGTTAAAACCATTCGATGTATGTAATTGGACCTGGACCTGGACCTGGAGAATCTGGTTTGTGCAAAGGAGTAAAGGTCAATGTTTAAGTATGAGGTTATGTTGGATGTGAATTAAGGTTTAAAGGAATCTCAATCACAAAGTCGGTTTGGGAGCTTTTCCACAAATTAGGTTTTCAAATAAGCTTGCACGCAGTGTTTTGGGAACAGAGAAGCTGAAAAAAGCGACCAGGGCTCACTTCAACGAAGAGAGAAGCATGAAGCGACACGCACAAGCGCTATTTAGTACAAAAATAGAAACTATTGAACATGCATAGATAAATAAGACGATAGAACTTATTACAAGAAAAAACAGAGCAGAGACAGAAATCACGGATAAGCAAAAAAGAAGGTAAAAAACAGAGTCAGGACAGAACAGTGAAAACAAATACAGAGACAAATCACAGAGTATTGCAGTGCACTAGCAGAGTAGAGGACATTGTAAATCAGAATGGGAAAAAACAGAGCATAGAGAAAGATATACAAATCAGAAAGAAAAAAAAGAGCATAGTCCAGTGCAGTAGCCAGTAGCAGAGAAGTTCAAATCAGAAAAGAGAGAGAGAGAGAGAGAGAGAGAGAGAGAGAGAGAGAGAGAGAGAGAGAGAGAGAGAGAGACACGCCCTACAACAAAATTGAAAAAGAAAAACCCCCCAAGAGCACAGTAGAGAGAGAGAAAACGAAGAAGAAAAAGAAGAACAGGAAGAAGAGAAAAAAAACTTACCTTGAGCCGCAACAGTCACACGAATCTCGTGTTCAGAAAAACTTACGTTAAGTACTTTTACAGAATTTTTAACAACAAAACCTAGTTAACGTTTTTCTCGCTTTAAAATAAGTACCAGCTTCTCGTTTCAGTCCCAAAAGCGCATGCTTATTCACCATAGCATTGCTCCAAGGCATAAAAGCGGCAGGCTGTTGCTTCACGCTTGAAGTGAGCGCTTCGTGCTTGAAGCGAATGCTTCGTTGCTTTTAATAACACGGCTAGTATAAGGTCTAACTTCTAGCAAGCATACGTTCATAAAGCTTTATATGATGAATTTCCCACCAAAGTTAAAGATCTTTGAATCTAGTTTCGAACAAATCAAACTGTTCGCCAATCCGAGCTCTGTACAAGAAGTTATATACATTTGACAGAAGTGCAGTCAGTGGACTCCATGTACAGAGCCTATGGTTGTATGCCACTTTATGTGGATTCAAGTTTGAGGCAGCCCCGGAACATTTGTGTACTAGCCTACGACCATATGTGACCATCTGTCAGCTTCTATAAATAGAGAATTCCGAGGTTTACTTCATTTTCTCTCTTTTACTTGACTTGAATAGATTTTCTCTCAACTCCACTCCTTCCACTTCAAGCTAAGTGATTCCTACCGTCTTCCATGAGTATTTCTTCAACGATTACACAACTGTAACACCTATTCCTCTTCAATTCTAGAGATTCAAGGGTTTTATCATTTAGGACTCAAGAGAAGATTTTTTGTTTTTCTTTTTTATTCAAGGTAAGAATATTCTCCTAAGCTCGTGTATGGACTATTATTGATGTATTAAGAATGATTTAGGAGACTCATGGGATGGTATCAAAAGCCATGAGCTTGGTTTTTGATGATTTTATGAGAAGATGGGATTTGTTATGGTAGAGTTCTTGATGTGCTGTTGCACGAAGAGGTATTGGTGAACTCGTAGAAGAATGGATGTGTTATTGTTTTTGTGACGAATGAAAAAATGTCACACCGGTGGTTTATGAGATGGTCTCCTTATAAGGATTGGACAATTATCTTCCTTTTGAGCTAGCTTTTGGACTGTGAGCTAGGCACGAGACCTAATTTTACAGAGCCCAAGACCTAACTTTACATGACAGTAGAGCAGGACCGATCTCACCCAATGTTGGGCCCCAAATTAAAGTTTGCACATGCACTAGATGTCCATCCCTAAGTGTGATGTAGGGTACTAAAGAATAAAGAAGTCTCAATCGATGGTAAATGAGATGGGTGATCTCCATATAAGGCTTGGAGAATCCTCGTCCCTTCAAGCTAGCTTTTGAAGTGTGAGTTAGGCGTAAGACCTTATTTTACAGTTTGCAAAGAGGAGAAGGTTGGTTGTGGACATGCTAAATGAAGGAGGATTTTGGAGTTTTGGCTCACTTAATGTGCAATAAATTGCTTAAGCGGCTTAGTCTTGAATCTCTATGCTAGTTTTAACTTCCTATTATCAGTTTTCTTATAGATTACGATCTTAGAGGAGCGTCGTCCTTTGTGGCACACTTAGGGTCAAGAATCGAGGTAAATAAGGCTAAAATCCTCTTCCCTTTGTCATGACAAGATCGTTCTTTCGATGTTTTCCACATGTTCATGAGCTTATGAATTTCATGTTCCAAATTATATACTATGAGTACTCTACATAGTTGTTTGGCAGAGTATATTAGAAGAAACAATGCATGAATTAGCTCCGTGTATTAGTAGTATCTTGTATGCTTCACTTTTTCGACATATATATATATAATTAATGCATGCATTAGTTACACACTTTAATTTGTATTGAGGAGTGTATTGCTAAGACAAGAAAATTCATGATACTAATAATGCAAGGGGATTTAATGCATGCAAGCATAGTTAAAGACTTGCTCATTAAAACGTTTTTACATCTTTTTACCATATTTGTGGAAGGTATCATTGTTAATAAATATTTTTAAAAAAAAAAATTAGCAATGTGGGTTATTTTAAATACACCAAACCAAACAATGAATAAGCAATAATTCAAGCATAAATTAATACAAGCATAACTAATGCAAGCATCATTAATACACTATTAAGTATTATTCCAACACATTCTACCAAATGACTCCTCTGTGATAAATCTTTCATGTCAATATATTTCTAAGTAGTTGTATCCATTGCTTAAGGATATCTAAAAGATGGCGAAGACAAAAGCAAAGACGGTAGTGATGAGTGCTAAGTCAGCAGCATTTGAGCGCTTGTATGTGGAGCTAAGTGATAAAGGCGGGGACAAGAGATTGTATAGGCTCGCAAAAGAGAGAGAGGGAGGAAAGCTCACGACTTGGACCAAGTGATGAAGTGCATCAAGGATGAAGAAGGTGAAGTGTTGGTGGATGCGGCTTCCATTAATCTAAGGTGGCAAGCTTACTTTCATGAACTCTTAAACGAGAAAGGGGATAGAGATATTGAGCTAGATGAGTTGGCACACTCCGATAGTCGTTGAGATTTTGGTTATTGCAGGCATTTCAAAGTTGAGGAGGTTAGATGTGCTATTAGTAGGATGAATAGGGGGAGAGCGATCGGACCCGATGAGATTCCGGTGGATTTTTGGAAGAGCATGGTCAAGGATGGTATGGAGTGGTTGACTAGGTTGTTCAATGCTATTATGAAGACTGCTAAAATGCCTGATGAATGTAAGGAGTACAATGGTTCCATTGTACAAGAACAAAGGTGACATTCATAATTGTAACAATTTCAGAGATATCAAGTTGATAAGCCACACTATGAAGGTTTGAGAGAGAGTGGTGGAGATGAGGGTGAGAAAAGAAATGTCTACTCCAGAGAATCTGTTTAGATTCATGTCGGGGCGGTCGACTACTAAAGCAATTCATCATGTTCGGAGATTAGTGGAGAAATATAGGAAAAGAAAGAAAAACCTTCATATGATGTTCATTGATCTCGAGAATGCCTATGACAAAGTTCCGAGCGATGTCCTATGGAGGTGTCTAGAGGCGAAAGGCGTCCTAATGGTGTATATTAAGGTGATAAAGGGCATGTATAACGGAGCCAAAACTCGAGTAATAATGGTGGGAGAAGACTCAGAGTATTTTCCTATTGAGATGAGACTTCATCAAGGATCTGTATTGAGCCCTTTTCTTTTTGCCTTAGTAATGGATGAGCTAACACGATCTATTCAGGAGGAGGTTCTATGGTGTATGATATTTACGGATGACATAATACTGCTTGATGAAACTCGGGCTAAAGTTAATGACAGATCAGAGGTTTGGAGACATACTTTGGAATCCAAAGGGTTCAAACTCAGTAGGACCAAAACAGAATACTTGGAGTGCAAATTCAGTGTTGTGACGGATGAAGCAGACATTGAAGTGAGGCTTGCCACTCAATCTATTCCCAAGAGAGAAAACTTTAAATACCTTGGGTCCATCATCCAAAGTAGCGACGATATCGACGATGATGTCACACATCATATTGAGACAGCATGAATGAAATGGAGGCTTGCCTCTGGAGTATTGTGTGATAAGAAGATATCACCTAAACTTAAAGATAAGTTTTACAGAATGGTGATTAGAATGTCTTTGCTATATAGGGTGCAGCGCTGGCCAATCAAAAACACATGTTCAGAAGATGTAGGTTGCGGAGATGAGGATGTTGAGATGGATGTGTGGACATACCAGGAGTGATAAGATTAGGAATGAGACCATTCAGGAGAAGTTAGAGGTGGCCCCTGTGGCTGAAAAAATGAGGAAAGCGAGACCGCGATGGTCTGGACATGTGCAAAGAAGAAGTATTGATGCTCCTGTTAGGAGGTGCGAGAGGTTGGATTTAGGAGTTACACGAAGGGGTAGAGGTAGACCGAAGAAGTATTGGGGGGAGATGATTAGACAAGATATTGCGAAACTTCATCTCACCGGGAACATGGCCTTAGACAGAAAAGAGTGAAATTCGCGTATTAGGATAGAAGAAAAATAGACTAGTAGGGGTAGGTTGATGTCTAGTCTTGTGATATAATAGGTTAGTAGAATTTGTCGTGTCTTTATATCCTGTGATGTCATTATCCATCTTATATTTGTTACTTTTATCATATTTACATATTATCATTTGCTTTTTATTATTAGTCGTGTTCCTTCTTTTTTCTTTCCTTTTTTCCATATCTAGTATCTTCTGCTTATGGGGCTTGACAACCTCTATCTCTATGAGGTAGTGGTTTGGTCTGCATACATTTTACCCTCCCCAGACCCCACTTGTGGGATTTTATTGAGCATGTTTTTGTTGTGTATCGATTGCCTCATGTCTACCATAACTTCATGCCAAGTTCATTTGCTCTTATGGATATGTCTAATGTCGTAAATATCAAAAATGACATCTTTATACCTGAAAGTTACGTCTAAAAATAAGGAAATACTTTGTGAGACAAAGGCATGCCACTTAAACGTCAACCGGACCCTGGCGACGACAAAACGTCACATTTTGCATTTCCATTTACAATCTGAAGAATCTATTTT
>JAPFFP010000089.1:799420-810812 GCA_026153255.1 Solanum medicagineum
ATATAGTTTATTTTTGCTACAGTTCTTACTTGTCACATATAGTTTGATTGTCTCTCATACTTGCTACAGAAACTGTGCAGCTTGTCGCTTATTGCTTTTCGTTGCGATCCTATTGTTTGTTGCAATTTGATAATTTGTTCTACTGGTATTTATTGTTGAAGTTACTCTCAAATTGAGTGACATATTTTACTTGAATTGGGTTTCGCTTTTCACGTGTTTGTTCGCTGTAAAATTTGTTGTATTCCTTGATTATTGATTATTGTATAGTATTCCTTGTGTAAATCACTTTACTTGATTTGTATCTCTTGATCATTGTAGCTTAATGAGTTATTGGTTCTTAGTTAGTGATGTCAGGATCTAATGGTGTATTAGGGTCATGTCCTTGGTTGGGGTCGGGGGTAAGAGGTAGGGGTGGTAAGAAGGGCACGGGCTTATCCAAGTTAAGGGTAGGGTCGTGGAATATAGGATCACTTATAGGGAAATCCATAGAGCTAGTAAAGTGTCTTAAGAGGAGACATTAATATAGCGTCTGTTCAAGAGACTAAATGAATAGGGACCAAAGCTCGGGACGTAGACGGGTTCAAATTATGGTACTTGGGTGGTTCTAGGGATAGAAATGGTGTAGGTATACTAGTAGATGAGGACCTTAGGGAATATGTAGTGGAGGTTAGGAGGTTTAATGATAGGATGATGTCTATTAAACTTGTGATGGGTAGGCACGTAGTGAATGTAGTTAGTGCCTATGAGCCTCGAGTGGGCCTGGATGAGGAAGTCAAGAGGCTCTTTTGGATAGATTTGGATGAGGTGGTGAGAGGCATACCAGTGACGGAAAAACTCTTCGTTGGGGGAGACTTTAATGGGCATATTGGGGCAACCACTAGCGGGTTTGAAAATGTCCATGGAGGCTTTGGTTTTGTGGAGAGGAATGGGGGTGGGACGTCTCTCTTGGATTTTGTCAAAGCCTTTGAGTTAGTTATTGCTAACGCATGTTTCCCGAAGAGGGAAAATCACTTGATCACATTTCGCAGTACAGTAGCTAAGACTCAAATCGATCAGCTACTTCTCCGGAAGAGCGATAGAAGCCTTTGTAAGAATTGCAAGGTTATTCCGACTAAAAATATTTCCACTTAACATAGGCTTCTAATGATAGATATAGAGATTAAGAAAGAAAAGAGGAAGGTTCTTACGCCCAACCGAGGATTGGATGGGGAGGCCTGACACCTGCCCTTTCTCGGCAGATGGAAGAAAGGTTGAGAAACTTAGAGGCTTGGAGTGGTGACGAAAATGTGATAATATGTGGGACACTACTGCTGGTCGCATTAGAAAGGTAGCTATCAAGGTACTAGGGGTTTCGAGAGGGACCTTTGGTGGACGTCAGGGAGATTGGTGGTGGAATGACAAAGTTCAAGGCAAAGTTAAAGCTAAAAAGGTTGCTTATACGAAGTGGTTGGAGTGTAGGGATGAGGATGAAAAGCGAAGGCTTAAGGAGATCTATAAGATGGCCAAATCAGAAGCAAAGATGGCGGCAACGAGTGCTAAGACAACAGCATTTGAGCGCCTATATGAGGAACTAAGTGATAAATGCGGGGACAAAAGATTGTATTGGCTCGCTAAAGAGAGAGAAAGGAGAGCTCGCGACTTGGACCAAGTGAAGTGCATCATGGATGAGGAGGGTGAGGTGTTGGTGGATAAGACTTCCATTAAACTAAGGTGGCAAGCTTACTTTCATAAACTCTTAAACGAGAAAGGAGATAGAGTTATTGAGCTGGGTAAGTTGGCACACTCCGAAAGTTGTCGAGATTTTGGTTGTTGCAGGCGGTTCAGAGTTGAGAAGGTTAGAAGGGCTATTAATAGGATGAAGAAAGGGCGGGCAATCGGACCCGATGATTCCGGTAGACTTTTGGAAGAACATGGTCAAGGATGGCATAGAGTGGTTGACTAGACTGTTCAATACTATTATGAACACTGCCAAGATGTCAGATGAATGGAGGACGAGTACAATGGTTCCATGGTACAAGAACAAGGATGATATTCAAAATTGTAACAATTACAGGGGTATCAAGTTGTTAAGTCACACTATGAAGGTCTGGGAGAGAGTAGTGGAGATGAGGGTGAGAAAAGTAATGCCTATTTCGAAGAATTAGTTTGGATTCATGCCGGGGCGATAGACTACTGAAGCAATCCACCTTGTTCAGAGATTGATCTCGAGAAAGCCTAAGACAGTCCCGAGGGATGTCCTATGGAGGTGTCTAGAGGTGAAAGGCATCCCAATGACATATATTAGAGTGATAAAGGACATGTTCTCAGGTAAGAACATTGGGAGGATACTCAGAGTAGTTTCCTGTTGAGATGGGACTTCATCAAGGATCTGTGTTGAGCCTTTTTATGTTTGCTTTGGTGATGAATGAGCTGACGCGATCTATCCAGGAGGAGGTACCATGGTGTATGCTATTTGCAAATGACATAGTACTGATTGATGAGACCCAGACTAATGTTAATGATAGGTTGGAGGCTTGGAGACATGCCTGGGAGTCCAAAGGATTCAAACTGAGCAGGACCAAAACAGAATACTTAGAGTGCAAATTCAGTGTTACGATGGATGAAGCGGACACTAATGTGAGGCTTGCCGCTCAACCTATCCCCAAAAGGGAAAACTTTAAGTATCTGGGGTCCGTCATCTAGAATAGTGGCGATATCGACGAAGATGTCACACATCGCATTAGGGCAGCATGGACAAAATGGAGGCTTGCCTTTGGAGTATTGTGTGATAAGAAAATACCACTTAAACTCAAAGGTAAGTTTTACAGAATGGTGGTTAGACCATCTTTGCTATATGGGGTGGTTGGCCAATAAAAAATGCACATGTTTAGAAGATGCAGGTCGCAAAGATGAGGATGTTGAGATGGATGTGTGGTCACACCAGGAGTAATAAGATTAGGAATGAGACCATTCGGGAGAAGCTAGAGGTGGCCCCTGTGGCTGATAGGATGAGGGAAGCGAGACTGCGATGGTTTGGACATGTGCAGAGAAGGAGTACCGATGCTCCTGTTAGGAGGTGCGAGAGATTGGATTTGAGAGTTACACGGAGGAGTAGAGATAGACCAAAGAAGTATTGGTGGAGGCGATCAAACAAGATATGGCGAAACTTGATCTCCGAGGACATGACCTTAGATAGAAAGGAGTGAAGGTCACGTATTAGAGTAGCAGGTTAATTGGTTGGTAGGATTAGGTATAGTGGCAGGCTAATTGGTTGGTAGGTTTAGGTGGATGTTTGGTCTTGGATATAGTAGGGTAGTAGTAGTCGTTTATATCATGTGTTGTCATTATTTGTCATATACAAGTTGATGTTATCGTTATATCATGTTGATTTACACACTATCATATGCTTTGTATTGTTAGTCGTCTTTTCTGTTTCCCTTTCTTTTCCTTCCCATCTTTTTCATATCTAGTTTATTCTATTTATGGGTATTTGATACTTGAGTTCCCAGGAAACAGCCTCTCTACCTTGTGAGGTAGCAATAAGGTCTGCGTACATTCTACCCTCCCCAGACCCCACTTGTGGGATTCCACTGGGTATGTTATTGTTGTTGTACTATAATATTTTGTCATTCATTAAAGGATTGGCCTAATGAGGCCCACGCCTCACATTCTGCTTTAAAGTATGTTCTTCAAGGGAAACTGTTAAGCCATTGTGTTCATGTAGAAGGATTCACTTGGTTTGGCCAAGGCACCGAGTGCAGGTCAGATTTGGCCTGGCTCGGGGCGTTACAATTTCCATGTTTGAAAAGCAAAGAGGGTTGGGAACTATTTTATACTCCCTCCATCTCAAATTAGTTGAATTTTTTTAGGTTTTTTTCAATGTTTCAAAATATTTGAATTGTTCAAAGTTCAAGGTGAATGTTCGAACTTTTTCCATATTTGCCCTTTCATTTATTGAACTTTTATATTTTCTAGGAGATAAATTACACTACATATTTATGATTTTACAAAAGGCAATAGTGGAAAGTATCGTGTAAATTTTGTCTTTGAATGTTTTTCTTAATATGTGTGCATTACTTCACAAATTCAATTAAAATGGGACAGAGGGAGTAACTCATACATGGAATCTTGCTGAGAGAAAACATTGCATTCAAGCGGTGAGGAGGGATGTAATAGTCTTTAATTGCACACCAACTGAACTCTGAGCTTTCTTATAAATGGTCATAAAGATGAGACCAAATATAAAATGTGCAAGAAGCTAGTGTCTTATTTTCAGTACAAGAATATTCGAATGCATAAACCTAGACAATGTTACCTATGCAAGTGTGTCTACATATAATCATTCGTAAAATGTAAGTATGCTAATAAATCTGCAAAGGTACCTGATAGGCCAAAGTATATGCATTATGTATCCTTCTCTTCTCAAGTTCTTCCATTATTAAGTCCACACATTCTTCCATCTCAGCCTTGTATGGATCACCAGCTTCCTCTACATATGCAAGTGGTACACCATGAGCACTGAAGAATATCATCACCTGTGTATATGAAGCTAGTTAATAAGGCAGGACACAAGTTAGAGAGACTTCGTACTTCGGGGGAAGACCCTGCTTTAATTTTCATTATAAAATATCTGAAATTATTTCATGAATATGAAATATAGAGGAGTAGAGGCAGGAACAGAACAGCGTCAAATCAGGAGATATCTTTGCTCTAGAGTGCTATAGTGTTGCTTTGTTTTTGATCCTTAATATCTTCCACTGTACAGAGATCTTCTCATGATTCTGTATTTCTACCATAACCAACTCAATAGAGCTTCAAGAGAAGGTCTCCAAACAAAAGACTTGATGGACAATGATACAATAAATCAAGAGTATAACAAAATTCATGACAAAGATCTTTTAGCAGTGTATTTTTTGAAACTGATCAAATTGAATCTTTAAGCATTTATTACAGAAGAAAGCAAAATTAAGGCAGCATATACTTCATATGAATTTTTCTAGTTTAACTAATGATAACAAAAATAAAAATACACATATACTTGCCTCATGTATAATTCTATCAGGAACAATGGGACCTTATTAGGAAAAAGAACATCTCTTTTCACGAGGTAAGTATAGCATGAGACATCAAAGAATAGAGAAAATATTACCTCTTCAGGATGTTCAAAACTTTTCAACTCTTTTTCCATCAAATCTGCCATAGCTTTGATATATCCTTCCCGTTGATACCATGAGGGTATAACTGTGTGTTGCATGTTAACAAGATACTCATCCTCCCTGGAGAAAATACTCATTGCTCCACAAATGTTTGACAATCAAAAATGGAACGTATTTTCTGAGCAGGTACATAGGGTATGTTTATTACCTAAATATACTCTCTAATAGGAGGGTATGTTTATTACCTAAATATACTCTATAATAGGAGGGTATGTTTATTACCTAAATATACTCTCTAATAAGCGAAGGCTTGAACCACTCGTAGATATTGAAAACTGTGGATAAAGAGGGAGCACAACAAGCTTTGTGATTCCATCCCTTTTAATCTGCAAAATGAACAGAAAAGGGAAAAGGGTATGAAAACCAACAGCTCAACTTCCATTCTATCCTAAGTAACTCAAAGTGCTTCAAGAAAAAACTGGAAATAGGGAGAAATTATATTATACAACAACATGCCCAATCTATTACCACAAAGTAGGTTCTGGGGAGGTAGAGTGTATGCAAAGGTTACCTATACCTCAGGGATGAGTTACAGAGGCTATTTCAAATAGCCAGGGCTCAAGACAAAAACAGAATAGAAAAAGACGCAAGGATAGTACAAGAAACAATAGGTACCAACAAAACAACACTAAAACAAAATAATATTGCAATTGAACTACACAAAATAACAAATATCAACGACAATTGAAGAACAAAAGACTACTTGTAAAGGTAACAAGACAATGCACTCCTACCTACCTACTAGCATGGATGCACTACTACCTACTAACCTTCTACCTTAATTCGCATCCCCCATAGCTTCCTAAGGTCATGTCCTTGGTAAGCTGCAACTACGTTATAACATGTCTAATCACCTCTTCTCAATACTTGTTCGATGTGCTTCTACCTCTCTTGAATCCATCCATAGCCAACCTCTCATACTCATCCAAGCATCTCCTCATCACATGCCCGAACTATCTCAACCTCACTTTCTGCTCGTCACCTACCAACGTATAATACAGAATTCTTCTTAATTATCTATGTAGATCTACTACTCACTCCGAAACAACTACTACGCCTGTCCAAAACATGTGGGAGTTAGGTATAGGAATCCAAAACAATTTTTTTTTCTTTTCTCTTTTCATACAGTCCACCATACAATATGCAAGTTGGGATGGTTTTTCACCACACCTTTTGCCTAATACGGTCTCATGCTTTGTTCCAGCCCTTTAACATATCAACAGTGGACTCTGGCATGACCTGTTTCAGGCCAAACATGCTCAAGATAATCTGCCCCTGTTGACCAGTCATTTTGCAGTGTAAAAACAAATGATTGTTATTCTTAGCATTTTCCTGACATAAAAACTAAGAAGCATCTTGAATCTATCTTTATTCCCCTTCTTTGCAGGTTTTCATGAGTCAGTCATGCTCTCCTAACTATGAACTAAGGGAAAACTCTCACTTTAGAAGGAGCCCTGACTTTCCAAATATTATTCTTCCAAGGCCATTTTGTATCTTGCGCCTAGTAGAAACTAATGCATTATATGTTGATTTAACTGTGAAGCACTTCCTGCCATTACCATTCCATATGATAGAATCTTCAGTGTCAGTTGTGCCTTTGAAAATGTTCAACACCTTGCAGAACTCAGTAATCATATCCACCTCCCAACTAGCCATTTGGCATTCTCCTAAAAGGTATATTCCAGCCTTGTAAGCTCCATGTCTTTTCAATAGAAGCATCTGATATACTGCATAAACTAACTCCATGTCTTTTCAATAGAAGCATCTGATATACTGCATAAACTAAGGAGATCTAAGAAAACATCGTTTAGAGGGCCATGTCCCAACCAATGGTCCTTCCAGAATAAAAGTTTCCTCCCATGTCCCACTATAAACCCCAGTTTATCAGCAAATCAGGTTACTGAGATCTGATCTCCAGATACTAGCTCCATCACCACATCCTTCCGTAAGGTTTGCTCTTCACTATTATATCTCTACAACCACTTCATTGAAAGACTCTTGTTATGAACTTTTAGTAAAGGTTAAAGATGAATTTTTGGACTCAACTATGGTGACAGTGTGATACCTTATTTCCCGTAGCTAAGATTGCTTTAGTCTGTCTTTTTTGATCCATGTTTATCTTTCACCATTGGCCTCTTCATGGGGACCTCGAAAGAGAGGTATTATATGGAGCAACCAGCAGGTCTTGTTGCTCGGGTAGAGTCCAGTGTCATGGTGTCTAGGCCACAGCAATCACTATATCGCCTAAAGTGGTCCCATCGAACATGGTTCATAGTGAAACTGATTAGTCATTTAGCTTCAGATTTGTATATGAATTTGGTGATCCATGTTGATGATATAGTCTACAAGAAATGATGAAGAAACAATTACCAAATTGAAGCAGCATCGTTTCCAGCAGTTTCTGACCGAGGACCTTCGCTGATTGAAGAACTTTAGGTATTGAGGGTGCTCAATCTAGATCAGTAATTACCATTTCAAAGAGGAAGTATGCTAATGATATTCTCGAGGAAACATAAATGATAAATTTTAGGCCTATTGATAATCTAATTGATCCAAATTAAACTTCTAGTAAGCTGGGAGGAACCTCGTAGGGGTCGTTTGGTAACTAGTAAAGAGGTAACTCATCCATGAATTAATTTATATAGAAGTTATACAATATTTGGTAGCTAGTTAGGAAGTAAGTAATTCATGTATAAAATAAATACGACATTTGGTTTGCAATTTAAAACTCGCATAACTAATACATGCATAAGTTATGAGTAACTTGGTGTATTATCTTATGCGAGGTGGAAGATGGAATAGTTAATATTGCATAACTAAGATATGCCTGACTAATACCTACATTACTAATACCAGCATAGTTCTATCCAGCTACCAAGCGACCCTTTAATGATTCTAAAAGATATAAGAGGTTGGTAGGCAAGTTAAATTATCTCACTGGGACTCAATCTAATATTACCTTCACAGCAACTGTTGTAAGTCAGCTTTTGGATTTTGCATTATGATAGTCAACAGAATGCAAATATTCATCGTCTTTGATACATAAAATCTGTTCCAGGGAGATGACTACTTTACGAGAGTCTGAATATGTTGATGCAGATTTGGCGGGGTTACCTTCTAGCTGCCTTTGGATACTACATTCTAGTAAATTTGGTTTCTTGAAAAAGTAATAAACAGCCCCCAAGGCCTAGCTACAGTGGCAAAGGGTGGAGGATTTGTGGCTAAGGTCACAGGTTCAAGTCCCACACCATGCAAAGCGAAGCATGGTATTTAAGTGGAGAAGGGTAGAGGGGGAGGGGGGGAAGCCATTATCCACTGAGTTTAGAAGGCTGTGGTTGGTCCAAAGGGCGGCCACGGACGGATTTCTCGGTTATCAAAAAAAAAAAACATCAATAAACAAAATATACTTGAGATCTAGTGCAAAAGCAAAATATCAGGCTATGGCAGTGGCTTTATGTGAACTCATATAGATCAAGCAATTACACTAAAATAATTGACCTTCGAAAGATTGGCCCAATGGAACTTGAATGTGAAAATTAGGTTTGCAGTTCACATTGAATTGAACTAGTGTTCCATGTGAGGGCTATGAAAATATAGGAGAAAATATTATTGAATTATGTATCTAAATTGTTACAATGAGCCCTACTTACCGATATTACATTATAATCCTTTTCAAAGGGTTATCGAGCATACAAGTTTTGCATATCGATATTGTTGCAGATGCACTTAATATGAGGACCAGGGACTTGGTAAAATATTTGCAACCTGATTAGTTGACTTCATAAATTTTGTAACAATATCTTTAGAGAGTATCTTTTGTCTGACAAAGTAACAGTCAATCTTAATGTGTTTGGTCCTCTCATGAATTGCTAGGTTTGAAGCGATATGAGTGCTACTTGGCTATCACACACAAATTCTATCTGACTGATTTCTCCAGATCTTAGTTCTTTGAGCAACTGTTTAATCCAAACTAGCTCACAATTTGCTAAAGTCATTGCTCGATATCTGCTTCTACACTAGACCAAGCAACCATACTTTGTTTCTTTTTTTAAATAAAAGGGTAAGGTTGTATTCTCCAAGATTAAGGCATGTCGGACGCCTCCAAAAAGGAATATTATCAATTACAAGTCTCCTAATAAGTCTACTAATTGATTTGTATCTACCAAACACAGTTATTTACACCAAAAAGGTAAAGATACAATACAATTCTCATTTCACTTAATGAATGGAGTTGGACCCATCTATAAAGAATTTACTATTTCTTTCTAACCATACTGACCACCATATGCATGATAGAACCAATCCCCACCATTTCATCTAACTCTTGCTACGTCCCCTATTAATCTAGCAAATCAGTAGATCAGATGTGTGCTCTGGCATGGTCCAGTTGTATCCTGTTATGTCTGAGGAAGAGTTTCCACAATTGAGTAGTGCAGTTGCAATGTAGGAAGAGATGCTTGCTTGTCTCCCACTACAAAAAGCACCTGGGAACTAGTTGCATCCCTTTCTTCCATAGAAAGCCACTCTATCAACCTCCCAATCATTAAGCGTTCTTCTAAAGGAAATGTTCCAGCCTTACGGTTTCCAGCACTCACTTACTCTAGCCTCTGTGTTTCTACAAATCTAGAGAAGATCTGGAAATTGCTCCTTGAGTGGTGATCGACTAATCCATCCATCATGCCAAAATATTGTCTTGTTCCCATTGCCTATCTTAAAGCTATGATTGGCTTCCACCAATGGCCAAAAGTTTCTGATTGTTCTCCACACCCTCATATCATAAGGATTAGATATAAAGTTGGAGCACCATGGATTAAGTTCGCCAAACTTTGTCACAATTACTTTTCTCCATCTCTTTAGTGTATATCCATAGCACTTCATAAGTAGCTCTCATTCTGCAGTCTGAGATTTCCATCTCCTAGTCCCTCTCTATCTTCATTCAACATTATTGTATTCCAATTAACAAGACAGTAACCCTTCCCTTCGTTCTTTCCATACCACAGAAAGTCTCATCTAAACTTCTTCACAACTTTTGATGGTATTAGAACAAGTGACACACATAAGTGGGCAATGCATCTAGGACAGAGTTGATTAGGATAAATCAACCCACCAAAGGACAACTATTGAGCCTTCCATCTCTGTCAGGCTAGTTTCTTCTATGTTCTTTCCAAGATGCCATCCCAGATTTCTAAAGACTTACATTTGCTTCCCAGAGGCATACCCAAATAAGTTTTGGGTAAATGCTCAGTTTTCTCCATCCCAGGATGCTGGCCATATATCAAGAATCTGATGAACCCCATTAATTGAGATTAAACTGCTCTTCTCCAGTTAGCTTTCATCCATGCTACAGCTTCAAACACGACAAGAACCACTCTAATGTAGCATATCTGTTCAGCCATTGGTTCACAAAAAATGATGATGTCATTTGCGTAAAACAGATGACCAACTTCCATCTCACCCCTTACATTGTCCCCAACTTTAAACCGTTCAATCCAACTTTTTTTGGTTTCTATTCTAATCATACTGTCAAAGCTTTCTATAGCCAGAACGAATAGAAAAGGAGAAAAGGGATCACCATATCTTAAACCCCTTCCTGATGCACGAAAAAACCCATAGGTTCTCCATTCACAAGAATATAGATCCTGCAGTATTGTATCCATGTCACCCATCTATCTCCAAACACCATTTGCCTGAGAATATTCAGTAAGAAAGCCAGTTCACCTGATCATAAGCTTTTTGAAAACCAATTTTATACATTATGTATGGGCCCCACACTCCATTCTTGAATCAATGAATTTGGCTATGAGTGTTGCATCCATAATCTGTCTACCCTTGAGGAATACCATCTGATGTTTGTTGATCAGCTTATCTATTACCTTCTTTAGTCTCTTTGCCAATAATCTGGCAATTAGGGGTGTCAAACGGGCGGGTTGGGTTGAAATTGAGAATGCTAAAATGGATTGAAATAGAAATTGGGTTGGGATATGACCCACCCAAATTTACTTTGAGCTCAAACGGGTTGGGCTCAAATTCGGGTTGGATCATGACCCGCTCAATCTCAATAATTCTAACATATTATTATTTATTTTTTATAATCACAATTTGCATTTCAACTCAAAAAATTAAAAACAAAAGTTACAAATTGATATATATAATTGATAGAAAATATAAAATAGATAGAAAACCTACATTATATATCA
>JAPFFP010000089.1:819688-833210 GCA_026153255.1 Solanum medicagineum
TGAAAATTATGAATATAGGCATTTCCAAGGCACATTCGTCCCCGAATGTCAAAGAAGCCTATATAAGAAGAGTAATCATGAAGGAATCAGCCCCAACAAGAATGCAACAATGCACTTAAATACCTCTTTCAAAGATCTCAAAATAAGTGTCAAAATCACCATGACCTTGTCAACATAAACATGAACGCATGCAAATGACATAAGGGTTGAAACATAAGACTTGCAATCATATAAGGAACTTAAATTTAGTAGCTTAGGCTTTAGTAGAATGGGAGAGTAGGGATATCGCTCTTGCATGCCTGCCTCGGCTTCCCATATGGCACTTTCAACTTGTTGGTTCCTCTAAATAAACTTAATGGAAGTTGTATCCTTGTTCCTCAACCTCTTCACTTGTCTATCCAGAATTTCTACTAGAACCTCTTCATATGTTAACTTTTCTTCAACAACAGCCACAACATCAAGAGGTACAATAGCACTTGGGTCACCCACACACTTCCTCAATATAGAAACATGGAAGACCAAATGAACCATATTCATGACATTGGGAAACTCCAACTCATAGGCCACCTTACCCATCCTCCTCAACGCTCTATAAGGACCCACAAATCTTGGACTCAATTTACCATTTTTACTAAAACGGACAACACCCTTCATGGGTGAGACCTTCAAATCCCAATCACCAACCTTAAATTCAAGATCTCTCATCCTAACATTGGTGAAGTACTTTTGTCGACTTTGGGCTATTTTCAACCTCTCCCTTATACACTTCAGCTTCTCCATGGCTTGCATAACCAAATCCAAGCTTAAAAATACCATCTTCCCTATTTCAAACCATCCAATCGGGACCTACAACGCCTACCATAAAGAGCCTCAAAAAGAGCCATACCAATGCTTGAATTGTAACTATTATTGAAAGAAAACTGAATGAGTGAAAGATGATCACCTGAACTACCCTTTAACTCCAAAATACAAGCTCTAAGCATATCCTCAAGAGTTTGGATAGTTCTTTCGGCTTGGCTATCCGTTTGAAGGTGAAAGGCTGTACTAGGGTTAACCTTGGGACCAAGACCTCTTTGGAAGGACCTCCAAAAGTGGGAAAAATTGAGCAACACGACCCAATATGATAAATAAAGGCATCCCATGCAATCTAACAAATTCATCAATTTACAACATAGCATAATCTTCGGCACCATAAGTACTCTTAACTTGTAGGAAATGACCTGATTTTGTGATTCTATCAATCACAACCCAAATGGAGTAAATCTGTCTTCTAGTCTTAGGCAATCCAACCTCAAAATCCATGTTAATTTCCCCCCACTTCCAAGTCGGAATCTCTATATCTTGGGCTAGGCAACCCAACCTTTGATGCTCGGCTTTGACTTGTTGGCAATTATGGAAACCGGATACAAACTTAGCAATATCTCTCTTCATGCCACCCCACCAAAACACTTCCCTCAAATCTCTATACATCTTTGTAGAACCGGGGTGAATAGAATACGAAGGATTATGAGCCTTATCAAGAATCTTCTCTATCAAGTCATCCACACTAGGAACATATAACCTACCATGGTACCTAAATTTACCATCTCCCCCTTGGGATAAAACCTCCACCTTACCATGGTACCAAGGCCTTCAACTCTAACAAGGTGGGGTCAAAACCTTGCTTTGCCTTCACCTCTTCAATCACTGAAAATTTAGAACCATCAACCACCACTACTCCACCATTATCAACCTCCTCCAACCTAATTCCCAATCTAGCCAACTGATGAACCTATCTAGCCACCTCTTTTCCCCCTTCATCAACATGAGCTAGGCTACCTATTGACACCCTATTCGAAGCGTCAGCCTCAACATTAGCCTTACCAGGGGGATAATGCACACTTATATCATAATCTTTAAGAAGCTCTAACTACCTTTGTTGTCTCAAGTTGAGGTCCTTTTTGGTGAAAACATAATGGAGTCTCTTATGATCGATAAACACATCAACATGCACCCCATACAATTAATGACGCCAAATTTTCAAAGCAAATACCACGACGGCCAATTCAAGATCATGGGTTAATTCTTTTCATGCACCTTAAGTTGTCTAGAGGCATAAATGATCACCTTACCATTTTGCATCAAAACACAACCCAAACCAATTCTTGAGGCATCACAATACACAACAAATCCTTCCAACCCTGCCGATAGAGACAAGATATGAGTAGAGATAAGTGTATTCTTCAAAGTTTGGAAACTCTTTTCACACTCACCGGTCCACACATATTTCGCCTTCTTTTGGGTCAACTTAGTCATGGGAGAGGCAATAAAAGAGAAACCACTAACAAACCTCTGGTAGTAACCTGCCAAACCTAAGAAATTTCTAATATCCGATGGAGTCAAAGGTCTATGCCAATTTCTAATCACTTCCATCTTTTCAGGTGCCACCTTAATACCATCACCCGATACCAAATGACCTAGCAAGGCAACGTCTTTCAACCAAAACTCACATTTCTCATACTTCGCATAAAAGTTCTCCTCCTTCAAGATTTGTAATACTACCCTCAAATGAGCCATATGCTCTTCCTCACTATGGAAATAGATCAAGATATCATCAATGAAAATCACCACAAACAAATCAAGGTAGGGTTTAAAGACCCTATTCGTAAGATCCATGAAGATAGCCGGTGCATTAGTCAAATAGAAGGACATGACCACAAACTTATAGTGCCCATACCTAGTCTGGAAGGCCTTCTTGGGAATGTCACACTCCCTCACTTTCTCACTTGGTGATACCCAGACCAAAGATCAATCTTAGAGAAGTGACTAGCCCCTTCAAGTTGGTCAAAAAGGTCATCAATCCTTGATGGTGACTCTATTAATTTGCTAGTAATCAATACACATTCTAAGAGAAACATCCTTCTGCACAAGAAAGACTGGTCCACCCTAAGGTAATTGGATAGGCCTAATAAAACCCTTCTCCAACAAATCCCTCAATTGCTCCTTCTACTCCTTTAACTCCATCGGGGCCATAGGTAAGGTGGATTAAAAATAAGTTGAGTATCAGGAACGAGGTCTATGCAAAAACCTATTTCCATTTCGGGAGGAACATTGGGAAACTTATTAGGACAAACATTAGGGAATTCATTAACCACCAGAACCGACTCTATGGGAAGAACTTTAAACTCAACACCGCTAACCCTCACAAGATGATAGAGACGCCCCTTAGAAATCAGCTTTTGGGGTTTAATGCAAGAAATAAACCTACCCTTGCCCATCACATCATGAATCTCTGACTCAAGGACAGGTTCATTGGGGAAATGGAACTTGACCATTCGGGTTCTACAATCAATGGAGGCATATTATGCATGCAACCAATCCATCCTAAGAATGACATCAAAGTCCATCATATCCAACTCAACAAAATAACAAGGTAATATTTTATGCAAAATAAAAATAGGATAGTTTCTATAGACGCTTCTAGCAATAATGGATGCACCAACGAGAGTAGACACCTCATATTGCTCACATAATAATTCAGGTTTAAGATGAAATTTTTTGACAACAAAAGGAGTAAAAAAGAAAGAGTGGTACCCGGATCTATCAATGCATACACATCAAGATCAAAGACTTTTAACATACCAGTGACGACATCGGGCACGTCATCTACCCCTTGCCTCCCTTTAAGAGCGTAGGACCGCCTTTGCCTCGGGGTACCCCCTTGTGGGCCTCCTCTTCCCCTAGGAACCACATTCGCAGCTTGACCTTGTGGACGGCCATCTCTACCCTTGTGTTGATTACAAGGACAATCAATCATCTTGTGACCCACTTCTCCACAACTATTGCAAGCATTGGTGTTCCTTAAACATGGGCCATCACGGCCTCTACCATATCTTGTCACATCGCATTAGGAACCATACCACCATCACCTTGGACCCTTGGGCTGTCATTAGCAAACCTTTTAGTAGGAGCATTGGAAGACCCTTGGCCTTAATGAAATCGGCCACCCTTGGGACCTTGGAATCTATCTTCAAAATGGGCCCTCTAAGCCACATTACCTCTTCTCTTTCTCAACTTTTCCTGCTCTAATTATTCGGCATAAGTCATGAGGTGGGACAAATCCATCTCACTAATCAACATGGCGGCACGACACTCCTCATTCACAAATCGGATACATCTATCACAAATTTGTTCATCCTAGACCTTGGCTAGGTCACCAGTTGTGGAGCATATTTAGAGAGTTGGTTGAAATTGAGGGCATACTCCCTCACACTCATCGAACCTTATTTTAGATTCATGAATTCTATCATTTTGGACTCCCTTAGCTCAAGAGGGAAGAACCAGTTGAGAAATGCCGCCTTAAACTCCTCCCAAAGGACCACATTGTTGTTCTTCTTTCTCTTCCTTCCATTCGGTAAACCATATTTAGGCCACCCCTTTGAGTTGGTAGGCTTCCAACTTCGTTTCTTATTCGATCTAACACCCATAATTGACAATAATTTGTACACCTTATCAATGAATTCTTCAGGGTCCTCATCCACTTTAGATCTATGGAACTCCGGTGGGTTCATCCTCATAAAATCCCTTCACTCTATATGCCGAAGTATGAGCATGAGGGGCTTAGGACCCTTGGTTGATTTGATTAGTCAGAGCTTGAGCTAACATGGCAATAGCATCCGGAACTCTTCATGAGCCAACTGTTCTTCGAGTGTACGAGCTCTTCTTCCTCTTGGCACAGGTATTATCGAAAATAGCAAAGAACATTCCTTTGGGGAAAATATTACCTTAACATCTATAGCACGACATATATCAAGAAGAAAGGAAACATTTCCTAAAAAGCGTCATAGCCTCTTACTCATAGTTGTGGTGCACTTCACAACCATGAATAAGACTCTAAAAGATGTGGTGTATTGGATGCCAAGGACCATTAACAACTTAGTTCTCTAATACCAAGTTTATCACGACCCAAGCCTAGGACCTAGACGTGACACAGAGTGGGACCCCAAACAAGCCTCTTAGCACATCATTTAAACATCCTTGGTCGCGGAAGCAAAGTAAACAACAATAAAAGAGTATAAACAAGGATAAAGGGACCAAGGGAAGTCTTTAATATTATTAAATCTTCAAAAGATTCAAATCTAAAAGCATAACTACATAACTTATCCAACTACATCTCTCACATAGATTGGGTGGGGGCCAAGACACTTTCCAAGCACACCCTTTTAGTATAAAAGTGCAACATAAGAGATAACAAAAAGTATGAGTGCAAAGCTAGTTCCCCCGAACTTGAGAACTCACCAATAGCTATTCTTCAAGATGACCAACTAGCAACGGGGAGGCTGATCGTCAGGGCCTCCAGTTCCTACATGGTAATATCATGTAGGCATAGAATATGCATTAGTATGTTTGAATGTACTAAGTATGTAAGATGCGATACAACGAGAGATAGGCAACAAAGTCGAAATACATATACATAAGCAAGAGATAGTATATCAGCAATGGCATGCATGATCAATGCTTTTAGTAAAACATGCTTATATATATCTTATATGTGTAGGAAGAGACCATCATCATCGACCAAGCAACTAATACGGGGAATCCAAGGCATATCAACCCCTTAGAAGGTAAGTGAGGTATCTACCCCTCAATTGGTAGTACGGGCATTGCACCCCCCGACAAGGTGGCCAAGGTATATACCCCTCAAAATGATAGTACAGGCCTAGCACCCCTCGACAAGGTGGTCAAGGTATATACCCCTTATCCCAGTAGTACGGGCCTAGCACCCCCTAACAAGGTGGTCAAGATACATACTCTTCAACATGGTAGTATGGGCCTAGCACCCCTGACAAGGTGACTGAGGCATAGCACCCCCTCAACAAGGTTTGGTCAACTTGCAACACTATAGATACTTTTCATGAAATCATCACATACAAACAATTTATCATCATAAAGTTACTCGACTCATAGGCCATGTAATAGATCACTAACAACTCAAGAACTATTAACCGGACATTTTATCAAACACTTGGCGGGTGTGCAATGCTAGTTCAAAGTCATACGATTCACGAGTGAAATCATGTGAGAAAACTTAATGTAAATCAACCCACCAACACTTGGTAATACCTTCATACAAGATACATTGAAACCCCTCATCAAATCTCATAATAGATCATATGTTCATAGCTCAAAACATACTTAAATAGTAAAAATTTTATGAAACCCCAACATAGTTCATAGTCAAATTCATATTAAGAAGTACCCATAGGTAAATCAACTTAAAACTTGCAATTTACATAAAAAGGAATATTGGGCACCATGGGTGAAATGACCCAATGACTGAAACCCATATACCTCAACTTTGGAGATTTCTTTGATGAAGATATGAATGAGAACTTGAAACTTGAATGAATTTCTTAAATCTGGAAATGAGTTTGAAGCATTTGAATTTGAGTGAAATATTTGGCTAAGTGTTAAATAGAGTTTTGGGGAATGTCTTGAATGATATAGGGTTGCAAAATGACTAAGTATAGGTGTTTTTATGCATTGGAGGGCTTAGGCCCAAGGCCTCAAAGCCTTGGACCGAAACAAGAAAACTGGCACAAAATTAACACAGGTCTGCGCCCTGGCCACGTCGCGCCAGGGGCGCGGATCGATTTTGTTTTTCAAAAATTTTAGAAAATCAAATTTTGATACGATTGCTCTAAAATTAGAGTTATACCCATTTCCCACTCACTGTTTCCACCTGATCACGAATATGAAGTTGAATTTTCGATTTCACGTGAACAAATTTTAGTATATATGGAAATAATAAATATGGAAATTTTCAAGGTACATTTTCGGGCACTTTTTAGGGCATTTTAGAAGGTGATTGAGGTATCTACCCTTTAACATGGTAGTACGGGCATGTAAACCCATTACAAGGTGGGTCAAGGTATCTACCACTCAACATTGTATGGGCATGTCACCCCGACAAGGTGGTCAAGGCATCTACCCCTCAACATGGTAGTGGGCATGTCACTGCCCAACAACGTGGTCAAGGTATCTACCCCTCAACATGGTAGAATGGGAATGTCATACCCCAACAAGGTGGTCAAGGTATCTACCCCTCAACATGGTAGTATGGGCATGTCAGCTCCAACAAGCTGGTCGAGGCATGTCACCCCCTTAACAAGGTGATTGGGCATGTCACCCCCCAACAAGGTGTGGTCAATTACAACAGTATCGATACTTTTTAATAAATTCAATGCATATATACAATCCCTTAATCAAATTAAAGTCACTTGACTTATAAACCATCTAATAGACCATCAATAACTTGAGAATCCTTGTCAAGACATTTTATCAAACACTTGGTGGGTGTGCGATGCTAGTTTTAAATCATGCAACTCAAGGTGAAATAAGTGAGAAAATTCAATGTAAATCAACCCACCAACACATAGTAAAACTCCCATGTAGAATACCTTGAAATTCAACATCAAATCTCATAATAAATAACAACTTCATAGCTTAAAACATGCATAGTCTCAATACAAAATCAATTCATAGTATAAGCTTGAAATAGGTAAACATGCATATTCAATCAACATTTGATAAAACATAAAATAATTAATAATCAAAATCCATAATAAGAGATGCTCATAGATGACACTTACTTGAAAACATGAAATTTTTATAAAAAGGGAGATTGAGCTCCACGGGTGAAAGGACTCAATGGACGAAACCTACGTAACTTAAACTTGAGTTTTCTTGATGTAGACTTGAAAGAGACTTGAAGTTTGAATGGAGTTCTTGAGATCCATTATTAAACTTGGGACACTTGAATTTGGATGAAATACTTACTTAGGTCTTGGAGAGGGTTTTGAGGGGGTCTTGAGTGATATAGAGTTGAAAAATGGCTATGTATATGTATTTTTATGCATAAATGCACATAGGGCCAGGACCACAATGCCTTAGGCTATAACAGGAAAATTAAGGAAGTGATAACACTGCTCCACGACAGGTCGGCGTCGCAGAGCCAACGCGAATGTCCACTGTTTTGCGAAACGTTGGCAAAAATTATGTTTCGCTACGGGTCTTCTAAAATCGGGGTTATGCCAATTACCCACTCATTTTGCCCCCTGATCAAGAATATAAAGCCAAATTTGTGATATCACGCATGAATTTTGAGATATATAGAACTTACAATTATGGGCATTTCTGAAGCACATTTTTGGGGTGTTTCAAAAAATCTCTCTTAAATTCTCAAATTTTCTCTCTCTAAGAAAGGACTCCATTGGAACTAGGGCTTCAAGTTTTTGCTAAGGATTTCAAGGTCTATTCATCTCAAATTCTATAGTTTCTCACTTAATGTATGTGGGGCTCTATTCATGGATTAGATTCATCTATGGAGCCAAACACTACAAGAAAAACAACCTTTAAGGAAGGGAAATCTAGTCCCAAAAGTTCAAATTTGTTCCCAAAAAGTCCATTGCGACAGGAGTCACCCGTCCTAAAAGGCTTCTTCGCTAAAATTCAATTGCGACGGGCTCACTTTGCTCGTCTCAAAATGTCTTTAGACATGGCAACATAACTGGTCATAAAATTATTATTAGAGAAGAGAAAAAATAGTCCCTAAAAGTCTAAACCTGGTTCCTAAAGACTAATAGCGATTGAAAAAATATAGTTGCCACCCGTCCCTATAGACTCTGTCGCTAAATGTCAATAGTGACGGGATTTAATCACTGATCCTTAAAATGTTATGACTAGAAAAAATTTAGTCCCTAAATAACTTCAAAGACCACGTTGCTAGTCCCTAAGATTAGATGTTGAATAGTTATTTCTAATCCTAAAATGTTATTTAGGACCAAAAAATTGATATACACTTTTAAATTATCAAAATATATAAAATCACAGCATAAACAAAATCATCAATAATATTACACTTGCATATGTTATAAATGTACAATATTTCACTTGTACTTGTATATCAACAACTATCTACACAATAACTTGGCAAAAAAAATATATGTTTTTTCCCTACACATTCTACTAAAACACAACTGATTTATCATCTTGAATTGAGTCTTCAAAACTTGTAGCTTTACATGAAACTTATAGTCTTCAAATGCATCATTCATTTGATCAAAGAGTTAACGCATCCTTAAATTTCTTGAACTTACTGGGAAATGAATTATCCTGGTGGAAGAACTGGAAAAGGAATGATGCCAAGAATCCACTTGCAAACACCATCATTTAGCCGATGACTGTTATGTCAAGTAAGAAGAATTAGTCATATCATGTTTGATACTGAAAGTTAATGTGAAACATTGATTCATCCTTGCAATATTATCAGCAACTTCTATTAAAGATATCAAACCTGTGGGTGTCTTAACATTCGAGAAAAATCCAGCAACTAGAAAAGTGAGGGACATTTGCAAGTTTATGTAAATGAAGTAAAACATGAACTGGATGTTGTAATCATTAACTGAGTAACTATTAACTTTACTATGTTCCAATAAAAGTAATAAGTTAAAAGAAAATTTTTGGCGCTTGATGAACTGTTGTAAAAATGAAATTTTTACTTTTTCCTGCTTCTTAGATTTTGGGACCAGTTAGTAATTTCTTTAGGGACTAGATTTTATACCTTCACAATAACATATAGAATTAGGGACGAGAGAAATTTTTTTTACTAATAAGTATACTTTTTAAGATGAGATTATTAGCTCATCCTTTAATAATGGTCTTAAATAACAGTTTTTCTTGTAGTGAAACTCAAATCTTCTTTTTCTTCAAGTTTAATTATGGATTTCTATAGATTTTTATGATAGCATTCTAAGTGATTGGATTATAATTATAACATGATTATTATACCTATTTATGCATGAATTGTGAAGAATTATATGACTATGGTTTTCAAGTGAATTCAAATGATTTCAAGTATATGATGATTAGGGCTTGTTGAATTGATATGGGTTCCTTTTACTAATGATCCAAATTGGTTTATAGTACATTATTCTCGGATGATTTTTATCTAATTGGATGATTTTAGTTCAATTGCTCATGAACCCACACATGGCCCTAATTTCCAATGACAGTTATGATTTTCATGAATCTGATTCTAAATATGAAATTATGATTTGGTTATGATGATAATGATGATAAGGGTGACTTAAGACCTTAATGTTTATGAAATGATTATAAGTTGGGGAGTATACCCACACTATATGCAAAGTTATATAAATGAATTATTCCTATGATATGAGATGTTTTCATGAAGTTACGGTCCCTATTTTACAAGATATGAAAGTATTATTTTGATAAAGTATGAATTATGTTAAAAGATATGTATATGCATAATTATGTATTCTATGAGAGTTGACTTAGTATGATCAAGTAGTTGACCATCCAATTATAGCTCTTCAAGTTGGCCTATAAGCATTTTTCTTACTCACATAATTCATAACTAACTTGTTGAACGTCAAACTTAACACCCTTTACACTCAACTCAACACTTAAAATGTGGACATTCAAGCTAAAGTGATGAGCATCTAATAAAAGCATATAGTTGTCTAAGTCGAGATCTTCTAATATTTTGAAGAATTGTATATTTTCAATTTCAAAACTTATCTACAACTCGTCTCATCCCAATACTCCAATCATTCAATATTTCTTCAGCAGTCAGTGTCATAATAATAAGAGTAAAATAAAGAAATAAATATTAAAAATAAAGTTATGCAGTACAAGTAAAATAAATACTAAAGACAATATTTAAATCATATTTTCCCGACAACAACACCATTTTTTATAACTTCCAAAATATACTTCTCAAAAGAAATATAAACGGTCATTTGCAATATATTTAATCAACTTGTACGTTGGGGTCGATCCCACAGGGAATATGAAAATTTTTTGTCAATATTAAAATTTTTAACTTGATAGTCATTACAAAAAAACTTGGGGGATTTAATTTAAAAATAGAAAATAATAGTAATAGCTTGCAATTTAATATTTATTTGTGTCAAGATAAATAGAAGTAACTATGAATGTATACCCATGATTTTATAACTTTGAATGAATAATATGTTAGTGATCTATTTCAATTTTTAGCATGCAGAACTAGTAATTTATGTTCACCTAAGTCCTTGGTCCGACAAATAGATGAATATTTTCCCATGCAACTTGATTTGTCTATGGGTATCGCATAACTAACCCTTACTCTGGTCTCAGTATAGCTATCTCTTGGTCTATTCATGCTAATTAGATAAGTGTACTTGCATCAAATCCCATTATTTATCATTTTTCCCATTTATTAGTGCTTTGGTCTGGCAAGTAAGAATAAGGCGAATTCTAAAGTTTGCAACCGTTAAAAAACAATCCAAATGAAGATATAAATAATACATGCATAAAATTTATTCATAAATCACTTTTTTATTAACTTACTTCTTTAATCCATCATGGTTCTAACAATTCTAGTTATAAAATTTAGTTACTCATTATTGAAAAAACACAATTAAAGTTTATAAAAAATAAACTTACTTGTGTTAATGTCATGACTTAGGCCTAGGGCCTAGACATGACACAACAAATGGGAAATCTAAAGGCAATCTAAAAAAGCCTCTTAGCATATCGTTTGCACATCCTTGGTTGTATAGTATAAAACAAACATCCAACATATAATTCTAAGGAACTAGGGACTTATGGCTCATGCTATGGGGATTATTATAGGAAAGGTATTTACATGAATCATATAGCAAGTAATGTCTGGGTTGGGGGATAAAGTATGACCTATGCTATGGGGGAGTAGGGACTTAGGAGTTTCATCACTTTCCATCATCATCAACTTTCACACAACATCACTTAAGAGGATAGAGGCTAAATGATAAGTCTTCATAGAAGCTCAAACAAAGCATAGTGAGTACCTAGCATAGCATAACACGGTATCCAACAATACCTTTAAGTATGAATAGAACCGAGGCCAAGATATGTGCAAGGCTCACCCTCAATATAAAAAAGTAAAGTATTAGTGTCTCATGTAAGCAAGATAGAAGTAGAATATTTTTCCCAAAATGGAGGACTCACCACAATAACAATCTTCATGAATCCAAGCTAGTCATGTGGAGGAGAATGAATAGAATCTCCAGCCCCTACATGGTTAGATCATGAATGTAAAAATATATGTTAGTGCTTGGAATGCACTAGTCTATGGGATGTAATGCAACAATAGATCATAAGCTTCATAAACAAGATGCATAATCATATCTAATATAATGTAAGCTTAATATGACATGCATGAGTATGCTTTGATGAAAACCCGAATAAAATATAACTTCATAATATCATACATATGTAGGAGAAGAACATAACCAACATAGACCATGTGAGATACTATATGTAATTCAATGAAATCCTTCCATTGGGAAAAGGCCAATGAACTCTTTCCATTGGAAAAATGGGAATCTACTTGCTAAGGTAGACGTCCAAAGCTAAGCTTGCAATTATATCTTTCATGAACATAATGGCTTATGTGGATCCATTAGTCTACACATAGCCTATATGGGCTCCTATGGTGTCACATAGTTTGCGAGACAAAGGGTTGTTACTAGGACGCCCTAGTCAAATACCACCTCAATGGCTCGTTTGGTGCTAAGTCATTGCAAGGAAATATATTTGAAAATATAATCATAATCATAATAAACTTGAAAGCATAACTTTAACATCATATACATATAGGAGTAATTCATCTTAACTTAAGATCCTCATGTAGGGCTTGCCCTCTTAAAAGGATCTATCTTTAACATTGCTTTTAGAGATTTAAAACATTATAACTTTAACTTTCATAAGCTTTCATAGGTTTCATAAATTTCATAATGTGAATTGAACCCTCATCTTTGGGGATTATACTCGTTTCATAATTTTGACATGATGGTTGGGTAAATTTCATGCATACAAACTATAAATCATGAAACTCAAGAGGACTATGCATCATTGTAATCAATATCATCAATTTAAATCATTCTTAGATTACCCACCATAATCATACATATCATCTTTCATAATTGGACAGAGAATCATAAAATTTAACTCATAAAATCATCAATTTAATCATAACTCATGATAGAATAACTTTAATAACTTGATAATCATAAAATAAGCTATTATTGAAAATCCTTGAAATCAATTCATGCATTTTGATGCAATTAGATGAAGAATCTAACATAATTCATTAGTAATAGGGTAATTAGGAAGAGCCCATAAGAAATCATCATTACAACTTAAAGGATTTAGAAAATTCGGTTTTAGGACTCCATGGGTGAAAAAATTTATGGATGAAGAAATGCCCATACCTTTTAGACCTTGAAACTTAAAGAAGAAGTCTTGAAAACTTTGAGAGTCATTTTTATGAGCTTTGTCTTAAATGGAGATGACTTGATCTTCAAGGAATTGAAGAGGTTTAATAGAGAATTTTGAGAAGATTTGGGGATATATAGATGTCACGACCCGACCCCGGGACCGTGACTAGTGCCGATTAGGCACTCAGACAAACACTAACCCGAAAACCCAACTA
>JAPFFP010000089.1:838538-859896 GCA_026153255.1 Solanum medicagineum
TACAGAAAACATGACTAAAATATGAAGAAAAAAAAAGCTATTTGAAGTCATTTCTATTGCTATAGTTGCTACACTTTTATTTTTATGTGTGCTTTAGAGTGTAAGATGTGTGTCTATTTATAGTTAGGACAAAATGTTGACTATGGCAACACGACAATGGTTCTAGGTTTACCAACTCTCAAAAGAATAAGCCAGACATTGACAAACTCTAACGCCACCCGTTTTTTTTTAATAATACACACGTTACCAATTTGCCTCATCATTTTGAGGGATAGTATTTATTGATACAAAAAGATATGAAGCAAATGCTAGATATTTATCAGTATATATAGTTAGATAGTTTTAGGAAGAAAAGGGTCAAAAATACTTCTGGATGATTTGAAATGGAGTAAAAATATCCCTTTGTTATATTTTGGTTCAAAAATATCGCTCTGTTATATATTTTTGGCTCAAAAATAATGTAAAAAAATTATTTTGTACAAAAAGTATTTTGATATAGACAAGTAAATAAAATTTAATGTGTGACAAATATTTGTGCATATAAGATCAAATCATTTATTATATTTTCAAAATACATATCTATATTGTAAGGGTAATCGATATCTTTTCACTCATGTGAATATAATGAAATTCGTGATCTTCTCTATTTCTAAATAACAAGAGAATATATTTGTGTTTAAGAAAGTATATTTCTCACATATTGGAAATAAAAAAGGTAGAGAGTGAAAAAATGCATTTGAAAATAAACAAAATTTGAAAAATCGATATAATTATCAGTTCTATAGTCTGACTTCTTGACAATTAAAAATTATAATTACTCCACATCAATTATATTAAATTACATATTGATTAAGTAATTATTTGATAAATGGTTGGGTTACTTAGTTGAGACATCAGTATCAACACAAGTAGTATAAGTTCTTTATTTATGTCTGTTTGTAAAAAAGGGTTTTAAAATAATGGAGATTGTATCGATTTTTCCAAGATACTTTCTACTCGTTGATACTAAGATTTAAAAATTGAAGAATGACGAGGGAGGGAGGGAGTAATCGTGGATAATATTATATTTGTGGCGACTAACAACTAATTGACAATAGATATTGCTCTTCATTTTAAATTAATTGAATTTTTGAGATATTTTTTAATGTTTAAAATATTTGAATTGTTCAAAGTTTTAGGTAAATGTTTGAAACTTTTTTCATGTTTGTCCTTTCATTTATTTAACTTTTATTTTTTCTAGGAGCTAAGTTATACTACATATTTATGATTATACAAAAGGCAATAGTGGAAACTATAGTATAGATTTTGTCTTTGAATATTTTTCTTAATATGTGTGTGTTACCTCATAAATTTAATTAAATGGGACAGAGAAAATAAAAAATAGTAATAATTTGTAAAATGTACATATCAAAATATATAAAGAAAAAAAAAAAAGAAGACAAGGATGTACTTGGTAAGAAAAAAAGGACAAGGATGTGTTTGGTATGGAGAAAATGATTTTCATGGAAAGTAATTTACGGAAATAACTTATTTCTATTTATTTTTTCTGATTTTTATAAGTAAACAAAATATATTATTTCAAAAGCATTTAATACTCCATCCATCTTAATTTATGCAGCACTTTATAAATTTCAAAATTCAAACAAGTATATTTTTAATCATAAAATTTTTCATATATAATTTAAATATTTTTAATTGTCAATTATTGTGACTTATAATACTTTAACGTAGTTTACAAATATATAAATTTCATGTAAAAAAATAATTTGAAGATTTCATGTACAAATTTTTGGTCAAACTTAAAATGTTTGACTCATAAAAAAATGTCATATAAATTGAGACAAGAAAAATAAAATTTAGGAAAATGTTGTTTGATTTAAGTAGTGATATAAACCCAATAATATTTTCGTAAAATTTGAATATGTGTTAGAAAAATATGCTTCAAAGTATATTTTTCTCTTCTACTTTCAAACTCCTAATTTTAGCTAAGCCTTTGGGGTAAGATTGGTCTGCTTATGAAATTTGTTTCTTAATATTAGATACACTAAAAAATCATTTTTTTCATTTTAAAAACATTATAAAAGAAAATGTTAAATTTAAAAAAATGTTTCCTCTATACCAAACAAAAACCTTAGCGTGGACTTTGGACTATACCATGATCGTAAAAATACGCTTTCGAGTATCTATGCTAATTGTCAACGCTAACAACATGCAAATAAAATAATTGTACGTAAGGAGGAATTATTTTAGTTCCTTAAGTAGAAGGTTGCATGCTTGCCACAGTTCAATTGTATTGACTCATTCTGTATGGACATGAGAGGAAGGATATGTATAAAAGGTTACTCATCTGTCAATTTTTCTACTATCACTTAAAAAAATTAAATTTCATTTTACGTAAAATTATCTGAGTACGTTAATGCACATTGGAGGAGTTTTGAAGAAAAGCAATTAAAGATAATCAGAAGCGGAGGTACATTCACCCAAGGGTGGTCAGACAAACACACTTCGTCAGAATTATTTTTTGAATATATAGATTTAATATAGATATTTTGATATATATTAATTGTTGAACACCCTTGATATAAAAATTACTTACCTATATTCTAAAAGTATGACACCCTGATAAAAATATTGGCTCCGCCATCAAAAATTGGCAGAGCACAATAAAGAAATTGTTAGCTAACTAGCATTACTAATGATATAATTTCTATGTGATTAACACCCTTGGATGCAATACTTTAAGGCTTGAATAGAGCTTCTTTACTGACTAATATATTATCTTTATATAATAACATATAAATAATAGTTTATTTACATAGTTATATGAAATTCTGATCCTAATGAATACGGTAGAAATATTATGTATATGTTCTTATGGTTCAAGCTTTCCTTATTTACTAAATCTTTACATTGTTATAGCAAGAGATAATATTATATATACTAGATCTTTGTGGTCAATCCGAACTCCATGAATAGTGATTTTGTGTACTTAACTGTTTTTTTTGTTTCTTATAACAATTATTTTATTGAATTGTTCAAAGTGAAGCTAGCAACAATGAATTCAGTTCTCATCTGCATCATTGAAGCTCCGAAGCTTCATACAATCTCCTTTCTTATTTTCTTTATTAATGTTAAATTGGTTTTTTTCTTACTATCATCACAATATCCAACTGCTAATAATTACATCTAACGAATTAAATTAAAATATGTAAAAAGGATCGTAACAAACAATGTTTCTCGTGAAATTTCACAAGTGGAGTCTGGGAAGGATAAAACGTACGCAGACCTTATCACTACCTCATAGAGATATATAGAGAGATTGTTTCTGAAAAACTCTCATCTAAAAAGGAACTGCAAATACGATTAAAATCAATAATTTTGATATCATTAATTCATTGTTACGTTTCTTTTTGGAAAAATATGCTAACCACAAGGTAGAAAATTAAATATGAATTCAAAAATTTTCTCATATTGATCGTAGCCCTTATATAGACACATAAATGAAGTAGCACATTTCTTCTACAACTAAAGAGCGTACCAGACATTTACTAAAACAAAAAAATTAAATATTCTACTATATCAATTATTAGGTGCTCCTATAACTGAACAAGTCATTATTTAAGAAAAACATAACAATAATAACATACGCCATATCCAAAGTCCATCCATGTGGAACCAATGAATCATGAAGGTATAAAATCCTTTAAAAAAAAGAGATATAAAGGATATTACTTAAATGTAGTTGTTGATCCAAAAAAAGAGATATAAAGGGTATTACTTAAATGTAGTTGTTGATCCACTGATCACGCTGCTTCTTCATCGTCATACTTAAAAGGATTTTTCCGTGACACGCGGTGACCATATAATATAGTATAAATTTTATAAATGACATGCATTCTAGTCATAATTTCAATTTTTTTGGACTCCTTCAGAAATTACTAAAAGTTTTAATTTTTCTTGCGTTTGCTGATACTTGAAATTAGCAAATGATATCTCTACTAGTTTTGAATCTATTACATTAATTAAGGAAAAAATCTGATAATTAAGTGGAGATCCCTTAATTAACTTTAAAAAGATCTATTTGCTTAAATCATTCCCAAAAAATTCGTAACAACCTATTGGTTTCAAAAATTGAAAAAAAACCGATGAAATATCATTGTTGATATTTTCAGTTCATTTTCGCCTCCACCCAAAAAAAAAAAAATTAATTCATTAGGAATGTCTCAATCTTGATCCGACGTTCAGGAATCTGGAAATCAAATATATTGTAATAGTTGATACAAAAGTAATGAAATTGTTGTTGGAGATAATATTTTCTTATAGATGTACGATTGCTGTTGAGTTGGGAATCGATCAACAAAGGAAAAAAATCAAGATTCGATACGATTGAATGAAATTCATCTCCTATTTCAATTCATAACGACATGGGTGTTAAGTTATATGTTGATAAATCCTCCAATTCTGCAATATAGTGGTCAGTGAAGATGTTTTCCTCTGAATCCGAGAGGAAATCTGTGCCAAAATCATTATCATCCTGGTATCCATGCAGATCAGGCAGTCCTTGTTCAAGAGTATACTTAATTTCATCAACTGACTGCTTAGTCGGAAACAAAAGGTACGTATGATGTATGATTTTTTTTTTATGATTGTAATTGATACTTGAATTTAATTGAATTTATTTGGTATATTTGATACTTGAATGCATTATTGATCATGTGTATAAATGATACCTGATTTACGTATGTTGTACGTGATTATAATTGCATAGATTAAATACTTAACAATTATGTGTTTTATGATGTTAGTTAATTCTTGATTGTGTGTGTTTAAAAAAAAAAGTGATATTTGATACTTGGTTTATAATGTTTTCCTATGAGTTGATACTTTGTTGACAATACTTTTTAGAAGTACCAAATAAGTCTAAACAGTGTGATACTTGTTTGCAAATTTAAAAAAATGGGAAATATTTGCTAAAAGCACCGGGAGAAACAAACAAATTACAACGTTGTTCTTTTGAGCATTCTACCTCTCGATTGGCATTATTGGTTTTAGTTTCTCTATTTTTCGTATAATTTGTAGATTTTAATTGTTAATGAGTCACAGAATAGTATCAAGGACTATAAATAATCATTGTTAGATACTTGAAATATTTTTTCAGTGTTAATAACTCAAGTAAATAAATTTTATAGGTATGTGTTAAAATGCTTCTCGGATGATTGTGTTTGGAGGATGAAGGCAAAAATGTAACCAACATGCATCCATATTGGTCTGATTATTACAAATCGAAAGAATTTACAAATACGTATGAGGTCCCAATGGTTTCAGTGTTGGATAAGGCTGATTAGTCAGTGCCAAAAGATGTTGTAGATGAAGTTATCCTTCCACCAAAGTACAAAAGGTTGTCTGGAAGACCGAGAAAAGATAGGAAGAAAAGCGCAAATAAAAAGATGAGTAACAAATATAAATACTTAGATAAAAAATTTTGGATATGTGCTAAGGGATTGAATGTAAATAGATGCATACATGTGGATATATAATGTTGATAATTGATTATACACTTACTAATTCTTGTTTCAAATAAGTATCAAACATGCTCCGTGGTTTATATATTTACTGAAACATGCTTTATGTTGTATATACTTGTTGATTCTTGTTTCAAATATGTAAGGCTAGTATCAAAACTGACATTTAGATATGTATGAAGTAGTTATGATACTTGATAAATTAGATATCTATCATGAAATCAAATTATTTCACATTAATGCCAGTTGATGCTTCACAGTATAGGTATCAATCTACCACAGAATTACATTGAAAATCCAGTATCAAACATGCTCTATCAAAATATTTGACATTAATATTTGTTAATACTTGACAGTATAGGTACCAATCTACCACAGAATTACATTGAAAAACTAGTATTGAGACACAAATCGTGATTTTTGATCTGTACATTTGGAACTTGATCATATATTCTTCATCACTTTCATCTCTTCAGAAGAATCCTCTTCAGTGAAATCACATACACTATTTGCAACTTCACTTGTTGGGTCTACTCCGAGTTGATGAATATTGTCACTGTCAATAGGTGTCTGGGTAATACCAAGACTAATGTTGGTGGAGAATTCATAAATATGGGTTGATTGAATAAAAAAATTATTTTAAAAGATTAACTTGTTCGAACAAAGAAGAAGAGAGGCAGTCTCATCGTTTTTCAAGAAGTGTCTTAGGGCTTAATTTTGAAATTGGAGTTAATTATGAAACGGATGAGTAATTCATCAGTGGTTGACATTGATTAGATGTCTAAACTGAAAGATAGGTGTAATAATAGGATAGAAACAAAATTGAGCGGAAAAATTTATTGTAGGTATCATAGGTTTGGAGAGAGAATGTAAAAATATGAGATTTTTGTAATTTTTTAAAATGGTAAAGAATATTAAAAATTTTGATAAAATAAATTATGTATTTATATAATTTTTCCTATAATATATGTACTGTAATCTTGAATCAACTTATATTATTAGTATAAAAAATATAATTTATAAGTAATGGTTAATGAATGAACCAACAATATAACTATGATAAGTATTCAACTCTATTATTTAAGGAAATAATTAACACCTTCAACATCAGTCTAGGGATTTATTTGTTTATATTTTCTGAATGTCTGAATCTAAATGGTTTAGCTCATAGATTATTAGGTGTATTTGTTTATATTAAAATTTCTGCGCACTTATTTACTGAATAGGCCTAATCATTACAATCTTGAATAACATTTTAATATCATTAAAAAGTTTTTTTTTTGGGATATTTATTACCATCACTCTATCCAAAATCAACAACCATCATCGATAATCATCTCTGCCATCATAATCACTTCACCAACCACTTGCCATCCAGTGGTGGATCCAGGATTTAAAGACTGTGGATGTTCATCTGGCAGGTGTATTCCAGCCAAAGCACCCGTGGAATCTCTTATTCACTGAGTGCTTATCTTTATATTTATAAAATTTTTATATATTTTCTATATAGATACATTAAAAAAAATTGAGATCAATGAATGCTCGAGCAACCGAAATAGACCACGTAGATCAGCCCCTGCTACGACCACTACTGGGAACCACCACCCTTGTCAAGTAATGCTATATCACATTAAGTATCTCCATTGTTATATAATTATATGCATGGCAATGTGTAACCATTATATTGTTACCGTCACTATAAACCATTATCACTACTTAGGTCAATTCTTACTATCAATCACCTTCACCATCACAATTAACTATCACAAACAATATTGTCAATCAAGACTCATACTTTAGTTAACACTGTGAACTATTAATATCAACAAACTCCACCATCACTATTATCACTATCAATTGTCATCATTGCATTTTTCAATGCAACACCAACCACCTCCAAAACTATCACTCTCACTATTGCTAGTAATAAGCACCAATCGTATATCACTGATGGTGATAAATGAGTAACTGGATTGCAAATAAATTCAGTTAAAATAAATTAAATTATAATTCACCCATATAAATATGAATAATAAATAAACTAATGAGATATAAATTTGGAAAATCAATCTTATCCACTATAATTTCTTAAAACCGAAAAACTATAAACATTAAGTTGATTGAAATAAGCTTGAACAACAAGAAAATTACCTTTAAGGTGTGATATATATATATTTCAAATAGATTTAATTTTTATAATTTAAATGAAAATAATATTTTTGTATAAAAATTTTTTTTGAAATTCTCTTTCAACCTCACTATTCAAACCGACCCTAGACACGACTACTGACCTCAAGCCACAACCAACTTAAGATTCGATTTGACTCGAGATTTGACTTCTAAATGCTCCCCATTATTACCTCGATTTCGATCCTGACTCCAGATCAGGACCTGATTTCCATCCCAACCACAACTCCTGGAACCTAACCTTTTACTAAGACATGAAACTCAATGCCTAGGGTGGGGTGGGCAGGTCGGGGTGCGCATACATAGGGAATGGAAAAGGTAGGCAGGTAGGGGTGGGTGAATAGTGTGAAGGGTGGAATTGGGATGCATTGGTGTGTTTATATTGATTTGAAAAATGTTTTTCTTCAAATTTGTAAGGAAAATATTTTTTTTAATTTATAAGTATAAGTTTAATATCCATATTTGTCCATACTTTAATGGGTTAAAAATATATAAAATTCCATTTTTATACAATTGAAATACAAGTGATCCAATTCGATAAAAATATGAATTAAATGGGTAATATGTTTTAAATATGGGACAATTGCCGGCTCTAACTATCACCATTACAAGCCATTTCCACAATCACCTGTGCATAAATATTTCATTTTATTTATCAATGAATGGATTTATTTTATTCAATATTATTTTTTTAATATTAAATTATTTTTGTTAAATTATATTTATATTTAAGAGTAAAATTAAAAAAATTAAACACATTCCTATGTTGAAAAATAAATTATCTTAATTATTCTATTTCATACTTAAATACAATATCCTAATTATACAGATACGCATTCAGATTCAGATATCTTAGTTTTAACGAAAAAGGATCTAAAATATTCCCGAACTATTGAAAATAATACAAAATACCTTTCATCCGCCTACTAGACAATGCTCTAGTCATCCAACTTTGGGGTCCAAAAATGTCCTTTCTTTAACGGAATATTGGTCCAAAAATACACGTCATTCATCTTTTGACTCATTTATACCCTTAAACTAACAATATTCACTTTTTTTCTTTTTGCTTATTTAAATATTTATGATGTTTTATTTCCATTTTCTTATGGAATAAAAAAAATGAAACATAACAAATAGTCATATTTAAAAAAGAAAAAGAAAAAAGAGAATTGTTAATTTCAAAAATACAAATGAGATAAAAAGGGTGAATGAAGGATATTTTTGGACTTAATAGGTGAATCGAAAGTATTTTTATATCATTTTCAATAACTCAAAAGCATTTTAAGTCATTTTCTATTTAAACTTTAAATGTATTTTTGCCACTTATTCTGCTGCTTTCATCCACAATCCTAAAAATGTACATGAATCTGTCTATCTGCGCCTAAGACCATTATAATGTTTGGCAAAATCATCAAAATACTTTTAGAAAATTACACGTCAAGTGAAATATATTTCATTTATATATTTATTAAATTCAGACAAGTGCGTGGGATACAAGCAGCTTATTGGTATGAAAAAAGGTAAATAAGTGAGAATAAAAAGCAGGGAGAGACAAAAGAAATCCTGCACACCTGCCAAAAAAAGGAAAGCAAATAAGCTTTTTCCGTTGAATAATAATTTATTTGAATTGAAAATATAGTACATCCTCCGTCCTATTTTAAAATTAAATTATTTTCAATGGAAGAAATCAATATGCAAAAGAGAAAGGCCATTACCTCCTTACAACTCATCCTTCACTGAATCTGTTTGTATTTGTGCCTCTTCTGATACACTTAAATCAACGGCAGGGCTACTCCTTTTTGTCTGGATAAATTCAATAATGGCCTCTTTTGTTCTGTTTCCCTCAAACCGCGACAAACTACCCGTTGCAGATATCAAGTACAAAGATGGGAATCCTTCAACTTCAAATACTTCACGAGGTATATCATTTTCCGTTCCATCCTAAACCAGATGACAGACACAGTAGGTAAGAAGACTAATCTTATTTCATTGACAAAGTGGGAAAATAGTAGAGGGGTTCTTACAATTTTGGCAATTAGGACACCAGGGTCTTTTTCAAATGAGAGAGCTATTTCATCCAACACCGGAGCAAACTCCTCGCAATATTTACACCCAAGTCGATAGAACTCTAATAACACTGCAACCAAAAACAACAACAACAAAATGTATTTAAAAATAGGCTGCAATAGAATCCCTGAACTCACTCTTCTAAGGCGGAAACACGTCTGTTGGGAGAGGAACATTATGAACATCAAGAGAGAACAATATAATAGAATCAACCAAAGAATGATACAAACCATCCTTCCCCGACTTGAACACCATATCGTCAAGAGTCTCTGCAACCACCACCTTCACAGGTTCATTGTTAACTTCTGGAATAGGCTGTGACTTCAAGTATCGCTTCAACTTTCCATCCTGTATTCATAATGAAGACTGAAGAATAAAGAGAGCAATTCCTCTATTCTTAGAAACGAGAAGATACGTGAAGTTTGATTGAGTAGCAACAGAATACAGGAAAACATAGAATCCGGTTCAAATCATTACCTTACAATCCTTCAACCAAGATGCAAGGCTGTCAGGTTGTACATGTCGCTGAACGTATTTTGTGCCATCCGTGGTAAGAACGAAGATTAAAGGTGCCTGATCAATGTCCAATCCAAAATACTGCAATCGAGAACAACACATATTCAGCTCTCGTGTCTCTCCACACAGGCAATGAAGTAATGTATGCAGAGATTTAAATGAGGATAAAATAACCTGAAGGGCCCTTTTACCAGTCTCAGCGTCTGCCAAGAGGAAGTTTGTTTCCTTTCCCTTGTAACTGACTGCAAGATCATAGTATACGGACTTGAAAGCATCAAGATCACTGCTGAAGTTCAGAAATAGAAATACCTACAAATTCCAAATATTGGTTGAAAATCTCAGGTTCTAGATAAGAAAAGTACAGATTGCGTAAAATGAAAGACAGAAAAACCTTTTTGCAACAAATGTCAGAAAGAAAACACAAATCTTCAAAATCAAACAGCAAATAAAGATCAATGATTCCAGTGAATTCACCTTCCTTACTCTTAGAAATAGTTTGCGGGCAACAACTGGCATTGGAAGCAAATCTGGGAAATCAAGGCTGCTTTCAAAATAGTTTGTTTTGCGTGGTTGGTGGCAAACACAGGCTTGCTCAACTGTGGTAAACTTATAATAAAAGGGGGATTCATATGCGTTCCAGGTGTTATTTATGCCAAATGTGTTGCAGATCCCATTGCCCAAACTGATCTCAGATTATATGCTTGTTATTCTATATGGAAATAGGAGAAGACGTCCTCATGCGCCTTTCCTTTTTGAGAACATGTGGCTTAAGGCAACAAATTTCAATGATAGAGTTAAGGATTGGTGGACAGGTTATGAAGTCTCCATTAAACCTTATTGAGCATTCCTACCTACTTGTCTTTGTTGCAAGCACCTGTGACAGTTACTACAATTGGAAAGGCTTCAAAGGAACTGTTTATGAGACTCGATAGATGGTGCTAGAAAGATTCACTTAGTTAACTAGGGGTCCGTTACAACTCCAAAGAAATACAGTGGTCTAGGAGTAAATGATCTTAAGGTGTTTTAAGAGAGCATTACTAAGAAAATTGTCATGGAGATTGGGGATGTAGGAGAACAACTTATGGAGGAAGGTAATATATGGCACATCAGAAAGAACGACTAGAGCTACTGCTGTTTCCTTTGGTTGTAGCTATTAGCTTGTGGAGGAGCACACTAATCCTGGCGTGCTTGGCAGCATGGGGAGCGATTCTGACAGTCCAGAACCTAAGGAAGAGAGATATCACTCATGTAAGTTGGTTGTTTTATCAAGTATTCGGGTAAAGAAGTTGATCATCAATTGGTGCATTGCAAAGTGGTGTCAAGCTTGTGAAGGATCGTTTTGAATTGTTTTGGTGTACAATGGGTAAAGTTGGGAACTGTTATAGATGTCCTGCGCACTTGGTATTGAGTACATAGATGTAGAAGGCATAAGGCATAGGTTTCTCCATTAGCTATTATGTAGGTCGTATGGGAAAAGAGAAACATGAGAACTTTTGAGGGGATCGAAAATGAATCTGCACACTTGAGAAATACTCTTTCTTTGATTGCTTTTTGGTGTACCCTCAAAATTTCTTCTTGTATAGATGATTGGGCATCATTTGTAGAGAACCATGTTTTGATGTGAATTCTCTACTTTTGGTTATACCTTTTGTAAACGGGAGTTTTTCATTCCCATTGTTATCATTTACTTGTCAAAAAGAAAAAGACAAGGTACATCAACCTTTCACCTCACAAACAAAATTTGTAAAAATTATGAATCCTCTTTCATTGGAATATCTCTCCTTATATTAGATAAAGTGACTGTGCTACACTAAAAAGAAAATCAAACAAAAGTCAATAAGAATCTTATGCATTCTTCAATTGAGAAATAACGAATATCTTTGTCAATGCCATTGGAGATCAGCATGTATATAAATTATCCAATGGCTACTTCATCTAGTGGTATCTAGTCACATTGATGTTAATTTCGATACCTCCACGCCATTTTAATGGCTCATTAAAGTGGGTTAGCATGAATTCTCAATCTTTATCCACTCAAAGGCAGGGAGAGGGAAGGGTGTGGATTATGGCAGTCACAAAGCACAACAACAACATACCCAGTGGTATCCCCCAAGTGGGGTCTAGAGAGGATAGAATATACGCACACCTTACCACTACCTCACAAGGTAGAGAGGTTGTTTCCTAGAAACCCTCGTCTCAAAAACCCATAAGCAGAATAAACTAAATATAGAAAAAAGGGAAAGGAAAAAAAAAGAAAATAGAAAGAACGAGTAACAACGAAAAACACATGATAGTGTGTAAATATGATAAAATCAACATATGTATGATGGATAATGACAACTCCAGATATAAACACAACTAATCGTACTACCCTACTATACCCCTAGGCCAGACCTATTAGCCTGCTACTCTAATTTGCAACCTCCACTCCTTTCTATCTAAGGTCATATCCTCGGTGAGATCAAGTTTCGTCAAATCCCACCCTTCAAACTTTTTACCCAAGTGCCCGCTTCTCCCGTAGTATCCTAAGGCGAAAGGGGAGTAACCATGATGATAGACATGCAAAACCAACAATAGATATTCCTATACACATTTTTTTTATAGATGAACTTGTTTTGCAATAAATTTAAGAAGCTGAGTACCTTGTCTCCTGGACTGTGCAAAAAGTGGTTAACAAATTGCTGGTTTTCTGGATTGCCATCAAGAATAGCCATGATTGGGACACTAGTTTCTTCAATGAAATTCTGCATTGCCTCAAGTTGAAAATCCTGGGATAGAATACATATATAACTACACTGTTACTCGCAAAGTGAGACCTTCAAAGCTAGATTATTGAAGACGGAAGAGAGTTCTCTAAAATCGCTAGAATGAATTATATAAGAATCAGAATACCTCGAAATCAGCATAGAGTTCATCAAATGGCTTAAATAGACGAATAGATGGCTTATCAACCAGCTCACCACGAGGAAGGAGTTTGGCATCAAGCGTGTGAACAAAATCATAATCTACTCGTAAATCTTCAGCTAAAGTAGTGAAGTTTCGAATCTTCTCTAAAGAGAGTTCTGGAAATATGCCAGCCTTAAAAAAAAAAGGCAGTATGCTAATTTTAGCCATAAACTAGTAATGAGGCAAGTGAAGTTAGTTATATTAAGAGACTTGAAAACTTGCATTCGAAAGCACTAATACTTACAACAACGATCTTTTTCTCATCGATAAGGCGTGCAGCATCTTCCTTAGATTTGATTTCAAGAGATGCAGGGCCAGCATGTTTTTTCAAATAGGCAATTATACCCTCTGTTTCACGAGTACCTTTATAATCATGAACTGTCTTGCCACCATTACGGAAGATCTTAATACTTGGAACACCATTATGGGTGTAATTTCTTGCAAGTTCGGCATTTTCTAGAATTGTTGTATCCATTTTAGCAAGAATAACTGGAGGATCATGACTATTCAACACCGAAGCTGCTTCTTCGTACTGCCATGATCATCGAAACAACAAATACGCAGAAAACAATATCAATTATTAATAGGGTACATAGTAAATATTGATAAAGCCAAAAAGAAAAGGTCATTCTAAAAAATGATGACATAGCAATTCGATTAGTACCTTTGGCGCAAGTTCCTGGCAGTATCCACACCTAATTACACAGAAGATATACAATCATGTCTAAATTTTTTAGGGAAAACGATTTTGAAAAAATACTACAATCATATACATAGACATCTAAAAACATGTTTAGCCAAGAAAAGCAGTGTAACCTCGACAACGTGAAGTTGAAATGTCATGTGCAATTAAACATGTATTTTGGTTTTAGACATAAGGTCCATGAATAAGATATAATCATTTACACCCACAAGATAGTTATTCAATTATTGAGATTTAAACCAATGACCCTTGTTTGTCCATCCTGACTCGCAGCATAATCTTAAATGTAAGATCCATTTAAAGGCGATCAAATTGAAAATGGAAGGAAAAACATTTTTAGCATCAGTTTACAATAAAGACTTGAGGGTTGCGTAATGCAGCCATGAGGATACATATAACTTCCTCCATCCAACTCTATGTGGTACCATTTGAGTTGGCACCGTGTTTAGACTTTTTACATACATTTAGTTCATCCTAAAGACTATTGAGAGAGATGCATTGTGGCTATTGAGAACGAATGAAATCAGATGGTTCTATTTCTCAATCTTTCTGATTTGCTCCTACGAAACCAAGATATGAAGGATTCCTCCAAAAGTTAAGGCTTAGTAATCTTTTTTAGAAATCGAATGGATTCGGCCTGGTAATGCAAGGGAAGCCATCGAAAAGCTACTGAACATCGTGAACATTTTTGGCATTGGAAATTGGAATAGCTATTCCCCCCATTTCGTCAAGATAAACAAGACGGATTCTATCATAAGTCGTTCCCGCCAAGAAAAAACGTGCAGCACCAATAAATCCATGATTATTTGTAAAAGGGCTACATTAACTCCTGGTTAGAGAACTAATTCCTATACTTATGAACCCATATGAGAGAGAGGAAAAGAAAAACTTTTAAAACTTAGTCTAAAATAATCCTCCAATATTTGTGTAGCTGAAAATAAAACGAAAGTTTTAAATAGAAATTAACGAACTAAAAAAAAAGAGTGCCTGAGATAATGGGATAGAGGGAGTAGATAGATATAGCTACATCCCAAATAGTGCCTACCAGAATCTTTTTACCTCTCCCCACCATTTTTAACTTAAGGAGCTGATAGCTAAACATTAAGGTGTTCATGTTTATTTTTCTGTATGTATGTATGAAATTGCTACTCTTAAGAATATTTTATACGTAATAGTGATGAAAAAATCCAAATCGATTATGACTCCAAATAGGGGTGGCAATTGGGCGGATTGGGTCAAATTTGAGCGGGTTATAATAGGTCAAGACAACAAACGGATCAAGACTCAATTCAACCCAAATTTGCTTGAAAAAATGGGTTGGATCAAAATGGATTGAGTAATGGGTTATAGAACAGGTCAAAACCCAATCCATTTGTCCTTTTTTAATATTTTAGTACTTAATTAAATTATATTTTTTTATTTTGATTATATAAAATATAGCAAATTAAAAAAAATATTTTAACGATATCTCTTTCGAGTCAAATTCAAATCGAATATCAATCCAATTTGAAATGGGTTGAGCTAATAATGGACGGATTAACCCGTCCAAACTTCAAGGATGAGCGGGTGGGTTAAACCACCCCCAACTCCAAAATAGGAGTGTCGGTGAGAGGGAGAAGTGTATTTGTTAGTGGCAGCAAATTACTGAGCTTCAGATCTGAATGTCAAAAATCAAAAGGAAAAGCAAGTCAACAATCTACATTTAATGACTCTCAAGTATAATTATCACTAGAAAAATGTTTGATTCAATTCTATTTAGGTCATTGAACATTCCATTTAGAAGAAGAAAAAGCAAGTCAATTAAACACTAGAATTACCATGGGGCATAGAACTGAACAACGATCATCTTGTGGTGGGAGATAATTTGAGAGTAGTTAGTATGGTCCAAAGTCCACACAAATTGCTTCTGTGACTCATTTTCAGCAGCAAATGCAGAAACAGCAACAAGTGCTACTAAAAGAAGAGCTGTAGTACAAGTATTCACCATCACCCCCACCTTGCTTTCACAACACTCCACCTAACCTCAGTATAATTATTGTATTCTAGTTCTTGTCCAGTATGGAAACACACTATCTATATGTAGTGGGAAAACAAAAGAGCCATCTCAGCAGGGCTGCTCAAGTGTAAGATGATGATTGGTTACAACTCGTGTATCCCATTAAAAAACACACAAAATTCGAAAAATTATTTACATAAAAAATATCCTTTTGGCCAATATTTTTCAGTAAACTAGCCATTCAGCTCAATTTTGGCAAGTTGGCATACCAGTATAATACGCATTTAATGTCCATATTGGGTTATTAACTTTCTCTTTGTTTTAAACAAAAAATAATAGTAACTCTTTTTATTTCTTATATTTAGGGTACTATTTTTTATTTCTTTATTTTGACTTTGGCGTTCTCCCTTTTTTAAAAAAAAAAAATTTGAAACTTAATTTAATGGGATTCCTCTTTTTCTTTGTCTTTAATTAACAGGTGAAGGCAGCCAATATGGGGCGGGTTAGGGTAATTTTAGGGCAAAGTTTAACTTATAAATAATTTTAAATAATTAAATTTTAACCAATAGATGGTCGTCATATATTCAAAATAATTGTTTAAATTATTTAATAAAGAATCTATTAAAGAGAATGTTATTTTTTACCCTAAAAGTGGATGGCAAGTCATTTTAGGTCCAAAAGATGGATGAAGGGCATTTGTGTACCATTTTCAATAATTTAAGAGCATTTTAGGCCATTTTCCGTAGCTTTAATAAAAACAAATAGGGTTTTAACCAATGATCACTTTTCCTTAAAATTATTTTGTTAGCATATTAGCCTTGATATTTAGGATCTGTTTGGTCATTTAAGATGAATTCATTGTATGAAATCATATAAGATGTAGTTGAAGTTTTGTTTGGCTGTGTAATTTGAATTTTTTAAAGTGTAAGTTTTTTGCAGTTAAAATTATCAAAATTATGTCAATTCTTATGTAATTTTATCAAATAAGCAAAAATTCATAACACAAGTATAAATATCCTACACAAACTTGTTCTTTAAAAGGTACAATATTTATTTATTAACTTTAGTTCAATAAAAAAAATAAAATTGAACATGAGGTACAGTGTATTACTCTTTAACATAATTCTTCCACATAATACGAATGATCCTCCCACATTGAGCATGTGTTTCTCATTCAAATGATAGAGAAAACGAACCAGTATTACTACTTTGAGTTGTTTGTTGATCAATATTCTTATTAGTAACTATATCATTTGTTGGTTAGAGTATGATTTTACTCAATATAAATGATTTAAAGATGAAATCATATGTCCAAGTGCTTACTTGTAGTATCAATAGGCTCAAAGGGTGCCTGTTCTTTCACACTAAGTGTACCTTTGGTATTATATATTTATTGGTTGGTTGAAATTTTGGAAAACTTTCTTAGTAAAACTAGAGAAAAACAAATTTCATAATGACATTTTACATTAATTGTCTTTCCTCCCACCTTCAACACGCCCTACCCAATACTTAATAGTGATGAAGGAGTTTTATAAAGAAAATTCAAGATTTAGCATATATATATTAATAGTAACTTTTTGATTTGTACTTAGAGTTGTTCATGGTCATGATTAAAAAATTAATCGAATTGTAATTCAAATTAAATCAATTAAAAATTTGATATTTGATTTTGTTTGACTAGGTTTGATTTTGATTATACTAAAAAGGTTGCAAAAAAAACTAAATTGAACTGAAAAATTATATATATAAACTTTATAATTATTTATATATCATTCACAAATAATATATAAATATTTTGTTAGTTGTAACACCCCGTAACATTATCAAAATGCCCTTAAAATGCATCGTGTGCACAATGCGTCTTCCAAAGCTCCGATGAAAAATTCGAGACCGGATTTGCAATCAGCGCGGAAAATCAAGTCAGAAAATGGTCTCGACCCGAATTAAGAGCAACCGGGTCGAATTATGAAATTGCACAATTTGTGCAAAAATAGTAGCAAATTCGCGTCCCCTCCGTGACGTGCCAGGGACGCGGACTTGCACTTGTGATTTTTGTTGTGTTTCAACGGGAACTGTTTTTCCGAAAACTTCACCAAAAAACACTGGTGTGCGCCCCTCCGCAACGTGCACCTGTGTCCCAGAAATTATTTTTTTCTTTAAATTCGGGAAGGGCAATTTTGTCCTTCCCAATATATTTTAATATCTCCAAAATGGTTTGTAAAGCATATTTTCGTACAAAAATAGTTTTAAACACATAATTTTTCTAAGTTCTACGCAAGTTCTAAGAGAGGAGAAGCACAAGAAAGGTGGGGGTTTCCTTTGAGACTTAAATTCTTTGGAGAAGACTTGACAATTCTTCACTCCAGGTATATAAAGGCTACCCAAAAGCATGGGATTGTTCTTTCATATGCCCCGATGTAAAGTTAGGATGCAAGATTGATAATTAGAGTATTGAATAGTGATTTCTTTAAAGTTTTTTTGAATAATACCTTTAATTCTTGAATATTGTATCTAATTCTTGAATATGTTCTTTAAATTATATTTTTATATCTTAAATTGTCAAGTTTAAAGTTTACTATATACCTGCATTATAATGTGATTGTGATTTAACCCGTATAAATTCTCTCTATAAAAACTTTAATAATGAACTTAGGGGGATGTCTAGAGCCTTGATTGGCTAAATATAATGTTTGACTAAGTCTGAGTCCTGAGGTGATGTGTGCTGATGATCGTGATAGCTGAAAACCATATTGATAAAGTTAGATGAATATATTCCCTTGAATTTGAAAAGATATTCTTGCCTGTAGAGGTTGAGTGATGGAAATTCTTGATAAATTGATAGACTCATGAGCATGTCGAGTCCTGGAAAAAGTACTGAGCACCGAAAATGAGTAAGAGTGAGTCTCACTCGCACCTATTACCTACGTGGCCAGCATAGCACAGGATTGAAATGTGAGAACGGATGTTTCCTTAGTTCCAAAAGAGGACTTACTATTATTGTAAACTCCTGATGTACGCCCTTTTACCCCGGCAAGGTACTGGATGGATGTCGCAACGACATCGCTTTGTTGTACCATCATTGGCTCATAGGTGATGAGTGTAGGCCCAAGAAACTCCCAAATAGGTCTCCTAATGATAGAACTCCGATATGATGTGATGGTTTGATGTGTTGATGGACAGTGAGGTGATAGAGTCTGATCCTACACTCTGAGGTGAGGTTCAGTGATTGGTGAGTGATTGTTGCATTGTTCCATTTACTTTAGCCCGTTTTTCATACAGTACATTCCACATACTAACGCCTTTTTGGCGCTGCAACATTTTATGATGCATATTCTATAGATAAAGGACTTCAGCAACCCAATTGTTGAGGTTCAGAGCTTTGCTTTTAGATCTTAGTGAGTCCTCCCCAACATTTGGAGGATGATTGTTATTTATTTTATATCAGTATTTCTTTTGATTGTGGCAACCATGGCCTATCATGGTGCCTTCTTAGATGTTACTTATAGAGGCTTCATAGACATAGACGGATGATGGATAGTGTCGGGCTTGTTGATTCCCGTTTCTTTCTTTGAGATATTTATTCATATCATCTTATGATGGTTTATTACTTTATTGAAACTTCCGCATATAAATGGAGGGAACAATGGCGATGAGACTAGGTGGTCTGTTTGGAGACTAGCAATAATCTTTGAGTGTTAGTCACGTCTAAGGTACCCTCGCGGGGCATGACATTAGTCATGTACTAGGTATCTCTATCTATCTTCATCTACTATTATTCACCCTCATTTCTATCCTCATAGCTCATACCTCCATCTCCATCTCCATCTCCATCTTATAACATTTATCTAAATTATATATAAAATAATTGTGAGATAATATCTTTTTATGTATTTACCAAAACATCATAAAATAAACAAGTAAATCACTTAGTATGAAAAATATTTCCATGCATACCAACTGCTTAAAATTCAGCATATGAAATATGTATGTCTCGTTTAAGTCTTAAAATTTCACTCATAGTTTTCGTGTATGAAATTGTGTAAAATCAGTATGAAATATGTACATCTCACTTCAAATTTTGAATTTTATCATACTTTCGCGTATAAAAACTATATGAAATATGTATATAATTGGATAAAATCCACGTTAAGGTTCTTTTTAGAAACTCAATACAACTATAATAACATTATATACAATTTTCATACAAATATGTCTAATATAATTAAAATAACATATAAAATTCAAAATACGATTTCTCCCTTCCGTCTACCATATACCTTTGATACAATTTTGAATCTCGCTTCAAACTAGTAAACATGACTTAGGGTGTTTGCGGATCAGTTATTGGTTAAAATTAAAATTAACTAACTTAATCAATTTTTAAAATCGGAAAATCAAGCCAAATCAATTATAACATATATTTGTCAGTTTGGAATTGTTATCGTTTTTGATTAAGTTCGATTCGGCTTGGTTCGATTATTCAGTTATTAACCATACAAAAATAAAAGCAATATTACATTCAAAAAGGAGAAAAAGTGGCAACAATTCATTCAAAACGAAAAATAGTTAGAACGATTGATATTATTGAACTTTCAATCACTAAACTTACTGAAAATAAAGTTTCAAAATTCACTATTTTGACCTACAAGTAAGAGAATAGTAACATTTCTAGTCCCATGAATTCATATATATGAAATCAATAAGATAAATGTTTTCATCTTGAGCATTTATGCTTTTATAAGTAGATTTAAAAATAAAATTTGATAAAAACCTATATCATATTTTCAAAATTGTTTTTATAAGTAATGTATTATGTGTGAATAATTATAAAATATATGAATATAATTTATCAATTCATTTTGATTATTTCTTCAATTTTCTCGAACAAATTCAAACCCAAATCAAATAGTATCGATGAATAAAAAACTAAAACCAAATCAAACTAAATCCAAATAAAATTGATTTTAGTTAATTGTTTCGATTCAGTTTTTCAATTTAATTTTATCCAAACCATAAACACTTCTAATTATGACAATGATAAATGAATAAGCTAATAAATTATAACTGAACTCTATTACTGATGGAACTATTAACAGCTTCAACATAGATCTAGCATTTGCTTCATATCTTTTTGTATCAATAAATACTATCCTTCAAAATGATGAGGCAAGTTGGTAACGTGTGTATTACTAAAAAAAACCCAGTGGTGTTAAGAGTTTGTCAATGTCTGGCTTATTCTTTTGAGAGTTGCTAAACCTAGAACCATTTTCGTGTTGCCATAGTCAACATTTGTCCTAACTATAAATACACACACATCTTACACTCTAAAGCACACATAAAAATTAAAGTGTAGCAACTATAGCAATAGAAATGACTTCAAATAGCTTTTTTTTTCTTCATATTTTAGTCATGTTTTCTGTA
>JAPFFP010000089.1:859996-875472 GCA_026153255.1 Solanum medicagineum
CTAAACATTCTTCAAAGATCAATCTTTTTCCATAAACTTCCCCTCTTTTTGCATACCCAGAAATCAAAACAGTCCAGGTACAACACAATTACAAGAAATCTCACTAAAAATAGATTTTTCAGCTTCCACATTCTCAACACCCAGTAATCAATCAAATACCCAAACAAGAATATCTAATTTCAATCTACAATCTCTTTGCACAAATAAACCCCTTTATGCATCAAACAACCCAAAAGAAAAGCACAAAAGCTTCACAAAAGTAATTAAAGTTTACAACTTTGAAAAAAAGAAGAATGAAGAAGAAGAAGTAAGAATATACTTACCTTTAGCTATGGCGCACAATTTTCTTAAGTGAAGAAGAAATTTGAGTTGTGGTTTCGTTGGTGAGAGATCCGGTTGGAGCTTAGAGCTCGCGGCAGGTGCTGGTTGTCGGCAGGTGATTAATGGGCAATGGTTTGCGATGGTTTTCCAGTGAGAAAAAAAGAGAAGAGGGGTCGCTAGTGTGCCTCGACGGCTTCCTACGATGGAGCTTTTGGATCTGCCCAGAGAGAGGGTCGAAAATGGGTGTGAAAAAGATGAACGGGGAAGGAGAAAGATCCGGTGGAGTTGTTGGAGGAAAGAGTGAGTATTTACATCATTAAAGAAGAGAGTAGGTCTAGAAATTAGCTAACAAAAGATATGCGTGGGAGCATGCGTGCGTGGAAAAAGAAATTGTGTTTTTCTTGAAGAAGGGAATTGGTGGGGTCAGAAAATATACAAATTTGAATTTTCAAATACAAGATAAATTAAAATAGATCAATTAAAAACACATACAACATTAAAAATAATAATAACAATAATAATAATAAATAAGAAATGTTAAAAACACACAAATATTTGAATTAAATTGAATATAAATAAAACACTTACCTTAATGAATTGACACTCTAAAATGGGTTATAGGCCGGACAAAAATTGGGGGTCAACACCTACCAAAATGGACCACACCCTTCATGGATGACACCTTTAAATAGACCCAATCACCAACCTTAAACTCAAGCTCCCTCCTTCTCACATCGACTTAAGGTTTTTGGTGACTTTGGGATGTTCTCAATCTCCCTCTAATCATCTATACTTTCTCCATAGCATCCATAACCAGATCTGGGCCCAATAAAGCCATCTCTCCAACGTCAAATTACCCACCCGGGGATCTAGAACATCTACCATAGAGAGCCTCAAAAGGAGCCATTCTGATGCTAGAATGATAGCTATTGTTATATGCAAACTCAATCAATAGGAGATGATCATCCCAACTACCCTTGAGCTCCAATACACAAGCCCTAAGCATTTCCTCAAGTGTTTGGATAGTTCTTTCGGCTTGGCCATCCGTTTGAGGCCGTACTAAGCTTTACCTTGGTTCCAGGACCTCTTTGGAAGAATCTCTAAATGTGTGAAGTGAATTGGGCACCATGATCTGATATGATAGACAAAGGAACCTCATGCAATCTTACCAAGTCATGAATGTACAACATAACATAATCTTCAACCCCGTATGTAGTCTTAACCGGTAAAAAGTGAGCCGATTTTGTCATCCTATCAACCACAATCCAAATGGAATCAAAACCCTCTCTAGTCTTGGGCAACCCAACCACAAAATCCATATTAATCTCTTCACACTTCCAAGTGGGAATCTCTATGTCTTGGGTTAGGCCACCCAGCGTTTGATGTTTGGGTTTGACTTGTTGGCAACTATGGCAACCGGATACAAATCTAGAAATGTCCCTCTTCATGCCTCCCCACCAATACACCTCTCTCAAATTACTATACATCTTAGTAGACCCCGGGTGAATAGAGTAAGAAGAACCATGAGTCTCATCAAGAATCTTTTCCTTCAAGCCATCAACACAAGGTACACACAAACTACCTTGGTACCCAAGAGCACCATCCCCCTTGAGAGAAAACCTCCACCTTACCATCTTTTACTAATGCCTTCAATTCTAACAAAGAGGGATCAAGATCTTGCTTAGCTTTCATCTCCTCAACCAACGGAGATTTAGAACTATCAATAGCAACAACAACAACACCATCATCACCCTCTTCCAACCTAACTCCCAATCTAGCCAACCGATGGACCTCCCTAGCCACCCCTATGCCACCATCATTAACATGATCAACGCTACGCATAGACACCCTACTCAAAGCATCCGCCACAATATTTTCCTTACTGAGATGATAATGCACACTCATATCATAGTCCTTAAGAAGTTCTAACCACCTCTATTGCCTCAACTTGAGATCTTTTTGAGTGAAGACATATTAGAGGCTCTTATGATCGGTGAACACATTAACATGCACCCTATGCAAATAGTGATTCCAAATCTTTAATGCAAACACAAAGGCCACTAACTCAAGATCATGGGTTGGATAATTCTTTTCATGCACTTTGTGTTGTCTAGAAGCATAGGCTATCATCTTCCCATTTTGAATCAACACACAACCCAAACCAACCCGAGAAACATCACAATACACAGCTAATCCCTCTAGCCCTTTCGGTAGTGACAATGTAAGAGTGGTTTGGAAACTCCTTTCACACTCATCAGACTACACAAATTTGACTTTCTTTCGAGTCGACTTTGTCACGAGAGAGGCAATAGAAGAGAACCCGTTCACAAACCTCTGATAGTAACTCCCTAAGCCCAAAAAGATCCTAATATCCGATGGGGTCAATGGTCTAGGACAATTTCTAATAGCATCCGTCTTCTTAGGGTCCACCTTAATACCATCCCTCGACACCACATGACCTAGAACTGCAACCTCCTTCAACCAAAATTCACATTTCTCATACTTAGCATATAACTTCTCTTCCCTCAATCTTTGCAACGCAACCCTCAAATGAGCCCTATACTCCTCCTCACCATGAGAATAGATCAAAATATCGTCCATGAATATCACAACAAATGAATCAAGGTAGGGTTTAAAGACCCTATTCATTAGATCCATGAAGATGGCCAGTGCATTGGTCAACCCAAAAGACAAGACCACAAATTCATAATGCCCATACCTAGTTTGGAAGGTCATTTTAGGAATATCACGCTCCATCACCTTCAATTGATGGTAACCAGACCGAAAATCAATCTTAGAGAAGTGTCTAGCCCCTTGCAATTGGTCAAACAAACCACCAATTCTTGGAATATGATACCTATTCTTGATGGTGACCTTATTATGTTGCCGGTAGTAAATGCACATTCTAAGAGACCCATCCTTCTTCTTCACAAATAACACCAGTGCACCCCAAGGTGATTGGCTAGGTCTACTGAAACCCTTTTCCCACAAGTCCCTCAATTTCTTCTTCAACTCCTTTAACTCCACCAGGGACATACAGTAAGGGGGAATAAAAATGGGTTGAGTATCGGGAGGAGGTCTATACCAAAATATATTTCCCTTTTGGGAGGAACACCGGGGAGCATATTTGGAAAGACATCAAGGAACTCACTTACAACCAGAACCGACTCTATGGGAAGGGCTTTGGACTTCACATCCTTAACCCTCATAAGATGATAAAGACACCCCTTAGAGATCAACTTACGGGCTTTAATGCAAGAGATGAATCTACCCTTAACCACCACATAATGGCTCTCCTACTCAAGAACAGGTTCATTTGGGAATTGGAATTTGACCCTATGGGTTCTACAATCAATAGAGGCATAGTATACATGCAACTAATCCATCCCAAGAATGACATCAAAATCAACCATGTCTAACTCAACAAGATCACAAGGCAATATTTTATGCAAGATGCAAATGGGACAATTCCTATAGACTTTTCTAGCAACAATAGATACACCAATAGGAGTAGACACCTCATTATGACTCACATAACAATTCGGGCTCAACATCAAACTTTTTGGCAACAAAATGGGGTAACAAAAGAAAGAGTGGCACCCGAATCAATCAAAGAATACACATCAAAATCAAAGACTTTCAACATACCGGTAACGACGTTGGGCACCTCATCAACCCCTTGCCTCCCATGCAAAGCATAAAATCAATTGTGCCTTGGAGCACCATCTTGTCATCTACCCCTACCCAAAAGAATTGTATTGGCACCCCGGCCTTGAGGATGAACAGCTTTACCCTTGTTGCGATAACGAGGCCAATCAACCTTTTTGTGTCCCACTTCCCCATAACCATAACATGCATTAGTGTCTCTCAAGCATGTGCCCTTATGACCCTTACCACATTTTAGACACACATCATTAGGAACCACAAGACCACATCTTGGGTCCTTGGGAAGTCATTCGCAAACCCCCTATTATAAGCATGAGAAGAGCCTTGTCCTTGGTGGAATTGGCCACTTCTTCGGCTTTGGAACTTGCCATCAAAACAGGCCCTCTTGGCCTCATGACCCCTTCTCTTTCTTAATTTCTCCTATTCTATTTGTTCGGCATAGGTCATCAAATGGGACAAGTCCACGTCACTAATCAACATAGCAGACCGGCATTTCTCACTCACCAAGTTGGAAACACCCATCACAAATTTATTCATTCTAGACCTTGGGTCGGCCACCAAGTGGGGAGAATATTTAGAGAGTCGAGTAAACTTGAGGGAATACTCCCTCACACTTAAAGATCCTTGTTTCAAGTTCATGAACTCTACCAATTTAGCTTCCCCAAGCTCAAGAGGGAAGAACCATTAAGAAAGGCCGCCTTGAACTCTTCCCAAAGCACCACATTGTTGACTCCCTTCTCCTCCTTCCATTGGTTGTACCATATTTGTGCTACCCCCTTGAGTTGGTATGCCGCCAACTCCACCTTATCTTCTGACCTCACACCCATGATAGCTAACACCTTATAGACCTCATCAATGAAATCTTGAGGGTCCTCATCTACCTTAGACCCACAGAACTCCAGGGGATTCATCATCATAAAGTCTCTTACCCGGGAAGCTGGTGTAGGAGCATGTGGGGCTTAGACCACTTGGTTGGCTTGATTAGCCACAACTTGTGCAAGCAAAGTGAGAGCATCCCAAAGCTCTTTATGAGTCGATTGCTCCTCGGGTGGCGGGCTATTCTTCCTCCTGTGTTAGGCATGATCTAGCATAGAACAGAACAATCATTAGGGTGAAAAACCTTATTTCAACTCTATAGCACGACTTAGAACATGAAGAAGGGAAGAATTTCCTAAAACGCCTCAAAGCCTCCTACTCATAGTTGCGATGCACAACATAACCATGAATAAGACTCTAATCGACGCAGTTTTTTAGACTCCGAGGATTTGAAAACCTAGTGCTCTGATACCAAGTTTGTCATGACCCAAGCCTAAGGCCTAGACGTGACATGGTGAATGGGGAACCCAAAGGAACCCCAAACAAGCCTCCTAGGATAACATGCACACGTCCTTGGTCGAGGAAGCAATAAAATACAACAAGAGATAGTAGATAGGGGAAAATGGGGCTAAGGGACAATTCTCATATCATAAACATCAAGAGTCAAGAGAGAGTCAAAGCTCCAAGCATAATACAAACATGTCCAACAACAACTCTAAAACTTAGATACTTAGCGGGGGCCAAGACAAGCTACTGCGCTTACCATCATAGTCAATATTTACATAAAAGAAAGATAGTCTTAGAATATAGGATGAGATCATAAGCATCATCCCCGAAATATTGGACTCACCAAAGAGCTTGAGTGATGTCATACAAGCCACGTAGAAGGGGATGATCAAGTGGAGCTCCGGTTCCTACATGGTGACATCATGTAGGCATAGAGTATATGTTAGTACATTTGAATATTCTAAGTACATAGAATGCAATCCAACAAGAGATAAGTAACATAGTCAAAATGCATAAGCATAGGCAATGAGTAGCGTATAACAATATGGCATGCATGTGAGATGCTACATAGTAAATCATGCTTATATAAAACATAATACATGTGTAAGAAGAGACCACGATCATATTGGTGGATCATCACACCCTACCACCCTTGGTGATTGAGGTACTAACCCCATTAATTGGTTGGTGGATCATCGCACCCTACCACCCTTGGTGGTCGAGGTACAAATCCCGACATAGTTATCAAGGTACAAACCCCCCAACATGGTTGATGGATCATCGCACCCTACCACCCTTTGTGACCAAGATACAAACCCCCCGACATGGTTATCAAGGTACAAACCCCTCGATATGGTTACCCAACGCGCAACCCCTGAGTAGGGCATGGTCACATTCCAATACCATAAAAAAAATATGCGTACATTCATTTCATTATCATATAGTTATTAAACTAATAATACATGCATTGGACATTCAATTCCTCAAGATAACCATAATCGGATATTTTATCAAGCACTTGGCGAGTCTATAGTGCTAGTATAAAATCATGCAATTTAGGGATGAGATCACGCATGTAAAATCCAATGTAAAACCATCAATCAATACTTGGTAAAACCCTCAAGAAATATACATCAAAATCCTTCATCAAATCTCACCATAGATTTTAGATTAATAGCTCAAAACATAGTAAAACAATCACAATTTCATAAGCTCCAACATAGTACGCAGTGAATTTCATAATAAGTAAGACCTATGAGTCAATCAACTTTAAATCATACAAATTTGAGTAAAAGGAAGCTTTAGGCATCATGGGAGAAAGGAGCCCATGAAAGAAACCCATATACCTTAGCTTTGGGGAATGACTTGATGAAGATTGGAGATGGAGGCTTGAAGCCTGGATGAGAACCTTAAGATACGGATGAGTTTTGAGACTTGAATTTAGGAGATGAAATATTGTCTAAGTGTTTGAGAGAGTATTTGGGAATGTCTTGAATGATATGAGGGTGAAATGAGGCTAAGTATAGGTATATTCACGCATGGGAATACTTAGGTCCAAGACCCAAAAGCCTTGGACCGAGATAAAATCACTGCCAATAAAATACACAGGTCCATGTCTGGTCCACGATGCGAACTTTCCACGGAGGCAAAATTAATACATATCCGCGACAGCTGCGCATCGCGGCACTGTCTCGAATCGATTTCGTATAAGAAAAATTATGAAAATTGAAATTGCTAATCGTTTGCTCTTAAATCGGGATTAGAACAATTTTCCACTCAAACAAGAATATGAAGTCAGATTTTTGATATCACACATGGATTTTGAGATATATGGAAATTATGATTTCGGGCACTTTCAAGGCACATTTTTGGGCACTTTTTGGGGTCGTTTCACTTGAATGGAAGAGTAGTGACTCTACTATTAAAAGTCAGTTTATATCCTACCTTAAGGCCCGAAAGATGATTTTTAAGGGATGTATTTACCATATTGTGAGGGTTAAAGATATGGAATCTGAGTCACCTACTCTTGAATCGGTTCCAATGGTGAATGAGTTTCTAGGTGTGAATTCAAAGATTTTCCCGATATTCCTCCCGAAAGAGAAGTAGACTTTGGAATATATCTTCTCCCGAATATGCAACCTATCTCTACTCCTCCTTATCACATGGCATCGGCTAAGTTGAAAGATCAGTTGAAGGATTTATTGTACAAAGCCTTTATCTGGCCAAGTATATCTCCATGGGGTGCTCCGGTATTATTTGTAATAAAGAAAAATGGTTCTTTTTGATGTACATTGATTATACACAATTAAATAAGATAACCATCAAGTATAAGTATTTGTTACCGAGGATCGATGACTTGTTTGATCAACTTCAAGGGGCCACCCATATCTCAAAGATTGACCTCCATTCTAGTTATCATCAATTAAAGGTTAGGGAGTGTGACATTCCTCAAATGGCTTTCGGACTAGGTATTGGTATTTTGAATCTGTGGTGATCTCATTTGGTTTGACTAATGCTTCCATTGTGTTTATGGATCCTATGAATTGGGTGTTCAAGCTATTTCTTCATAGTTTTATGGTTGTCTTCATTGATGATATCCCAATTTATTCCCGAAGTAAGCAGGAGCATATGGATCATTTGAGGTTGGTTCTTCAGACCTTTAGAGAAAGCAAATTGTATGATAAGTTTAGCGAATGTGAGTTTTGGTTAGGTGAGGTAGCTTTTCTTGGTCATGTGGTATCTAGGGATGGTATTAAGGTTGACCCAAAGAAGACTGAGCTCGTGAAGAATTAGCCTAGACCACTACTCCTTCAAATATTCGAAGTTTTCTTGGGTTGGCTAGTTATTATAGAAGGTTTGTTGAAGTTTTCTGATCTATTACATCTCCATTGATCAACTTGGCTCAAAAGAAGGCCAAGTTTGTATGGTCGGATGTATGTGAGAAGATTTTTAAGATTTTGAAAGATTGCTTTACCTTGGCTCTTGTTTTGACTCTAGCGGATAGCTTAGAAGGGTTTGTGGTGTATTGTGATGCTTCTCGAATTGGGATAGTTTGTGTGCTTATGCAACATTGTAAGGTAATAGCTTATGCGTCGAGGCAATTGAAAGTGCATAAGCGTAATTACCCGACTCATGATCTTGAGTTAGCGGCAGTGGTATTTGCTTTGAAAATTTGGAGACATTATTTATATAGAGTTCATATTGATGTTTTCACCAACCACAAGAGTTTGCAATATGTATTCACCCAAAGGGATCTTGACTTGAGGCAAAGAACATGGTTGAAACTCCATAAGGACTATGACATGAGTATGTAATATCATCCTGTAAGGCAAATATTGCAGCCGATTCTCTTAGTAGGCTATCTATGGGAAGTGTGACTCATGTTGAGGAAGAGAAGAAGGAGTTGGCAAAGGATGTTCACTGTTTGACTAGGTTGGGTGTTAGGTTGGCCGACACTAATAATGGTGGTATTCATGTTTAGAATGGGGCCGAATCTTCTATAGTTTTTTATGTTAAGGGTAAGCAAGATCTAGACCCGTCCTTGGTTGAGTAAATGAAATTGGTTTCTGAAAAGAAGATAGAGGTTTTCTCCTAAGAGGGAGATGGTATGCTTCGATATGAAGATCGGTTGTGTGTTATGGATGTGGATGATCTTAGGAGGGTGATCATGATTAAGGCCCATAACTCTCATTATTCTATTCACCCGAGATGTACCAACATGTATTGAGATTTGAGGGAAGTGTATTGATGGCATGGTATGAAGAAAGATATAGCCAAGTTTGTATTTGAATGCCTTAATTTCAACAAGTGAAGGCAGAGCACCAAAGGTCTGGTGGTTTAGCCAATGATATTTAGATTCCCACTTCGAAGTGGAAAGATGTGGACATGGATTTTGTGATTGGTTCGCATTGGACCTGAAGGCAATTTGATTCAATTTGGGTTATGGTTGATCGGATGACTAAGTTGGTTTATTTCCTACCGATCAAGACTAGCTTTAGTGCCGAAGATTATGCAAGGTTGTATATTGCTGAGATAATCCAAGAGTTTGTAAGGTTGCATGGTGTGCCTAGGTCTATTAGATCGTGGCACCCAATTTACTTCACACTTTTGAGGTCATTCCAATTTGGACCTGGTACTAAGGTGAAGTTGAGTACCGCCTTCCATCCTCAAATCGATGGACAAGCCAAGAGGAAAATTCAAACTTTCGAGATATGTTGAGTGCTTATGTGTTGGAATTCAAGGATAATTGGGATGATCATCTACCACTCATTGAGTTTGCTTATAATAATAGCTTTTATGCTAGCATTGGTATGATACCATTTAAAGCTTTGTATGGCAGGAGATGTAGATGTCCAATAGGATGGTTTGAGTCGGGGGAGATGGCTTTGATTGGCCCTGATTTGGTATTGGAGGCTATGGAGAAGGTGAAGTTGATTGGGAGGGGTTGAAGACGGCTCAAAGTCACCAAAAGTCCTATTCAGATGTAAGGAAGAGGGACCTTGAGTTTCATGTTGGTAATTGGGTGTACGTTAAGGTCTCACCTGTGAAGGGCATAATGCGTTTTGGCAAGAAGGGCAAGTTGAGTCCCTGGTATATAGGTCCTTACAAGATTGTTGAGCGGACTAGGAATTTGGCTTATAGGTTGGATTTTCCTCCGAATTTGAGTTCTATTCACCCAGTTTTCCATGTGTCTATGTTGAGGAAATTGGTTAGTGATCCTAGTACCATTGTGCCTTTGGAAGTTGTTGAGGTTGAGGAGAACTTATCTTATGAGGAAGCTTCGATTGAGATTTTGGATAGGCAAGTGAAGCAGCTTCACAACAAGGATATGGCTTCCGTTAAGCTGCTTTGGAGAAATCAACATATGACAGTGCTACATAGAGGCAGAGTTGGACATGATGAAACGATATCCCCATCTTTTTCAATCTACTCAAGCCTAAGGTATTATGTTCTTCCTATTCCAAGAGGTCCTAATTCTTTCACTTTTGTATTTCATGACATGACACGCATACATGTACATGAAAATGATTTCTAAGATGTTTTGAATGATTTGAATATGTTTTGATATGAGTTTTAATGATTTTATGATTTTCAAATGGTGAAACGTACATTGTATCTTAAGTTTTGATGTTTCATGTTCGAATTCAAGCCTTGTTCTAGCACATTTGAGGACGAATGTTCCAAAGAGGGAGATGATGTAAGCACCTGGACTTCGTATAACCTTGATGGAGCTTGGAAATTTGGTTTCGAAAAGTTTTGGACCAAGGTGACACTTCAGGGAAACCTCTACGGGTCGTGTAAAGGTATATAGATCATGTAAAGGTCCTCGAGGTGGCCCTTAGCCTTATGTATAGAATGTTGGCATTTATGTGGAGCTTAAGTCCAAGTTTCACATCACATGAACTCCACACGGTCCATGGTGGACCATGTGGAGGGCCTTGGCCTTGAAAATCCATATTTTGGACAAGGCACTTCACATATGGACCTCTCACAGACCGTATAAGCCATCACGGTCCGTGAGGCATTTTGTATGGGCCTCGAAGTGAAAATTTTCTAAATATTGGATCACCATCTTGGAACTTTGTCAACAAAGAAATTTTCTAAGTGAAGCTTCACGAGAGGCCACAGGTCTGTGTGACCTCTCACGGGCCATGAAGCCCTCTATATGGTGTTGGTGTGAATTTTTCTAAGTATGGAATTACCTTTTCGGACCTTCATCGGTGAAAGTTTTTCTAAGTATGTAATTACCTTTTCGGACCTTCATTGAATCACAAAGCATGGGAAAGAACTCATAAACCCCCAACTTTTTCCCAATTTTGGGTGCAAATTCAACCTAGGGTTTTCACCCACACAAATTGCACACTTAATGCCCATAGTTCACCCCTGCTAGCAAGATTACATATAAAGCACAACTCTACTTTGAATTTACCCCCTAGAGCCTGAAGAACTTCCACATGACATCTAGAAAGGAAGCAAAAATTTGAACCAAGAGTACATGCCTGATGATAAGCGTGAAACTCGTGTGACTTTGGACTACAAACGTCAGGCGCGACACGATGGAGTTTAAAAGTATGGGGAACGAGGGAAGAAGAGGAAGAAAAAATTGGAGGAGAAGGGGAATGGGGTTGGGGTATGCGAAGAGTAGGGAAGAAATAGAATAAAAAAAATGGTTTAGGGCAATTAAAAGGGTGGGGGCTACATCTGCATTCAGCAGTTTTGATACTCATCCGCGTTCCCTATACGACGTGGAGTGAACACTGATCAATACATAGTAACATTTTCTTGCGAGTGCAGAAACAGTAGGCCTTCGCGTTCGTACCGCGACGCAGAGAGAATGCGAAGTCATACTTAGGAAAATTTGCTTACCTGGGTGCAGACATAGTGAGGGTTCGTGTTTGTTCCGCAACGCAGAGGCAACATGAATCTACACTTGATTAAAATTCTCACATGGATGCCGAAACAGTGGACATTCGTGATGGGTCTGCGTTGCGGAACTATCACGTATGCTTACTATTTGAACTTCAATTGAGTTCCAATTTTTACCTCCGGGCCCCAAAAAATTTACCGAACACCTGAACATGCTTCAAAAACCTAAAAACAATGTATTAGACCAAGAAACCATCAGAATTGCCCCACGGATCATAGAGAATTGAGGACATAAAAATTTACACCCAAATTGTGCATGATCCACGACGCAGAGGCATCGCGGATCGGTACTTGTGCAAATTTTTCTTACTTTTTGTACGAACCCTTTTTCCTTTTTTATAAAACAAAGGAAAATAACATAACTACCTTACTTCACCACGGGTTGCCCCCATGCAGCTCCTAATTTAACATCGCGACACAGCGTACGCTATGCTCATTAGTCTTTGGCCAACTCAATGGCCTCCATTCTTTGATTTGCGTCCACACCATAGTAGTGCTTGACCCGTTGACCATTCAACAAAAATATTTGGTTCGTGGTCAAGTCCTTTAGCTCCACTGCACATGGGGTGTGGTCGCTACCACCACTTATGTTCCACTCCATTTGGACCTCAATTTCCCCGTGAACAATTTAAAATGTGAGTTAAATAGCAATACCTGTTGGCCCGATTCAAAATTCCGCTTGATTATGTGTCGGTCATGCTACTTCTTCATCCGCTCCTTGTAGAGCTTCGCGTTCTCGTAAGATTGGAGCCGGAATTCATCCAACTCCTCCAATTGCTCCAGTCTCTTTCTTACATCGAGCTCGGGGTCAAGATTCAGCTTCTTAATCGCCTAATACGCCTGATGCTCGAGCTCTACGGGCAAATGACAAGCCTTTCCATACACCAACCTTTAAGGAGAGGTTCTGATTGGGGCCTTGTATGCAGTCCTATATGCCCACAATGCTTCATCCAGCTTTTCTGCCCAATCTTTTCAGGTAGTATTCATGGTCTTTTACAATACCTGCTTCACCTCCCGATTGGACACCTCCACCTGCCCGCTAGTTTGCGGGTGGTTTGCTATGCCTACTTTGTTCCTTATCCCATATTTCGCTAGCAAGTTCTTCACAGTTTGGTTTAGAAAATGGGTACCTCCATCACTGAAAATGGCCCTTGGAGTACCAAACTGTGTGAAGATATTCTTTCGGAGGAACTTGCTCACCACCTTCGCATCATTGGTTGGGAGGGATGTTGCTTCTACCCATTTGGAAATGTAGTCCACATCTACCAGAATATAATGGCAACAGAATGATGGTGGGAATGGCTCCATGAAATCAATGCCCCAAACATCGAAGATCTCTACTTCCAGAATGTTGTTTAAGGGCATCTCATGCCACCGGGATATAGCACCTGTCTTTCGGCAGGCATCACAGGCCTTGGAGAATTGAATAGCATCTTTGAATAGGGTGGGCTAGAAAAACCCAGATTGTAATACCTTATGCATTGTTCGGTCACCACCATGATGGCCCTCATACGGAGAGGCATGGCATCTCTCTAGAATTTGCTGCATCTCTGCCTCGGGAACACACCTCCTTACCACGCGATCAGCTCCCTGCTTGAATAGGTACGGCTCATCCAAGATGTATGCCTTAGCTTCATGGGCCAACCTCTTCTTTTGCTGATATGTTGTATCAGGTGGGAACACATCACTTACCAAGTAATTTACAATATCAGCATACCATGGTAATTGTTCCACCTCGATGGCCAATAGCTGCTCATCTGGCGACTCTTCTCTGATTTGTAGTTGCTCACCTATGTGAGCATCAGTCTCCAGACGAGATAGATGATCAGCAACTTGTTTTTCACTCCCCTTCCGGTCTCTGATCTCGATGTCAAACTCTTGGAGCAATAAGATCCATCTGATCAGGCACGGCTTGGCATCCTTTTTGTTGAACAAATACTTCACTGCCGTGTGGTCTGTGAACACCACCACTTGGGTCCCTACTAAATAAGCTCTAAATTTATCAAACGCATACACCAGTGCCAGCATTTCCTTCTCAGTAACTGTATAGTTGCTCTGCATCCAAGGTCTTACTGGCATAGTATATGGAGTGAAAGACTTTATCTCTGTGTTGCCCCAGTAGCTCCCCCACTGTTGTATCACTGGCGTCACATTTAGATCGAACGGGATACCCCAATCAGGTGCTACCAAGATCGGAGCCTCCACCAACATTTTCTTCAGTATTTCAAACGCTTGCAAATAAGATTCATCAAAGTGAAATGGTACCTCTTTCTCCAATAGGGCACACAACGGCTTCGCGGTCTTTGAGAAGTCTTTAATAAACCTGCGGTAGAACCCTACATGTCCTAGAAAGCTCCGGACTCCCTTGATTGATACTAGTTGTGGTAGCTTGTTGATCACCTCTATCTTCGCTCTGTCTACTTCCAACCCCTTCTTGGACACTTTGTGGCCTAAGACTATCCCCTCCTTAACTAGGAAGTGACACTTCTCCCAGTTAAGAAACGACGTTAGTCTCTTCGCATCTAGCTAGCACTCTGTCCAAATTTTGCAAACAACTCTTAAACGAGTCTCCTAAGACAGAGAAATCATCCATGAACACCTCCACAAAGTTCTCTACCATATCATTAAAGATCTCCATCATGCACCTTTGCAATGTGGCTGGTGCATTGCATAACTCAAAAGGCATGCGTTTAAAAGCATATGTCCCGTATGGGCAGGTGAAAGTTGTCTTTTCCTGGTCTTCGGGTGCAATGGTGATCTGGTTGTACCCTGAGTATCCATCCAGGAAGCAATAGTACTCCTGCTCAGCTAGTCTATCTAACATCTGGTCAATGAAACGCACGAGGTAATGATCTTTCCTGGTGGTATCATTCAGTTTCCTATAGTCCATGCAGATGCGCTACCCCATCAACGTCCTAGTTAGAATCAGCTCGTTCTTCTCATTAGTGACAACTGTCATCCCGCCCTTCTTGGGGACATATTGTACCGGGCTTACCCACTTGTTGTCTGATATGGGGAAGATCATCCCTGTGTCCAGCCACTTTATAACCTCCTTTTTCACTACCTCCTTCATGATTGGGTTTAGCCTCCTTTGCGGTTGAGCCACCGGCTTGTGGCCCTCCTCCATGAAGCGAAGCCAAGCCGTATAAAGGCGAGCAGCCCTTATAGCAAACGGCCTACTTATAGCTATGCATGAATGGGACCTCAGGGTCAGGCTCAAATCTAGAATGATGAAGTCTATGCGGAAGATGAGAGACCCCACTTGGACTAAGACGTCCTCCATCACTCCATCCGACCTTGCCACTGACCGATCGGCTAGCTACAACACAATAGTTGTGGGCTTCGGTCTTCTAAGCCCCAGCTTTAAGAACAGAGATGTAGACATGAGGTTTATGCTAGCCCCAAGTGTAGACATGTAATTTTTGACCAAATCTAATTTATCTACCTTTTTAGTACTTAAGTATGTTTTTATGTATTTTTCTAAATTGATTTCTATTTTTTACCTTATTTGTACTATGTTTGTTTAAAATATTTGAAAATTACAAAACTAGTCACATTTTTAGATAAGTTTGTTTTAATTTATTTCCAAAAATCTACAGAAAATATGATTTTTTTTAGATTTTAATAAACTAGATTTTTTTTAAGTTATAAGTTTAGATTAGCTATTTAACTTTTCCTAAATTATGCTAGCTTAAAAAATTACATAATCTTTCATTCTTATATATATTTCTTTTCTTTTA